>OZ025298.1:167077960-167677960 GCA_964019185.1 Maratus speculifer
TGCAGAGTTATCCCGTTTGCTTTAAATTTTGGATGCAGGTTTTTTCTGATAAGTTGAATTTCTGAACCGTTTTGGAGGTTTAATTATTAATTATAAAGAAGGGAACGAGAGAAAACGTTTCTTAAATTGCATAAATGGGTTTTTATGCAGAATTATTCGACTTGCTTCGAATTTTGGATACAGGTTTATTATATGATAAGGTGTATCTCTGATTAGTTTTGGGGCTTCAATGATAAGTATAAAGAAAGAAAATGGGGGGGGGTGTACTTCCTTCCTTATTTTTTTCGAAGGGCTCTATAATATAAGGCTGTATTATACAATTAATCTGCGTAGCCTGTGAGCTCCATGTCATCAGTTTAACTGGACATCATACTTTTTATTTATTTTGTTTTGTATTAAATATATCAAGTATTTTCCACGAAAAATAACTATATTTTGATTTAAAAATATTTTCTAACGTATATGTTAGGTTATGTAATAATTTCCCGTGTTTAGCCTCGGGGCCTTCATATGAAATCAATGTGTTAATAAGCAAAATGTTTTTTTCTTAAAGAACATTTGAAAAAAATCACATATTTTTTTCGCCATAATAATCTGATACTCAACTGTTTTATTGCTGTATGGTACCGATTTTTTTCTATAGAACTACACCGATTCTCTACAACAAATTTATATCTATGCTTTAAAATTGGAGAGGATTAAAAGAGAAAAATAAATGAAAGTTCTAAATAAATAATCTTGCAGATTTAACATTAATTACCATAATGTTTTCCGAAAATCATTGAAAATACCTTTCTTTCATGCAAAATATTCTGCAAATTTTTTGTACTTCAATATACAAGAGAAAGGGTTGAGAGAGAGAGTTGAAATCATTCAAGCATTAAAAATATTTGCCTTCCTTTTCTTTGTAGATTTACGCATATACATTTTACGCTGTCTTTATCACTATTTTTAGGATTTCGTTCATCTGATAAAACCCTATTTCACTCAGTCCGTACACAAAAACTGTACAAGTTAGAGGTTACAAATTTTGTGTACGTTCAGCTGAATATCTCGTATCACACGACAAATCAGAGAAATTAAAAAAAATCTATTATTTTAATTAAATTAATTTTTTCAATCTCAATCACATTTTTTTGCAATTTAAATTTTTAAATGAGAACCTGAATTTCAACGTTTTACGTTTAGACATCATAGCTTGGAAATAAAGCATCTCGCTACTAAACAGAAGACTCTTAGTTCGAACCCTGATAATCGAAATGGAAACTTTCAGCTTAAGATGGATTTAATGAGAAGAAATTTCTTATTATTGCTAGTTTAAGGATTTATATTGATAGGGTTTCAGTCATCTGACATTCATAATATTTTATTTTCATGAATTCAATTTTTCTTTATATTAAAAAAATTGCCATTTATGAATGTTTCAGCATTTTAAATTTAATTTTAAACAATATTTTTCAGTTCCACAATTTTAAAATTTTATTTATATCTTCGCTATGGTTTTCATTTCGGATTAAAAAAATTGATTTGAACATTTAAATTTAATTAAAATAAATAACTCCCTTTTACAATTATTTCAAAATTAAAAGTATTGTTGCTACCATCTGCATAAGAATTTGAAAATAATAAAATTTGGTACTACTAGGTTATCTCGTCGACCGAAAATCTATCGCCAAACTATAAGATTAAATGCCAATAATGGATGATCGTGAATGCCACATTCAATGACATTAAATACGATACAAGTTTTTTAAATGTCATTAAGAGATTTTTATTTCGACTTTTTATTTGTATTTTTATTAATATTCCACTAATTATTTGTTTCTTTCGTTATTTAAAATAAAAAGTATGTCAATATGCATAGTTTGGCCATGAGTTTGGCGATTTGTACAATTAGGCGAACTTGGTCGACGGGATAACAGAATAGTACCTAAAATTAAGAATTTAGATTTTTTAATTAAATGATACGTTGTTTTGAAAGAAATATTAAACTCTAATCTCTGAGCGATCTTCGATCACAATTGCCCACTTGTTTTACATGCTTTTCAATAACGTCTGTCTGTCATCAGAAGAAATACTACGCCCTCCCCCATTTCAATAACTAATGTACGTAATTCATAGAGCTAGTTTAGCACAACTTCATTCAGATAAATTTGGGTGCATACTATTTGTGGTTCTCTGTTGTTTTAGAAATGTTATATTCATCTCTTAGACATGGAGATGCTGGTTATGTTTTGGTATGTAGTCTCCAATAAATGACTGCGCTTCTATGCTGGGTTTTTTGAAATCCGAGATAGATAAGTAATATCATGCGATGCATGTATGACACTGTTCAGTTCTGTTATTTTTATTTCTGTATAAGAGTATCTCATCAGGTATCAGATAAAATTGCACTAAATTTAGAATATAATACTTTTAAAAAATACTGTGTTTTATCAATTTTGTTTTTTTTTCATTTAAGAATATATTTTTCTTGTGTGAATATTTTAGCTATAGCCAATTATCTATACAGCGTAATTCTAAATTCATGGTAAAAACTTTAAGGGTTGGTACATCAGTGTGTAATAATTATATACGGTACAGGAAAATATAAGCTAGTGTGAAATGTTGATGCAAAAACACAAGGAAGCCAGTTTGGCCCTTTTTTTCATCCATACCAGAAAATTCTTACATTATTCTTTTCTTTATTTAAGATAGACATTTCATGGTTACAAAAAGAAAAATAATCTTTGAAAATCTTTAGAATGAATCCGATATTTTGACTTTCAAAGCTTTATGTTAACAGGAAACGAGTTAAAATCGGGCACAGATGTCATATTTGCATTAGGGTACCTAATTGGCGTCATAATGACGATATTTTGCTTGAGTCAGTAATTCGGCTATTATTGTTTATCTATTAATGAAATGTTTATTTACTTTCATTTTATTTTTTAAATTTGTGTGAATTATTTGTTTCGATAGATTTTTAATTAGGTTTTTTTTAATTATTTACTGTAATTCATTTTTTAAATAATAGAAAATTATTTTAAAATTTATATATATCCGGTATTCGAAAACGAGGTTTTCGCCAAATATGCATTAGGAAAAAATCGCGCCAAATACGCGCACATATGGCATTTGTGCTGAAAGATGAATCACATTACTTCTATACACAAAATATAAGTTAAAAGAAAGAATGGAATAAAACTAAATAAAATACTAAGAAATTGTGTAATAAATCAAAGTATTTTATTAAAATATATAAATGTTTCTTATTTTCACTGGCGGAATATAAAATACTAGCCGCCCTTGACGACCAGTTTGGTCTCCCTTGAATGTATACTAAGCATTAAATCATATTGTTTTTATTCTTAATTTATTTTAATTGCTCAATTTTTTACATTAAATATAAATAGAAGTTTTCATATACGTCCATTAAAAACATTTCAAAATATGCATTAAAATATTTAATTGCTCTAAAGGACGTTAGATACTAATAAAAACATTAAAAGATCTTGATAATTTTTACATGTTTCGATTGAATTTACTCAATCATCATCAGAAAAAGAAAATACAAATAAACAGAAAGATAGAAAATGACAAAAATCTATTACAAATGAAATTTTAATTTTTTTTTTTTAATTTCATTTGTAATAGTTTGTCATCTTTGTGTTTATTTGTATTTTCTTTTTCTGTTGATGATTGAGTAAATTCAATCGAAACATGTAAAAATCATTAAGATCTTTTAATGTTTTTTATTAGTATCTAACGTCCTTTATAGCAATTAAATATTTTAATGCATATTTTGAAATGTTCAATTTTTTGCCAAATTAGATTGATTGATTGATTGATTGATTGATTTTTGTCGTCCGATTATCTACGCTAATGGGATATAGGACCAGGGGGAGTGCCCTCCGTGGGGGTCTTTCTAAGGGAACCTAACCCGTATTTACGCAAGGTTCGAAGAAAACCACGGAAAACTCCGAACGGTTAGGCCGACAGCCGCGATTGGGTTCGAACCCAGCACCTGCCGTCTACCAGTTGAGAGGTCCGTACCTCTCGGCCACTGGTGGGGCTTTTGCCAAATTAAAAAGATTCTGATAGAGAAATAGACACAGATAACATATACGCAACAAAATGGCAAATATATGTGCCACACGCGGTAACCCAGCTATTGTTATTTATTTATTAATAAACTGTTTGCTTTTATTTTCTTTTAAAAAATATGTAAATTGTTTTATTTTATAATTATTAACTGAACTTTTTTTTTAAATTATTATTTCATTTTTAAAATAATAAAAATTAGTTAAAAATATGTACGTAACTGGTAATTGAAAACCGAAATTTTCACGTATAAAAACATTTCATATTTATTTACTTAGAAGGTGTCACAAATAAAAATTAAATTAAAAAGTTGACATGTTTCGGTTCATTCATAAGAACCGTATTCATAACATATAAAATATTTATATGTTATGAATACGGTTCTTATGAATGAACCGAAACATGTCAACTTTTTAATTTTTATTTGTGACACCTGTTCTAAGTAAATAAATATGAAATGTTTTTATACGTGAATGAAAAAGGTGAAGTGATTTTGTTTTAGTTTTTGAAAAAACGAAAGCTAACAGCAGTTTTAACACCGAAATTTTCGTTGATTTAGTGCCAGAAAAATAACGCGCCTTTCACTTATTTCACTTATAATACATAACTTTAATTTGAAACTGAAAAGTTTAAAATTCATGACTTTTATTTATTTTTATTTATTTTTTTTTAAAGAAAAATAACAAAAAAATAAAATAAAAATAATCATATTTTGAAGGTCCATAATTACAGAGAAGGAACAAAAAATAAATAAACCCAATTTACCACAGCCTAAATGCTGCCTAAGAACTTTTGCACAGGATGTTGCCATTCAATAATTAACAAATAATCTTGATTTTTGTGTCACATATGTTAGTGTAATAAATATATAGATTCTCTAAGCGATTAAAATATGCTATTGAGGAATTATCACAAAATCTCAAAATCAAAGTTATTAACACCTTTTTTTAAATAGAAAAAAAGAGATTTCCCCCCTGCTTGATTACATTGTAATATGTTATAATGCACTTCAGTATTATTGAGTGCGTAAACGTTGTAAATGTCCTACTCTTTCTCTGTGATTATTTGTTTTCTATTTCCTCCATGTATTTTAATTCGGTTATCTACGAAAACATTCAACCGATGAAATTGATCCATACCAAATTTCTGTGACATATGCAAATAAATTGTAGTTTTTTATCAGTTTTTTTTAAATATAATTTTTAAACTATTTGGAACTAATTTTTCGTAGTAGTTGCATTCAGTAGTTTACCTTTATAGGTACCTTTCGGTACAAACAGAATAAAAATCAGACAAGTATTTTTCCAGATTTGCTTGACGAAATAATTATACTTGACTTTTAATACACTCTAAAAAATAAAAGTGTAAATTAGACAAATTTACATATATATGAGTGTAAATTCCTAAAATTACACACCTGACATGAAAATTACCCATTTTTTGCGAAATTTTACCTGTTTTTATGTGCATTTTAGCTTATAAAACTAAGTATGTATTTTATTATCATTTGAAAACCACAAACAAATGTGTAAATGCTGAAAAATGCCTGATTTTACACAAATTGGTATGTTACTGTAATTTATACATAATGATATATACATAGGTAAGAGTCTAAATTTGTAAAATCACCCACTTGTCATAGAAAAATACACTTTTCCTACAAAAAATACTTATTTTAATGTGTTTTTAGTTTATGGGATTAAGTTTATAAATTATCAGTTCATAAACTCAGAAAAATGTGTAAATGTAGATAACACCTGAAATTACACTAATTAGTGTGTTACAAAAATTATAATGTGTGAATTTTAAAGCAGACGTTACGAAAGGGATGGGAGGCTTACATATTATTCAGAGCTACACTTTTTAATTCAGTAATCCCATTCCATAAATAACTTGATGTCATTGCATTGCTGTAACAGCATTTTCAAATAATAAACTAATATATTTATTTATTTTTATACGAGACTCTGACCACCTTGATCACTTTCCCCGTTTGCACATAAACAAACACTCAACGTCCCAGCGCCTCACGCCAACCTCCGTAGCCAAGCGCTTTGTGGGAAAAAAATTCGAAGAGCATGCAAGTCCGAAGTTGCTTCGATTTTTCATATTTCATACATTTTATCGCGTATTTCTTTTTTATGGAATATTTGTAAGAATACAAGTGTGAATTAAAAAATACTTATCTCACCTTTTGAAAAATTATACATACATTATGAATGCTCTGTAAGTTGACCTTTCTTTTTCCAAGCTAAAGCATTTATTTGTGAAGTTTTATATTTACCATGTACTGTCATCTACTGTCAGCACATAAATACATTACAACAATTATCACCTGAATATGAACAATGCATAAGCTGAATATATGCATGCGTATAATATTGTGAACAAGTGAAATATTTAATCTTATAGATCCACTCTATAACTTTGACCTTTCTTTAAATGATCATAATAAATGAATGAAAATTCACTATAATCAAATTAGTTGTTGATTTAGATTATGTTAAAATAAGTGCTTTGTTGCTGATTGATAACAGATTAAAAATATCCAATAATGAACCCAATCGCCTCTCCTCAAAGTTTTTGGTTCATAAATAACTATAGGAAATAAAAATTTAGCCTTTATTCATTTTCTTTCAGAATCCTGCTTGTACGCTACGATGCTGTTATGCTGATAATCTTGATTAAACCAGTCAGGAAGCAGATTTTTTTTTCATAATAATAGAAAACTTTAAGTTTTATTTATGCTGTAATTTACAAAATTGTGTTTATTTTAAAGATTGTAAGACCATTATACATTAATGAAATGCTCACTTACTTTTCTTTTATGAGCTACAACCGAATTTATTTTTTAAAAATTAAAAATTATACTTTATTATGAGGAATTTGAAAAAGTAAAAATCTAACCATGCTCATTTTTGAATTTGTGGTATTCTTGCAACTCTGCATTATTCCTTTAGAATGTACTTTATACAATCAATAATACTTAACAAACTGTATAAAAAAAATTTATTATTTTCTGAAAATTAAAAAGAAAAGAAAAAAAAGCACGAACAAAAAACCATGCGTCCAACATAGACTATGAAACATTTTCCAATACTTTCAGAATACTGTAACAAAATTTTGCAACTTATTAAGTTGAAACACGATATCTAAATAAACAATTTGAAAACCCAATTTCTGCTACTACCATCAAAAATTTTAAAAATATCAGTTTTTTTTTTCCTGTATATTATCTATATGTATATATTTACTAAATAGTATGCTAAAAGTTAATTTAGTTAAATGTAGTTTAGTTAACAAAGTTGAAAATCTCCTTTGAAATATCCATCAATAAGCGAAATTGTACTTGCAATTTTTTGTACAGCCTTGTTATTATATAATATATAGAATTTCTACACTCTAAGTAATATAAAAAAATAGATAATAAATAAAGTAAAAACATGCAGCACAAATGAAATCGTACTTCCAGAAAATATTATTCGAGGAGTACTGTTGTCAAATTCTATTGTGTGTCTTTGTAAATGCACGATGAATTCTATGCTCGCCCTATTCTACTGTTAGCGCCTTACATCACCCCTTATATGTGTATAAATTTCAATATGCTTAAAATAATGTAATATTATTAAAAATAAAACACACCGCAAACGATTTTTCCACCGCAGACTGTACGAGTTGAAATTCGTTTTAGTATCCGTGTAAAAGAACCGTAAATGCTAAAAAATATTTACAGTCACCGCCAAAAAAATCTTGACACTTGTGATTTTAGACGTTTTGTTAAATATCTAAAAATATACGTGAGGAATAACTCTGAAACTCCAGATGTATAAACAAAATAGTACTAGTCATATATTTTCGCGAAGAGTTTTCCCCGAAATTCAACAGGGGACCGTCTACAAATCGAAAAAGAACGAAGATGTTTTGGGTAACCCTGTCAAAACTAATTAAGCAAAAGAGTTCAAACTGCAGATTATAATTAAGTGGCTTATTCTAATAAATCGTGTTTATTTTTATGAATATAGCATATAAACCCGTACAGAAATTAAGGTTTTTATAAAAACGGTCCCAAATGTTACCAAGTTTTTCGCTTATAATTTGTAGAGGTCTTCATCGAACTCAATGTTCTTTTCAGAAAATATGACAATCAACATTGTACATAACACCTTGTAATTAGAATTAAAAAATAGTAAAAATTGTATGATAAATGGGCAGGTTTACTAAATAATTTTTTACTGCGCATGCGTCAACGATATTAAAATTTCATTTGCATATTATGTTAGTTAAATGTATAGAGTAACTTATGTGAAAGTCTCAAAAACATAGCTTGAAAACTCTGAAAATTATCGTTGATAGAATGAGATCAAAATATTTTATTCCCAAAATGAAGCAAAAAGATGAGGGGCTGTATCCATATTCCATTGATTAGTACCTACACACTATTACACGTACTACTAAATTTGGATACAGCTCCTTATCTTTTTGCTTTATTTTGGGAATAACGGATTTTGACCATGTTCTATTAACGATAATTTTCAGAGTTTTCAAGCTATGTGTTTGAGACTTTCACATAAGTTGCTCTATACATTTAAGGGGACAAGGAAAGCCCTATCTCCGCCATGTTAAATTCATCAATTTTATGTACCTTTTTCTCAGAAATGAAGAAAGATATGGTTATGAAATTTTTATGGTAGTTAGAACAACATGTTTTACATACTTTAACAGGCCATTTTTTTCTGAGTAAAATTAAAAAATTATTATTAATTTTTTACTGAAAATCACTTTTAAATTTGCATTTTTGGTGGAATTTCACCACCTAAAATAAAAACTATTCAACATATCATCAAATCCTTGTGTTAAAGTATGTAATATAACATAATATATGTGTCATTAAAAAATTGAGTTGTTAAGTTTCATAGATATTAAGAAAAAGGAACACGAACCTGAAAAATCCATGTTTTGAGAAAAACGGATTTAAAGATTAAATTATCATTTTTATTGGTAGTGATAAGAAAAATTTAATGAAATCCTCGTTTATATGAAGGATCATCACCTTCTTCAATTTCATACGACTCTTCAAGTTTCCTTTTTTGAAATTTATTTCTAATTTTGGCTTTTTTGTGATATTCGGATAATTTTCGCTCTCTGTCGATAACACGTTCATTATCCAGATTCTTCATAGTTTTGACACAGTGGCGACCAGGGTTAGTTCCAATTTTGGATAATGTAAGGTACTTTGTTGCATTTCCTGCATTAAAGCAAGAAACAGCATCAAAAACTCCAAATTTTAAAGTTTCAATGGTCACAAACACATTTTTTGGCACACGGGTCCAGATGACACTGTTCACAGATTCATTGGGATTTTGTGTTTTCCCATGCAGACATTTTCTTAGAAGCTCAGGGTTTGCCAAGTCTCTAAATACTGGCTTTATGACCTCCATTATTGGAAGAGGAACATGGGTATGCTTAGTGTGGTCATATGTTTTGCCTGTTGCTTGGGCACGATGAAACCCACACCAGCTTTCGGATCCAACTGGACAAAGTCCATGATTTTGATTTTCATTATTGGACAGCAAATGAAAATACTCAGCCCATACAACTTGTTGCATATTTTGAAGAGATCCGACATTTCTTTTAATGTCTAAACCATAGAACTTCTGTATTTTCATAATAATAATGTCGGTTAACCTGTTTTTACCACCTAATGATTTTCCGTCACTAAGTTTCTTCCCAGAATACTTTTTCTTCAGTTCAGTCAATCTACTTCCCATCCTCTTTTGAATGTGCCCAATGCACTCTAATTTTTCAATATCTTGATCACCATAAACTTTAGACGACATTACAGTTTTAAAGGCTTTGGAGTCACCGTCACCAAGATATTTGACATATCGAGCATCATACAATGTTTGTGATCTGTTGAAGATTTCTTTCACGCCACTGACCTCCATTCCCCCACTCGTTCCACTATAATTAGCAGTGCACGTGTCTAAATAAATCGAGTGATTTCTTGAAGGGCACTTACAAAATTTAGACATAACTTGAACATCTATCACTTTGCCTGTGTCGACACTTGTCGCTGTTACAACCCCATTATGTGACAGATGACCTCGCTTCCGCCAAGTGCCATCAAAGGCAACACATAAATCTCTGTTGTTATCATTAACCGATATACATTCTTCAGCTGCTACTTTCATCTGCTCAGTGCATAGTTGTTCTGATGAGGCAGTCAAAACTTTATTGTAATGTGAAAATTTTGCAGGTGGAGGTGGTAGATTCATCACACCACACAGCATTCTGCCAGCTGCTTGACCTTTTCCAATACTGCGAAGAGCATACACAAATCTCATATTTAAATCATATAAGTTTACTTTTGATTCAGCATTTTCTAATTTCTCACAGTTGAAAAATGTAGAACAGCTTTTACAATTTTTGCAACAGACCTGCAATTCTGATGCAAGGCCTATTCGCCTTTTTATTGCCAAAGATAGGCCTCCATTACAGTTCTTGCAAGCAGCAAATGCATCAAAAACATTCTGTAAAGCATTTAAGGATATAAATTCATATCCGAATTCCCTGTTTTCATCGAATTCCTTATATTGTAGAAAGGAATTATCTAATTTGGCACATTCAGTCACCACAGTTTCATTTACCTCAGCGACAGTGTCGGTATCTTTCACGGCTGGTTTTCCAACACATTTACGTTTTTTAAACACACGCTTACTTCGAGGCATTCTAAAAAACTAATTCGCTGTATAAAAATCAGTAAAATACAATTTGTTTACGTAAATATGCAGCACACGTGCATAAATCGAGATGCAACAAAAATCACTAATAATAAACACACGAGGAGCTATTAAAAACAGTTAAAACTGTAAATACTGGTTACAGTTAACATTCTTGTTGCCAATTCCTTCATCGTAATAAAATAGAAAAGGTTCAACAGAGATAAAAATATAAGTAAAGCGCTACACTGTTAAAAATCTGCTGCATTTTGCTGCAACGCACTCCCCTACTTGTGTAGAAAACGGTTACTTGGCCGTGAAATGGAGCTTTCTCATTGGTTGGAATAGAGATATTATATGCAAGTGGTGGAGTGCGTTGCAGCAAAATGCAGCAGATTTTTAACAGTGTAACTGAGGCTCCATGAGGGAAGAGCGGTTTGTTTACATTCGCCAGCTCTTTAAATGACGCGTAAGCATTGAAGTGCTTTGAGAAAGAATGTGAAATTCTAACACTTCTGTTTCGTGGATATACAAGTGTGATACATCGTTGGAAAGATAAAAGTTTAATTTATTTAATGCAATAAAAAAATAAAAATCGATTTTTTGGTCGAATTTTGCTTACCTGGTCCCCTTAACTAACATAATATGCAAATGAAATTTTAATATCGTTGACGCATGCGCAGTAAAACATTATTTAGTAAACTTGCTCATTTATCATACAATTTTTACTATTTTTTAGTTCTAATTACACGGTGTTATATACAATGTTGATTGTCATATTTTCTGAAAAGAACATTGAGTTTGATGAAGAACTCTACAAATTATAATCGAAAAACTTGGAAACATTTGGGACCGTTTTTATAAAAACCTTAATTTTTCTATGAGTTTACATGCTATATTCATAAAAATAAACACGATTTATTAGAATAAGCCACTTAATTATAATCTGCACTTTGAACTCTTTTGCTTCATTAGTTTTGACAGGGTTATCCAAAAGATCTTCGTTCTTTTTCGATTTGTTGACGATCCCCTGTTGGATTTCGGGGAAAACTCTTCGCGAAAATATATGACTAGTACTATTTTGTTTATACATCTAGAGTTTCAGAATTATTCCTCACGTATATTTTTAGATATTTAACAAAACGTCTAAAATCGCAAGTGTCAAGATTTTTTTGGCGGTGACTGTATTTTCATTAATGAGTATTTCATCGTAAACCCCAAAACATGTAGGACAAATCAAGTTCATAAATACTTTTGAACTATGTTGAAATATCTTGATGAACTAACTATTATTTCAACTATTATACCTTCATAATACTAGAAACACGCAGTTTAAATTTTTCAGCATCAGCTTTTACTTTGTAACAGTATAATCTTATTGTAACAACATCAGTATTCGTCTTAGTCTAATCAATAGTAACTGGTGTAGACTTAAATTAATTTTCAAGTTCAAAAGCATTTTCTTTGAAAAAGAAAAATCTTTCACTTGAATATTTTGTACCAAAAATATTCAAGTTAAGTGGATGTAAATATTTGTACATGTAAACTTCATACTACGGTACTAGAATAGAATGTAGCATGCACGTTGCACGTCGAACTTCATTTTTTTCGGCAAAGCGCTTGGCTAGAGGGATTGGCGTGAAGCGCGCGCTGAGACGTTGAGTGTTTGTTTATTTGCTCCCCGTTTGAGCAACATGTGAACATTTAAAAGAAGTTTTTAAAAAAATTTAATCTCATTACATGTAACAAAATCCCTGTCGGCTGGGCCTATAGGCGGAGGTAGATTTCGAAAAGTGCTCATTTAAAAAAAAAAAAAAAAAAAAAAAAAAAAATATATATATATATATATATATATATATATATGATTAGAGATAAACCCAGTTTAATAACTTCATTTGGCCGTTTATGAAAAATTTTTAATTTCATTTTTCTCCAAAAACTGTTTTTATCAGAATCATCTTAAGAAAAATTCAGCTCAAATGCCCATTTTGACAACATATTTTGAAATAAATTCTGAATATATTATCGACCAAAACAGTACATTATACAGTTTCTAAATAACAAAAAAACTGTCGGTTGAATGCATTTGAGAAAAAAATTGAATTTAAAAATGAGTCATAAAATAACCGATTTGTTGTTTGAATACATCCTTAATTCTTTAATCATGATTGCTTCGAAAAATTTTGTGCGAAATACTCACTTTGACAGCATTTTTAAAAATATATTCTATCTTTATCAAAAAACTGGCCAATGAGTCACAGTATATAGTTCCTAAATAAGAGGGTCTGTAAATTGGATGCGTTTGAGAGCGAAAATGGATTTTAAAACGAGTCATAAAAAACGCAATTTGCTATGTGAAAACTTCCTTAAATTTTCAAATCACGAAGACTTCGGGAAATTCTGTTCAAAATACCCTTATTGGTAGCCTCTTTCAAAATATATTCTGTCTTTATCAAAAATTCGATCAATGCATCACATTATATAGTTCCTAAATAAGAGGATCTGTAAATTGGATGCGTTTGAGAGCTAAAATGGATTTAAAAACGAGTCAGAAAAAAAACGCAATTTCTTATTTGAACACTTCCTTAAATTTTCAGTCACGAAGATTTCGGAAAATTCTGTTCAAAATACCTTTTTTGGTAGCCTTTTTTGAAATATATTCCGTCTTTATCAAAAAAACGGTAGGATGCATCGCATTATATAGTTCCTAAATAAGAGGATCTGTAAATTGGATGCGTTTGAGAAGAAAAATGGAATTAAAAACGAGTCAGAAATAAACGCAATTTCTTATTTGAATACTTCTTTAAATTTTCAGTCCCGATGACTTTGGTAAATTCTGTTCAAGATACCCTTTTCGGTAGCCGTTTTTGAAATATATTCTATCTTTATCAGAAAATTGACCAATGCGTCACTTTATACAGTTTCCAAATAAGAGGATCTACCATTTGGATGCGTTTAAAATCAAAAATGAATTTAAAAATGAGTCAGAATATAAGCAGTTTGGAATTGAGGTTTTTTCTCCAACTCCTATTTTTGTTTAATTTCTTTTTGCTATACGAATTGGTCCTATGAAAAACTTGTCAATATAAAAATTGTAGATATTTTTGAGAAGATGTAAAATAACGTTAATCAGATTTGATATCTTAAAAATTGACGGAGTTATGGATTTTTCTCTTTTTTCACCGCCCTTTTTCTTTTCGTTTTTAACTTTTTCATCGGTAAATGTTGGTCCTATCAAAAACTTGTAAATACAAAAGTTTTAGATAATTTTAAGAACATTTACAAAAAATTTAGTTGGACTTGATATCTTGAAAGTTGACGAAGTTATGAATTTTTTTCTCTCAAAACCCCTGTTTTTTTCGCCCCTTGGGTCCTCTTCTATATTTATCAAAAATCTGCCATGCATAAGCTTTTGGCCCATTTTTAAGAAGTAATATAAACTTTAATTGATTCGATATCTACTTTAATTAATAAGTTATGGCGTTAATAAGATATGGACCCCCTTGGCCCGATTTTGCCCATTAACGAACTTAGCGGAGATTTTAACCCCTTTGATTTTATGTACCAGTTTGGTGGAGATTGGTGAAGAATTATAGAAGTTATCGTGTCCATAAAAAAGTGAGATATATAGATAGATAATAGATAGATAGATAAACTGGTGCGATTGAAATAGGTAGTATTTCATACGAAATCTAACTAATATTTCTTTACATGTAACTTAAAATTTTATTCGTTTAATTAGTTAATTTTAATTTCGTTTTCCGAATTACCTTTTGAAACTTGTACATCAAATATAAAAATGCTTAATTTTATAATTCTATGTTTTGATTAAATCGTGATTTCTTTCTGCCCTCTCGCAGACCGCTGTTTTTTCACAATTTTACTTGTAATTTTCAGTAATAGTTTTAGATTTTATTCTTAAAAGGAAGACTTCCTAAAGAGACTTTATAATTGGAGATAAAATCCCACTTTATGCTTATTCATAAATTTAAATTATATTTTCTGTACTGTTGGTAATTTTTCTGCTGCCCCCTTGATTTAAAGGACAGTAGTTTAACCTTCAGTCGAATCTAAATGCTCTCTCGAATTTATTTAATATGTAATATAAAATACTTTTTTTTTAAAATAGAAAAAAAAAAAGAATAGATTTTTCCCCGCTTCATTAAATTTTAATATGTTTTTGCATTTTAGTATTATTGAGTGCGTAAATGTTGTAAATGTCCTACTCTTTCACTTTACTTAGTTGTTTTCTATTTACTCCATGTATTTTAATTCGGTTATCTACGAAAACATCCAACCCATGAAATTGATCGATACCAAATTTTCCTGACATATGCAAATAAATTGTGCTTTTTTATCAGTTTTTTAAATATAATTTTTAAACTATTTGGAACTAATTTTTCGTAGTAGTTGCATTCAGTAGGTTACCTTCATAGGTACATTCCGGTACAAACAGAATAAAAATCCGACAAGTATTTTTTTTCAGATTTGCTTGACGAAAGAATTATCCTTGATTTATAATATCATTTTGTAGCTGTTTATGTCAAGAAAATAATAATGCCTGTAATAGACTTTGATTTACTCAAACAATAAGACTACAATTATTTATAGACTTCTGCATTACTAATTATTTAATAAATAATTTTGATTAATCCTCTGAATCGTTGTTTTTCCTAGTAGTTTCAATAATCATGAAAATTCAATTCCATATTATATATACCATTACGAGATATGAGTAAACATCTTTTTAAAAGAAAAGCTTACTTATATGTATTTTCCACGCATTTCAAATGTATTAAAAATGTGTTATGAACCATTCAAAATTTGCTCTTTACTAACTTATAATATATATACCATTTTTAGCTCACAGGTTTTCAAATTCTAAGAGCTAATATGCCTGCATATTTGTCTATGTACTTACGTATGTACGTAAGACAATAGCTCTTGTTAGAAATATCTGACTTACTTCATATTTGTATACATTTTCACTCCGATAAGGCGCTTCCCTGATAAGTTTTGAAGTTTTATTGGTTAGATATGAAACGGCGGAAAGGGCGGGGTAGTGATAGATGTTTTTTCATGCAGAGTTATCTAATTTACTTCACAATTGGTATACCGGTTTATTCGGATATGGCGCTTCTATGATTAGATTTCGAGGCTCATTCGGTTGACTCTAAAGTGTGGGGATGGTGGAGCTAATTGCCAATTTATTAATTTTAGAAGGTGTGGCCGTAATACTTTAAGACTCTAATAAAGGCATCCGAATGGGTCATTTTGCCCTACAGATTTGGTTTCCTTGTCTAGGCGTTTCCCCTTAGGCAAAGAAAAGAGTCATGTATTCATTGAATTACGAGTATAATACATAATTAATATAATCAGCCTGTGAGGTAAATGACCAAACCTGAGACAAAACCTAGTGTAACTAGGTTTTGTCTTACCGGCTATCAAAGCTCTAGAGCTAATGGGCCCGCAGATTCTGTAAGGGCTTACATACGTACGTACATAACGCAATAACTAACTAGGACTTCCCTCAGAGGGATTAGTCTGAGCGATATTGCTGAGAATACACATTTAATAACTTGCGATAAGTAAAGATAATGAGATGTTACCTTTAATTGGTCATTCATTGTGATAAAATATAATGATGAAAATAAGCATATCGAATCGTAGAACTACAAAATCTTATATATAAAGTTGCATATACTATTTTTATAAAAGAAAAGCAAACCATGCATGGATATAAAATTGGAAATATGCAAAATGTTAAAAGTAATACAGAAAATAAAACACCAAATTTTCCTATATTGGAAATATAGCTTTTTGAAATGATGTCATGAGCATAAACAGAAACTTCGCACCGATTTGAGAAACTATAAATAACATAAACTATTATGTTTGAAGAGAAATGGAGTGTATTTTATATGGTGTGAAATCCGTCCGAATAGTTTATAATGTTGAATATCTGTTTTCCACGGATGCAATGAGGTTGTCGATAAGAGTTAAGGAATCCTTTTTTAAAAATTTGTCCTAAACGAGCACTTACATCTTATAAGTTACTGTGATGTCAAAGTTATAGTTTCTGATCCCAACAGTATCCTAGAAATTGCAATATTCTCAATAAATTGGGTTTAAAACTTTTTCTAGAAAAAAAATGTTTAATTTGTGAAATTAAATTGTTGAATGTTTTAGAAATCGTTCATAACGAGAATATTATATCTTAAAAGTTGCCACAAAAAAAAAAAAGATTTTAAATTTTTAGTCATATGAACATCAAAGAATTTTCAATTTTAGAACTTTTTTTGCTCGTGCATTGATGGTGATTATTGTTCCTACGCAAAATATAGTATATTTTGCAGCAAAGATGGTTACCAACATTTCTTGTCCACATTATTTTTTAAATCGGCTAGGTACTTCCAGTGCTAACGAAAAACACACAAACGTTAATGCTTTATAGCATAGAAATACAGAATCAAAAGCTATATATCTCCTATTATATACACATAAACAGGGGTGGGGAAATACATCATTTTGCTTGCCAGTGGCGAGTGGATTTTCTCATAAGGCGAGTGCATTTTTAGTTTTTGAAAAATTGTAGGCAATAGGCACATTATCTGAAACACTTTTTTAATCTAGATATTTTAGCTTTCCAAATTATTACAGTGTAAGTATGGTACTAAGCTCTATCTAATATTAATCTTACCTTTGTTATATATATTTCTTAATATCATACAAAAAAGAATTATGAAAATGCATTGTAGTAATAGTAATTTTGTCTGTAATCGCGTGCGATTTTGTCATAACTATTTTCAACTGCGTGTGATGCATCTTGCGGGCTGGCGAAATAAATCCTTGGCTGGTAAGAATTTGGAAAATTTCCCCACCCCTGCACATAAATTATCTAATTAGCAGATGAATTTTTAAATATACATAGATCAATATAATGCTTCATTTTTCTTTTATTAGTATTTCTTAGTATTCATTTTTCATTTATTTGTATTATTCAGTAAAAAACTCACTTTCTTAAGCCCGAATTAGTCAAACTTTTTATAAAAGCGCCTAAGTCCATATAACAGCGAAGTATTGTGAAGAGTATTAAATACAAGGTAGTAAGACACTTAGCCAAACGCAGGTAATAAATCGCCAAATATTGTCCTTTTCACCCTCTCTCGAAATGCATTTTTTTTCGTATATTTAAAAAACACGATTTTGAGTCATCTTATTTAAAATTCAAATAAATAAATGAGAGAAAGCAATAATAGCATAAGTCAAAACATTCATAAGTCAACATCAAGGAATTGTATCGTAGTTACACATGTGGAAAAAAGCTGCTTTTGGCCAAAAAACGTTGTCTTCACTAAATTTGAATCCGATTAAAAAAAGTACCGTGATTAATTAAAATGTTATAGGCAGAGCTGCCAAGTCTCCGGCATTTTGGGTACCGGTATTTTAATACAGAAAATGTTTTATTAAAATGGAACATTCTGCGGATTTAAAAAATAACTTTTCCTATAAGAAAATTCTGCTATGCAATAAGCGAAGGGTTTGGCATCTCTGTATAGGAATATTTCGTAATCTACTTTTTAACCTTAAAAAAAAAAGCAACGACCATTTTTCGGGTACAAAAGATATTGCTAATTGTTCCATTTTGCATACAAGGTACAGATTGTAATATTGATACATCTATGGTGATAAATTTCCAATAATTTTTCAAATCCCATTTATTTCATTAAAAATATAAATCTTTTATTCATTTAGTTTGAAATAAATGGTTTTTAACTAATTTCCTAATACTTTTGAAATATCACTTTCCATTGGCCATTTTTTAAAGCATTTAGAAAGTGGTTGTTGTTTTCAGTCAAATATAGACTTTGGTCTGTCCACATTTTATTTTATTATTATTATTATTTATAAATGGTGGAGAAATATTCATACTTAATCCATAACGTACATAATATATGACTCTGTTATTACATAAGTCACCTTTTTATTATCATAAAAATTATGTTTCTACTGATTTTTATTAACTCAATAGGAAAAATTTTGTGGTTTGAGCAATAGATGTCCGCATTTCCTTTATTTATTTATTTCAACAAAATTCTTTGTATTTAGAAGAATTTTTATTTAAATAGGAAATCCAGATGTCGCTGTTATTGAAGAAGAAAGTTACAAAAAAGGGTACAAAATGAGTAGACCAGTGTGACCGTTTTTGGATTGTTGTAAGAGATCTGGACTGTTGTAGGACTTACAACAAGCTAAATCAAGCTAAAAACTCAGGCTAAAAGATAGTTGTCAGTCCATTGATATACTGACCATCGATAGATGGCAGGACCATCGAATTTCTTTTTAGCTTGTTGTCAGTCCACATCTAGCCTGCTTTTAGCTTGATAAAACGGTAACACTGGAGTAGACACATACTATCAAATATGGAAAAACGACGAATCCCAAAAGGACGTCGTATGAAATATCATCTTTTAAAGCAAAAAAACGAGGTCTGATTATCGAGCCTACTGATTACAAAATGTGCATTACATAAAAAAAAAAAAAATGCTGCAAATATTGATTATTTTTTTTTGTGTGTGCAGTTTTGGCTTCGAAAGGTGCGCTATGTTGCAAAACGATATAAGCACCTATGAAAACACACCTGGTAAACGTTCATGCTCAGTTTTACAAATAAATATGGCACATAAATAGGTACCTAATTGGTGCCAAAATGGCGTTTAGTTGCCTAACATGCAGGTTATCATATAAATGTTATAATAAATTGGTTGTTCTGAAAGTATTATCATTTATTGATTGTTATATCTTTTTTAATAACAGAAAATGTTTCGTTTATTCCTTTTTTTTTTTCATTTTGAAATAAATAAATAACGTGTTGTTATAGAATGCTATATGCATCTGGTAATCAAAACGATGTTTTCGCCTAATTGGCATAAAAAATCTCGCCAAACCCGGTGCTTATATCTTTAGTATATTATCTCAAGTATTTTATTTATGTATACTATAATTGTTTTTACATACCACTTACTTCTTCTGGTATATAGAAATAGGTAAGTGGCTCCTTTATGCAGTATAAATTGTATAAAACTTAAAAAAATAGCCCGTTGCCCCTTTTTGGATCGAATTAAAAAAAAAATCAATGTCTAATTCCAGTATAGCTGCCAGGTATGCATACATACTCCATATTTCAAAGTTGTATGCCAACAGAAAACGGATGAAAAATGGGAAAAGATGTCACATATGCACCAGGGTACATAATTGGCGTAAAAATGGCATTATTTTACTTGAGATGTTAACCCGGCTTTATTTATTTATTATTTGTTTATTTACTCATAAAATGTTTATTTAATTTCACTTCCTTCTTTTAATTATATAAAATATTTCTTTTTATAATTATTAATTATTATTATTATTTTATTTACTGTAAGTTCTTTTTTAAAATAGAAAATAATTTAAAAATGTGTATGTGAGCGTTATTTGAAAAGGGAGTTTTCGCCAAATGGGCTTTGAAAAAAATTGCGCCAAATCTGATGCGCTTGTGGTATCCGTGCCGAAAAATTAGTGACCAGAATTGACTTCCATACACAAACAAAATATAAGTTAAAAGAAAACATGCAATGAAAATAAATATAAAGGGAAAATGATGTCATAAAAGAAACCTTTTTATTTAAAAACGTAATTGTTTCTAATTTTCACACGCGAAATATATAAAACATTCTTTTAGCGATCAAAAAGTGCTGTTAAGAGATTATCACAAAATCTCAAAATCAAAGTTTTTATGACATTTTTTAATATAAAAAAATAACAGTTTTATTTTCCTGCATGATTAAATTTTAAAATGTTTTATTGCATTCAATATTTCTGAGTGCGAAAATGATTACTATTTACTCCATGTACTGATTCGGTTATCTACGAAAATGTCCAGCCGGTGAAAATCACGCTCACCAAATTTCTGTGACGTATGCACTTAAATTGTGCTTTTTTATCAGTTTTTTTAATATAACTTTTAAACTATTTGGAATTAATTTTTAAAAGTAGGTGCATTCACCAGATTACCTTCATAGGTACGTAATGGTACAAACAGAATCAAAATCCGACAAGTACTTTTTGAGATTTGCTTGACGAAAGAATTTTTTTGAATTTTAATATCGTTACGTATCTCTGAGTATAAAGACTTCGCTTCGCTCAGACAATGATATAAATAACAGATTTAATTGCAATTTTGTATTTATATTTTTTCTTATAAGAAGCTTCCCATATTAGATCTGGGTGTCATTAGTTTATTATAAAGGGGAATATCGGGGGTGATGCTCCCTCTTAATGTAGATAAATGATTTTTTCCCGCAGAATTATTCAATTTTCTTTAAATTTGGCAAACCAATCTATTATTACACGGCTCTTTCCTGATTAGAGTCTAAGTTGTCTTATTAATTCTAAAGAGGGAAATTAGAGAGTTAACTCCCCCCTTCTTTAATTTATTTTTAATAGATATTATTGTTTTTTTTAAATAAGAGTGCAATAACCTCACAATCAATTAAGCTTACAATAAGAGACAAATATTACAAATACCTATTTAAAATTTATATAAAACATTTTCCAAAGGTGTATTGGCAAGATATACCAAAGATATATCAGAATTTATGATACGGACACACTTATTAAAAAGGTATAGAAGTACTTTTAACAATTCTAGATGCAATTAAATTCATTTAAAGGGTTTTCTTTAATGTATCCTACAGGCGATCAGGACAGAGGAGTAAAAACAATTAATGTGAATATACTGTGGATCTAATGCCTTCAATTTAATTAGGCAGTTTTTTTATTAAATGCTTACATAGTAAAATAATATTTAAATAAAAAAATAAAATATAAATGGAATCAGAATTATCATCAGAATTTTCTCTATGTATTTCGCTATACATCTTAATGTTATTCTATAAATACTTCATGTTTTAAATACTGTGTTAAACACATAACGTAATGTTATTTTGTTAATAATACTCGCAATACTCCCCATACATATTTTCGTAACTCATAAATATTTATCATACATCAATGTAGTATAAAGGAAAGCGTAATTATGTATTTATGTTTGTATTATATGATAGAGGATTTATTGTTGGAACGATGACATTGGAAGCAGCTTATTGCTCCAACGTAATGCATTGTCCAGAAGAAAAGAAAAAAAGAAATAGAAAAATGTAAACGTATCTATGATAGAACTAATATTTTTTAAATGTCCTTATATCATATGGTTTCATAATTTGATTGGTAAACATGTACAAAATAAATAATTAAAATGAATGTCAAAACGTATTTAAGATTTTTGTTTTATTTCAAAAGAATTTTTTTTTCTGAGAAACATTCAGCTTTTTTTAATTTTAAAGTGATGTTATAAAAATTATCTTATATAATCACTTTAGAGTTAAACTATAAATTAATTTACATTCTCTTTAATTACTCGTTGATGTTCATTTGAAACAAATTACATTAAATTATAGTCTAATACGATTAAACAATTTGTTTCTTTGGAACTTTTTCCCATCTTCATTAAAGGGTTAAAGAAATTTAAATCTAGGAATTTAAATGAAAATAAAGTTGACGAAACGAGAAAAAGACTTATTAATGATGACGAGTGTTCACTGTGGAATTCTAACTATTTTCTTAAATTATTTCTGAGGAAATGAAATTGCTAAAAACTATCTCCTAAAGTTTACAGGTTAAATGATTTGATTAATGAAATAAATAAATTCTCAGTTTTCTCTCAGTTTTCTCAGTTTGTCTCTCCTAATATTATTATCAGTTTTCTGTTTTTAGTTTTTTTTTTCTTTCAGGCAGACCATATTTAGAATATACTACGTAAAGAAAGATAATAATATATTTCAATATATTATAGGTTAAATAAATTTCTATACTAATAAAATCCGTGCGCCTCTGTCTGTCTGTCTGTCTGCTTGAAGCCGATTACAGTTCGCAACGCGGGCGAGTTGGAAGTCGCGAGAAGTGTCTTTCGATTCGAAAAATTCCGGGAAAGTCATTTCGGGCATTTTCGAGACCGTGCGACCAAAATTAAAAAAGTTATGAATTAAAAACCGGTCGGGAATCGGAACGGAAAACGTCTAATGTCCCAAACGGAGCTCTGAGGCAGAACACTGCGACACCTTGCGGTGCACGACCTGAACTTTTCCCCTTTGGCTAAAAGAAAAAGCAGCCGAAAACCTCTTTTTTCTCCCGGGAAAACGACTTTTTCTTTCGTTTCGGTTCTTTGAAAAAGAACTAATTAGTAAAAAATGTTAAACACGGTTTATTTTCATATTTTTTCTTTTTGGTAGCATACACGAATATTGTGTAACCTAAGATTTACGCGATTAATACTAATTTTTGTTAGTACAAACGGAAAACGAGCTGCCAAAATTATTTGTTAGTTATGTTGTTTGTGATATTAATGAAATTACTTTTTTTTTTTAATAGCAGTCTTTTGCAGTTTTTAATACCGAAACTTTTTTTGCTCGTTTTTTCTTAAACCATCATACAGACAGTTTTTAAAGTAGAAAAAACTGATTACATATTCAGAATCTGCGTAAAAGTCTGCTTCTAATGAACCAAAAAATACGAGAAAATGTCTTATGGTCGCGCAGCGCCAACCGTGCAAAAACAAATATTTTTAACGGGACGATGGCGACCATGGCGCGTAGCGCCGGCGGGCCGCCTTTGCACAGTGGGCGCGTAGCGCCCACTGTGCGAAATCACATATTTTTAACGGGATAATGGGCGCATAACAACCATAGCTCTTTAATTTACTATTTTTGTGCTTGAGGATTCGAACTCCAAGACTTGCTTATTAAATGAATTTTTTTGCTTATTATATACTGCTTAATATCGAGGTTCGTTTGGAAAAAGTGGCCCAGCTAGCGGGCGTAGCTCGCTTGTCTATACTAATAAAATCCGTGCGCCTCTGTCTGCTTGAAGCCGATTAAACTTCGCAACGCGGACGAGTTGGAAGTCGCGAGAGGTGTCTTTCGATTGGAAATGTTTTGGGGAAGTCATTTCGGGCATTTTCGAGACCGTGGGACCAAAATTAAAAAAGTTATGAATTAAAAACCCCTTGGGAATCGAAACGAAAAAAATCTCAAATCCGAAACGGCGCTCAAACGGAGCTCCGAGGCAGAACACTGCGCTACCTTGCGGTGAAGAACCTAACTTTTCCCCTTTGGCTAAAAGAAGAAACAGCCGAAAACCGCTTTTTCCACCGGCGCTAATTGCGTTTTTTTGCGCGTTTTTTCTTAAACCATCATGCAGACAGTTTTTAAAGTAGAAAAAATCTGATTATATATTCAAAATCTGCGTAAAAATCTGCTTCTGATGAACTAAAAAATACGGAAAAATGTCTTAAGGGCGCGTAGTGTCCACCGTGCAAAACCAAATATTTTTAACGGGACTATGGGCGCGAAGCGTCCATAGTTCCGATCCACAATCTTTTTTTTTCAAGTGCACGTGGCCCACAGTGCGAAATCACATATTTTTAACGGGACCATGGCTCTTTAATTTACTTTTTTTTTGCGCTTGAGGATTCGAACACCAAGACTTGCTTATTTAATGAATTTTTTTGCTTATTATATACTGCTTAATACCGAGGTTCGTTCGGAAAAAGTGGCCCAGCTAGCGGGCGTAGCTCGCTAGTATACTAATAAAATCCGTGCGCCTCTGTCTGTCTGTCTGCTTGAAGCCAATCACAGTTCGTAACGCGGGCGAGTTGGAAGTCGCGAGAGGTGTCTTTCGATTCGAAAAATTCCGGGGAAGTCATTTCGGGCATTTTCGAGACCGTGGGACCAAAATTAAAAAAGTTATGAATTAAAAACCGGTCGGGAATCGAAACGGAAAACGTCACATTTCCCAAAACGGAGCCCAAACGGAGCTCTGAGGCAGAACACTGCGCCACCTTGCGGTGATCGACTAGAACTTTTCCCCTTCGGCTAAAAGAAGAACCAGCCAAAAACTCCTTTTTCTCCTGTCATTTTGTCAAAGAATGTATAAGAGAAAAATAACTGATTGGTAAAAAATGTTAAATACGGTTTAATTAATATAATAAGTACAACTATTTAAGCACAGCAAGATATGTTCACTAAGAGGTAATAGTGCTGCTAATTAATATTTTGAGAATCTCAGATGTAACTGGCTATTCATATATTTATTCTGTATGTGAGTATTAATCGTTGTAGCTCATTTTCATATTTTTTCTTTTTGGTAGCATACACGAATATTGTGTAACCTAAGATTTACGCGATTAATACTAATTTCTGTTAGTACAAACGGAAAACGAGCTGCCAAAATTATTTGTTAGTTATGTTGTTTGTGATATTGATGAAATTATTTTTTTTGCGCGTTTTTTTTTAAACCATCTTGCAGACAGTTTTTTAAGTAGAAAAAAAAAACTGATTACATATTCAGAATCTGCGTAAAAGTCTGTTTCTGATGAACCAAAAAATACGAGAAAATGTCTTATGGGCGCGCAGCACCAACCATGCAAAACCAAATATTTTTAACGGGACGATGGCGACCACGGAGCGTAGCGCCCACTGTGCGAAATCACATATTTTTAACGGGATAATGGGCGCATAACAACCATAGCTCTTTAATTTACTTTTTTTGTGCTTGAGGATTCGAACACCAAGACTTGCTTATTAAACGAATTTTTTTGCTTATTATATACTGCTTAATATCGAGGTTCGTTTAAAAAAAGTGGCCCAGCTAGAGGGCGTAGCTCACTAGTATATATATAAAGGGTGATTCAAAATTATGTGGACAATCTCATATGAGAAATCAGGCATAAGACAAGGAAAAAAATTCCCATAGGAACATAGGGCCGCAAACCACTTATGGAGTCACGAATACAGGGTGTTTCATCCTAATTCAATTTGGGTTGACGGTAATAAGTTTCAGAAAACTGAAGTATATTATAATAAAACATTTAACAGACATTCTCACCTTTGTTTTAAATGTGATAACACAAAACAGAATTAATAGAATGTGCATTATGCGAGCCAGCAATATGGATTTGGCACCTCACATTATGGACTGTGATGATCAGTTTATACGGTACCATTGATTGCTTGAGCAATATGTTTTACCAGATCTTTTCGTAACGTTATCACATTTCACGCAAAACAAGGTACATGTCGTTGCATTTTCATTGCAATATTTTTAATTTCACCTAAATTATTACTTTCAAACCGGGTATAGTTAGAATGAAACACTTTGTATTTGTGACTAAATAAGTGATTTGCAGCCCGATGTTCCTATGTGATTTTTATCCTTGTAGTATGAATGATTTGTCATACCAGTTTGTCCACATAATTTTGAATTACCCTGCATATTAGTTCTGTGCAAAGATATGTTGAAATGTGCAATGAACTGTAAAAAATATAATATGTTTATAAAAACTATCTACAATAAATCAATAATTTAACATAGTGGTTTAAATGCTTTTCTCTAAAATGCATTACACGTGGCATATTCAAATAAATTTAGAAATGATTGATATTTTTTTTTTACTCTATGTTTGTTGTATTTTTGAAGAAACAGGATAATATTGACACTTTTTTTGCACTTAAAAGTATATTTAATAATTAAAATAACTAATTTTTTCTGAGAGATTTTAGCGATATTGTCATGGAAAACATTGAATTATTTCCACAAAATGCCATTTTAAAATATGTTACGCACTTTTAAAAATATATGCTATAAATAAATTAAACATTATTTTGAAATCATAATGAAAATAAAATAACTTTCTTTTTCACTTATCTCAAACTTAAAAGGATTAATTTAAAAAAATCATTTTTATTATTTTTTAATATTGTAAAAATATGTTAGCTTTCTTTTTTTAAAACAAAGAGAAATAGAGAAAATCGTTATAGCAAGTATTTCATAAAACAACTCACAATAATATTTTTCTATTCCACACATAGATGGCGCCACGAGATTTTTTACTTAATAATTGGGAACGATTGAAATGAATTAAACTTAGAACCATATTTAGCTAATATATAGGACTTCCATTGAGAATAACATCTCTATAAGACAAGTATTACAACAATTACTTCAATTTCCTTGCAGGGCAACTATTTCTAAAAGTTATTTATGGAACTTATACTGCTTTAATACGGAACCTCTACTGTTTCCAGAAAATTTACGGAAAACGTACTGCATTTATAATCCCAAAATGTCAATAACGGAAGTTGTACTGTTTTTTCAAAAAAGTATTCAGTAAAATTTTACGGAAAAATTTGTGTATATTAACGGATTTTTTTACGTGTATCCTCGAGCCAAAAGGAAAATTAGGGTCCATTTCTTTATGAGCTATTGAGCTGGAAATAATTGCTATATTACTGATATTCATTTAAGTGTAAACGAAAATCTCTCTAATCATCTGTATGCGATAAGTTGAATAAAAGGTTTTCGTGTGATGTCACAATTGGTAAAATGACCATTTTACCAGCCTCGAACCGAATGGAGGAATATGGTCTAGTACTCAAATGAGTACAAGGATGATAAAATGCTTTGCTTGGTTTTTTTTCAATTTTAAAGAGAAAATGAGATTAATAATGCAAAGATGACATAAATATTTATTAGAGCTCTAGTAAATATTTATTAGAGCTATAAGAAAAATGTCATAAAAATTAAAGAAATTAATTTTTCAATAATATAATTTTTTTATGTTTTGCATTTCTAAATTTTGAAAGTTACTAAATGTCCATTGTAACTATTACGATATCTATAAAGTTTATACATTAAATAATAATCGCTCAAATGACTGCAGAGAGAAAAAAATTTTGCTCTTTGGTTTTATTTTCTATTTTAATATGAAAATGATATGTATAATGCAGAAATGACATCATTTGCTCTTTTCTCTTGAGCATTCGCAGAAAGCATAAGCAGGCTGTATAAATGCAAGTTGCCTGCGCCATATATTTTAAATTTGTTCTCTACAAATTACTATTTGATACTTCTTAGAAAATTCGTAAATAGCTCAATAAAATAGCTTAAATAAAATACATACTAGCTTAAATAACATAAAAAAATATAATTTTAAAAATAAAAAGAAAATATGCATGGTAATGCATTAAAATATAGAAAATAATTAAAGCCTGTTGTTGATATTATCTACAAGTCGGTCAAAACATAATATATAAGCATAAATTCCAATACACCGTACATTCCGCGTTTTTAAATAAATTTCCAAGCATGTGGAAATTTTTAATACAGGAATCCAACGGTAGTATTGCCTATAGCATCGTTTTCAAATATTAATTCTCAGCGATATTTTATATTTGAAACATAAACATTCTTTAAAAGCAAATTTTCAAATGTGTAACTGATTTTATTTATCAATTCTTAAAGTAACCGTCAATTGTCGCGACAGCAGAGGATAAAACCATGGTAAACAAAAAATTGCCCCATTCAAACGGAACACGATAAAAAATATGCCGTTGTTCGAGATGATAATATTCAATATTCAATATTCCGTAATTTGGTAATATTTTAGAAGAAAAGACAAATTACCATGTTTTAAAGTCTGAACGGGTGTTGGCGAACGTAGCTCGCAGGGGGAAGAGCCCCCTAGTCTGTACATATAAATTTATCAAAGACTCATTTAATGGATACAAATAACTATAAATAAGGAATTTTATTACATTTCATACATTATTATTACATATCATTACATTTTTATTACAATCAATAAACACAGAGTGGTCGTAACAGATATTTTTCCAAGTGGGTGAAAAAAGACCGGGCCAGGATTCGAACCAGGGATATATTGGCTGAAGCCTCCAGTGTTCCTTCAACTGAGCCATCCTGGGCGATACTTAGTTCTATTATAATTAATTTATCGATAATCGTGTTATAAAATTAATATAATGTAATTTCTTATGCAGCATTTTCTGCAGTTCCATATATTGACCTTCGATTTGTTCTGTTGAGCTGATCCATAGTATCAGACAGATTCAGGGGCCTCGCTAGGGGGGGGGGCAGGGGGGGAGCCTCCCCCCCCAAGCATTCGAAAATGTTGTTACACTTGGCAAATTAAAAAAAATTATGGCAATTTTAATTAAAAATTTCAATAGAAACTGTAACATATTTCCTATTTTCATTCTATTATGTATTCTACTATCATATTTATATTTTCCTTAATGGCTCAGTTGGAAGAGCATTCGTAGCTTCAGCCAATACATCTCTGGTTCGAATCCTGGCCCGGACTTTTTGCACCCATTTAGAAAATTTGCATCTGTAATTTACCTATTGAATAAATGTGTTATAAAATTAATATAATACAGAGCGGTCGTGTTTAAATTACCGATTCTAATGCGTACATTACACATTTAAACTTATAGTTCAATTCCAAAAAAGGCATGTATTTAAACATTGTGGTTAAACTGTAAACATTTTAAGTTTTTTGCACTGTTTGATTCAGCTAACACAAATTAAGAACGATAATTGCATTATTTGAAAAGAACAAATTCTGAACGAGAAATTGTTTGCAGAAATCATAGAATTTTTTTTCGAAAAATCTTATCATGAATCATTAAGCAAAATTTGAAGGTGTCCAATATCTTAGACTTTACTCCGATTATTTACTGTGCTCTTGATAAAAATACAGAAGTAAATTAATAGAAAGATAAATAGCGCAGATTTTTAAAAAACCTAATAAGAGTATAAATTTTTTAAAATGAAAAAAAATATATTTCCTTTTAGAATATAAGTTTAGAATATAAAAATAGTAGCAAAATAATTGCGGCACAAAAAATGCTATTGCAGCGCCCCCTTCCGGCGGGATGTTTCAAAATCGAAGGCGGACCTGCTTGCCTCATCCAAAAACATTCACAAACAATTTGGTTTAATTCTATGCTTATCTTCATACAATTTTAGATGTTAGAATGGCAGCAAACGGACACACGTACAGACATACATTTTGTAAAGACATGCTTTTTGGAATCCTCCCACCCCTAAACGTGCAAATCTGTCAAAAACCGGAAAGCAAAAAAATTTCGATTACAATATTTTCTCCTATTGAAGATAGAAGAAATTAAAAATGGAAAAATCGTCTGATTCTCACAGAAGAGCATTATAGCACAAAGTAAAATGTTCTATAATTCGCAAACGAATGAACCAAACATAACAAAAATCCATAGAGCTAAATCCGGTTCCTCGCGAACATGCCCACTTAATTTCAAGTTAATCGGATGCATACAACAGTTATAGCGCAACTAACAGACTGACTGACGGAAACCAAAAAATTACGTGTCTCAAAAGTAAACCCTGAATGACATTTCGGCAAAAATTGTGTCATTTTTTTCTTTACATATGAAATAATTATTAATGCTTCAGAAACAAAACGCTGTTTTATTTGTTATGGTAATCTTATAAATTTTTCTTATCCTTTATCAAAAAACATTTTTGATTATTTATTTCTCCATAATATTTCGCTTATTTCTCTGATGCTTTTATATTCAGTTTATCATAAAAAAACATAAAAGAAAAAACATTGGGCTAGATAATGTTAATTTACTTGTTGTATTATTCAGTGAAGTTAAAAGAAGTGATTTTTATTACAGCTCTTTTCTAGTAGTGTACTTTTTTATTTAATCTTTGGTATTAATAAAGATTTTATTATGTCAACAGCATTACTATATCATTTGTAAAAATGAAAAAGGAGCTTTATTCATCGTTTTATAGCAACGATAATAAATGACATTACAGCATTAAAGAAGTACAAACAAATATATACATGAAGAATAGTAAAGTCACATATATTATTTATGAATATGATTGTTTCGTTGAAAGAATTATATAGAGTGATGTTTAAAAGGCAATTTTTTTTTCTAATGGTAGCATGCATAAATGTTACATTTCTTTTATTTTTTATACTGTTTTGTTTCATATTGAAACTTATAATTTGACTTTTATTTTTTAATTTTTATAGATATAGTATTTATCAATAACAAAATTAATTAACTGAAAGTTATTATTCTTGAAAATAAAATAGTTATTCAGTTGCAATTGATTTGTTTGGCAAGATTGTTTATTAAATTAATTCCAAAATACAACTTCGATATGTGTAAAAAAAACCGATGAGTGTGATTGCAAATTAAAGTTTCTTTCAAAATAACGTATTCTTTAATTGATAAATCTAAATTGTTAATTTAGAATTATCGAATTCTTACAAAAAGGGCAGCACCAAAAAATTTAATTTCAAAATAAACATAAAAGGAAGATATCAAATAAAAATCAAATTTTTAAATTGCTTAAAAGGCGCAAATGCCAACCTAGTGAAAAAGTTAGTGAGTCCTAGTAGTGAGTCTCTCTCTCTGGGAAAAATTTCCACGCAGTAATATAAAAGGAAGATGTTTATTTTAATCAAATTAAAATTTTCAAAAGACTATTTTAAAAAATACAAAATTCAGTTTTTATTTTATTTATTTATCTATACATTTATTTATTTACTTTTTTGGAAAATGTTAAGGTTAGAAAATTAGCGGGGATATAAATAATATTTATAACTTCTAAAACACACGCAAAAAACATTTAAACGAAACTTAAAAGGCTGATTCATAAATAAATTGCGACAAATTTTTTTTTAAAGAAATATAATTAAATTGACGTAAATATTATGAATCTCAGTGATTACTTTTCACAGAATTATAAACCTTTAAACTGGCAAATAATACGAAATTACTTTTCATTAATTCCATCGTAATACGAAAATTTCAGCTTCCAAAATCCGAGCTTGAACCCCCCCAAAGAACCTTCTGTTTAATAACCAGATACTTTACCCCCAAGCTATGATGTATAAACGAATAGACATTGCAATTGAGGTTCTTTTTTATATCTTAAATCTAAGAAATAAATGGATGCCATTAAAAAAAATGTTTTAATAATAACAATAGACTTTTTCTAAATGCTATGTTTTTCGTGTGATGCGAGGTACTCAGCTATAAAAACACAAAATTTGACGTATCTCATTTATACAGTTTTTGTGTATGGATTCACTGATGGACAAACAGACATAAGAATGAAACAAATAGGACGAATATAATGTTTCATCTTATGAATAAAACCCTGATATATATATACAGGATGAGTCATAAATATCGAAACAATAGGCTATCTCCTCAAATATTGCCTCTAGACCCATACATTCAATTGCAAAAATTCATAAAAAAAGTGAAATTTCTGACAAGATAAGTTGCAACTCCATGGGGGGTCTATTTGAAAAAATACGAAAATTAAATTTTTATACGGCCCCCGTAGGGCAAAATTCCCAATTAGGAAATTATTCCTTATCCATTCCTAAATTAAACAAAACAAATTTCATCTCCGTATATAAAAATCCCACAGAGATATTAAATCCCAAAATCCTCAAAAGTTCCTGACTTATACCACTTTTCCTTGCCTCTAAACTGTGGTTTCTTGACTCAATTTCAACGCTTGTTAGGGAACATTCACAAATTGCATTTTAATAAAAATCGGTTTAAGATAGCGCTTTTTCTTTGGACATAAAATAGCAGCGTATAGTTTTTACGCTAAATTGGTATACCAGACGTCTGCCCGGGTCAAAATATCTAGGTCAGGTCCCAAACAGACCCATAGGGGAAAAAGTTCGGCGTAGCCTGTAAAAATGTCAACATCATAATGGTCTGGAAAACAGTTTAAATCATAGCCCGGTTCAGTCGCGAATTTCTACATAGTTTTTTAATTCGGCGTGGGAAAAAAATGTTTCATATGGAGGAGTTCTGACCAAAATATTCTTTTATAGGTTTTCGTTTTTTATATTTATACTTTTTATGATTAAAGAAGCGCCAAAGGCTGTAATATATTTATTTTATCAATGAATCTTTATTTATATGTAAATGTTTCACTTATATTTTAGTATCGTTAATCCATATCCCATGCGTTGGAGACTCTGAAAAATGTTATACACTAAAACTTTTTAAGACGGAATCACATAGGAAAGAAAAAGTACGTTATAGACAGATGCTCTCCCTAAAAGATGTAATTGGAGCTTATTTTCTTTTTAGGAACTACTGGATTTATTTTGCATGGATCAACATTTTTTCCGTTTAAGACAGAATTCCATCATCTTTCACTGGTTTTACTGTATTTAATTTTTTTAGCCTTTGAATAATCTATTTAAAAAAATAAATTTTAAAGGATTTTTTTTTTTTTTTTTTTTTTTTTTTTTTGTAAAATAAAGATTTTAAAACCTGTATGTTTTTCGAAAAATTTCGATTGAGCCGAATTTTATTTATTTTATGCACGTATTAAGTCAGTCAGAGACAGTGATTTTAATACGGGTTTTGTCGAGACCGGGTTTGAAAATTTCATCCAGAGTGCAACTAAGTTGAAGGAAGTAGTGCCCTCCTTTATGGAAAGTACGCTAGGCCCGGCCCACTTTAGGACGATAAAAAGCCTGAAGTTGTCAGAGGTAAATTTAAAAAGAAAAAAAAAGACTTAATCTGCATCTTAGAAAAAGCATTTTTAAAAATAACTGACGGACATTTAAACAATACACTTCGTTTTTCTGCATAATGAATTTTTTATCCTCTATTTCTTGTCTTTAAATTATTAATTGTTAAGAATTGTTAAAAGAAAAAAAAAACTTAAAACACGTCATTTTTTATTTCTTTACATTGGTTTTGTTACCGCAAATTTGAAAAAAATGTTTACTTTGAAAAAATGTTTGCTTTTGAAAATATGATTTTTTTAAAAGTTATATTATTTTTTCAATAAACATTTTTAATAGTTTTAAAATTAATATAAAAAAACTGGGAACAAAACTAAAATCAAATTTTCATCTTTAATTAAATGGAAAGAAATTGAAATCCGATAAATAATGTTACGAGTTATAACGATTTTTGATTGTCCCATTTAAACCAGTACTAACCACATGAAACTTTTATAAATTGTATGAGAAATTTTAGAATGTGATTTTCTTAGTAAATTATAAGGCTAACCATCACAAAAAAGAACAAAATCAAAATTGTAACTCAAGAAATAGATTTTTTACGCGTTTTGTAGAACTGTTAAAGTAACATTGTCTTTTGAATTGCGCGCATTTCAATTTGTGTCTAATCCTTTAAAACCTGATGAATTTTTTAAACGGCTATAACTTTGCAAATTTTGGAGATATGAAGATGCAAATTTTTGTGTCTTATTCAGGACTGAATAAGGAAAGTTTTCCTAATTGGAATTTTTGTCATACGGGGACCGTATAAAAATTTAATTTTCGTAACTTTTCAACTAGACCCCCCCATGGAGTTCCAATTTATCTTATCAAAAATTTCACATTTTTTATGAATTTTTGCAATTGGAAGTATGGGTCTAAGGGCAATATTCAAGGAGATAGCCTATCGTTTCGATATTTATGACTCACCCTGTATATATATATATATGCGTGTGGTGTGTGTACCTTGTAAGGATGGAAATGGATAATTTGACGCAAAGGAACCATTGACATAAATATTAATTACAATCTTGAATAGCGTGACACAAAAGATAAATCAATTTATTGAAATAAAAGAATTGGAAAATTAAAAGTATTTTTTATACGTGTTAATATACGTTACCAAATAAAAATGTAATAACTTGTATTTTAAAACAAATCTTTTAAAGCCACATAAATGCGTCACTTAAATTTCATATAATATATTTTAAAATTCATATTTTGAATTTATAAGAGATGCATGTGAAAAAACATCAGTGAATAAAGGTTTATGCATCTTTTATGTTGAAGATGACTTTTGCTCATGCTATTATAAATGGAACATAACTAAAATGATGAAATAAATAATACAAAAAAGCATTCTTTAATTAATAGCATGGCGTCACTCAAAATTTGATGTCATTATCTTTAAAATTCATATTTAAAATTCTCAGAGCCATGAGATAAACAAACCTTTTAATCCGTCCGTGAAAGGTTTTTTTTTTTTTTTTTGTATTGATACCATTGCTTTTTATAGGTTATTGATCAAAGGATTAAAAAATATATACTTATGATATTCGTTGCAGAATTCACAAAAATAAATACAAAAAGCTAACTTTTTTTCATAATTTTTAAAAGAATGTTCTACATTTTATAGGTTTTAATCCCAAAACAGATGTAATTAAAGAAGTCATTTTAAAGCAAGTGCGACATGATGTTTCCCATTTATGAATTGAAATATATTTCCAATACTTTTTAGAAATTCTTTTTTCCAAAACTACAAACTTTCTTCACATTTTTTAATTCATTTTATTCGCAAAAACTGTCAAGTCATTTTAGGGAGAAACTGCTCAATTAAACAATTTGTTCCAATATTTGGTAAAGGCAAAAGATTTTTCAGAAAATAGTCTGAATGTGAGTATTTTGAGCCACATTTCTTATCGGCAAATTTACAAATGTAATGAATTAAATTCTTATAAGTTTCTTATTTTTAAATTACACATTAGTTATATTTTCTTTATAAACACAAATATGTATAAATTCAGAACTTATAAAATTTAATATATATATACTGTATTCTGGAAGTATACTTTGATATTGATACTGACGCTGTAATTCTAGTTCCTGAATTATAACTATTACTATTAATAATGTAATTATTATAAAATTTGCAATTGATTTACTATCTAAATTCATCAAAAAATATCATTTAAATTAGGAACACCTGTTTATGTTAATTTTTAACTTATTTTTTTAATTATGTTTTTAATTAATTTTAATAATTTCTTTAATGCTATCTAGAAAATGTTTTACTTCAGAAAACGAATATAACATTCTTTATATAACGTAACTAGAAACAATTGTATCACAAGCATGTTATAAAAAAGTATTCTTAGAAACATAGCAATAAGTGGAATATTCTTTCTATTTCAAATTACATCACCCCTCCTCCCCCCCCTCCACAAAAATGTATTATGATTTAAAAAAAAATTAAAGCCTTATAAGAGACAAAATTGAAAAAAAAAACTAAGAGCACAGATGACCTAAAAATATGCTCTTTTGTTTTTATGTAAAGAAATATAATAGATTTTCTATGTGCATGCTGTGTTTAAGAGATAAACCAAATTTGTCGAATAATAATCAATGTTAATTAATTATAAATTTAAAGAAATATGCACTCTATTTTTTTACAGTTATTGAAAAAAGATTTGAAAGACTACAATGAAACAAGCGGAAGTTTCCTATTTCAATTCAGTGAATTAATATTGAAGTTCAAATTTTACGTGAATTATCTTTTAATACAATGTACTCGAAATTAAATTTTTGTTGCTTGTACCCGTTGGCTTATAAGGTCATCATATATCATATAAAATTATATGATATTTTATTACAAATTATCTTTATTATCTTTATTATAAATAAGATAAATTACTCGAGCAAAAATTTTTAGAAAATTAAAATTTCATTTAATCATCTGATTCGTAATTAAAAATATACAAAGGAACGGATAATAAAAGTCAACTATATTTAATTAACTGACTTAAAAAAGATCAAAACAAAAAGTAAAAGCGTCGGAGAGGATAGAACACTAAACCTTTAGGTTTACAGCTCAATAACGTACAGACGGATTAAGAAACTTGCGGAAAGGAGTGGAGAAAAAAAAAAGATTAAGAAAAAACAAGCATGCGTATGAATATATTAAATGACTGCATGAGTATTTGCATTGAGATTCCCATAGAAATGCGAAAAATATAGTTCAATTTTCATAAGGATTATATAACAAATAAGAATTTTCCTAGAAACTAGGTAAGTCTTATTCACTTCATAAAAAACAGATTCATATTATATAATAACTTTTTTTAAAAAACTCTAGGCCGTTTCGGCGAAAAAAAAAAGACAAACTTACACTATCGCTAAGGGGTTAAAAATGAGTTAACAGATCTCGAAATATACTGCAAGCTGCAGTTAAAAAATTTTAGAATAAAATTAGACTGCAGTTATAAAGCTATTTTTAAAAAATCAGAGCAATATGAATTATATTTTCTGTGTTATTAAAAGGCGACTTTTCACATTTCCTTTGATCTCAAGTTAGCTGTATAAGGTACAATGCCCATATTTCGTCCCCTTCGCTAATTCCGTCCCGATTCATTTCTTCGCTTATCTGAAAATGGCGCCACTGATCACGCAAGGCAAAACGAACGGAAGATAAAAGAATTCAGAAGTGAAAATTTCCCTCGCCAAGACGAATCTCTGTATTATTAATTGTCGGATTTCCTATTTTTAGAAGATCTAAGTTCTTATTACGTCATTAATAGAACGATATTTACTTTAATGTATGTATATATTTCCTCTTCATTGCATGTATTCTACTTAGGTAAGATGTTAAAAGTACCGTATAGTGAGTTTTACAATGTTTAGTTTATTTTACAAGAGCTGAAGTATCACCATGTTGACTTGTAGCGTTTTTCCAATTTCGTACCACTTTCAGTTCTTATTTTCCTATCGGGGGCGAAATTAGGAATGCTTTTTAGGACTTTCAAATCCTGATAAATTATGTGCCTGCAATTTTGTATGTAGGTATGTATAGACTTAGTCGATTAAACGAGTTAAATGGCACTATGCCATTTAACTCCAATATTTTCGGACCTGAAGATTTTTCGGGGAACTTCGTCCCTCTCCGTCTGGCGAAAATTTTATGGTATCTGATCAACCATCGTCAAGTGGTCAGGTTCAGCAAACTGTTGCTGACATCAGCCCTAGTTTGCTGAACCTGACCACTTTAATCAACCCTAAAGAGATCATCGGGATGTCACTGATTATACCAGCAATTTCCGCCCGATTAGGTTCGACATCATTGATCACTGGATCTCCGCATAAAAACAAAGTAAAGAATTCCCAGGCAAGAATAAAAAAATCGCTCAACCGAAAAAACTTCTGACAAATACCATTCCCAAGAGGAATTAAAAAATCCACCGTGTAAAAAAACCAAACAAGACCTGCCTAACATTACTGATGACAAAAGTCATTCTTCTGTTGAAATTCCTCATGATAATAATGTAAGCGATGATTATGACAATGATGCAGAGTGCCCTACTTGCTTGAAGCGTTTTTTCTCATGGTACACATGGGGAACAAGCCGACATGATGTTCCGTGCCTTCAGTGCTGCACATAGTCACACGAAACATGCTCAAAAGGCCAAAAACAATATAGAATTTATATGTTTCTCCTGCTTGGATGGATAATGTTGTTTATGGTACTATTGATGCTATTATTTACTATTAGGATTAATAGTACATTTCTTTGTACTTTAAGATAAGCTAAATTCAGTTAATATTTATTTTGATTTAATTATAGGTTAATTCTTGGCTTTTGGATTTTTTTTAAGGGGACGAAATTGGGACTCTTTTTTAAAATCTTTTTCATTTATAGATACTTTTGACAATACAATTTTTTGTATAGTTAAAGTTTTTTGTGCACATTTTCCTATGTTTCCATATGTGTGAATAGTTAGTCTATATAAACTCCAAATTTGATAGGTTTTCTCTTAACATTCTACCTGCCATGGGCCTAAAAGTAACTGGGGGAGATAGTAGGTCACTTTTACACCTTATATGAGTTCCCGACTTATTTCATTCTGCGATACGATTTCAGATTTAAGGCTGCGTTACAGGAATACTACCCACTTTCATGATATATATATATATATATATAGCGTTCCAAAGGTTAGAAAAAAACCCGGGAATAAACCTGGAAAAAACCCGGGATTTTTTGGAATAATTCGGTTTTTTGGGAATAAACCTGGGAATAAACCTGCTCTATTGGAAATAAACCCGGGAATAAACCGACTTTTTGCAACTCTATATATATATAGATGTATATATTTATATTTATAATTATATATATTTAGATATAAGATTGGAAGATAAGTATTCAAATGCTGTATGCAAAATGTGAGATCAGAATTTAGTTATTTAGAAGAATGTCGATAAAATGTAAAATTCTGTTTTAAATTACACTACTTAGGAAGAACACTCTTATAACACTCGTAGTCGTGTGGCATTAGATCATAAAACAACAAATAAATTTCCGTTGACATGTTTCCCCTATAAATTAAACAGAAGCGACGAACATTTTTAATCACATTAATTCTTATTCCACATCACAGTAAACAATTCAATTCATACTGGTTTAAACTTCATATTGGAGTAAAATGCAGTAATTATAAGGTAAAATATATTATTATCAGTACGGAATTTCACTTGATAAAAACTTCTACAGCAGCTGACAGGGTTTTAACTAGCTTAAGAAAAACGAGAATAAGGCATTCGGAAGCCAATGTAACAAGATTATATCAGACCCTGCGCTAGAATAAAGAATTTTATGTCTAAGTTCTCAGTTGCCAATTAATTATTTAGAAATATGAATTGAATAAAAGCAAAATCTTACACCGTGGAAAAAAATATTTCTAACAGTCGCATGGAAGATTTAAAAAAAAAAATGCAATCCGGCTTCTACCGTCGCTTAGAGAGGAATTGTGTGTGTTCAAATGATTTTTTAGAACGTGAATAAAAAGAAATGCAACAGATAAAAGAATATCAACACACGTAAAACACAAAATAAAATGGAGAAAAAACATTAAAAATAATGTATAATAACATTATTAAAATGGATAGAAAAAGAAAAAAAGGACCATGCACTGTAGTTAAATCTAAAATCAGGTAGCAAAAATTCATCTAATTAGACAATACCAATATAATCTCAATATCTTAATATAAGAAAAAAGAAGAAATAAAATACATAATTAATATGTGCATTTTATACACTTAGAAATAATATTTTAAGTATTGTCCAAACTGTTAAAATTTAGATACAAGTTATCTTTATCATTAATTATTAAGTTATATTAAAATATTTAATTAACAAAACTAGACAATTATTCATACATATGTGTTAGTTGAACATCCAGTATAAAATGTATTGCAATTTAGCACTCTCCCCCCTAAGTTTTATTATTATTATTATTATTGCTCACAAAATTTATATTTGTAAAAAAAACATTCTTTAATAGTCTAGTACTTTTATATTTAATTTTTATACTGCGTTTTTCAGATATCCAAAGAAAGAAATTAAAATTTAAAGTCTAATCCCAAAAATTAATTTTATTAAAATCATTTTTTCTTCTTTTCTTTTTTTAATACGAAACATTTTTTTACGTATCCCATCTTTTTAAAGTATTTTAGATATTAATTAACAATATTCTTATATTACAGAAGCTGTTTTGAAAATATAAATTTTTTATCACACAGCTGCCATTTATTCAGAATTATAATGCAAATGTAATGCATAATTATAAATTATTAATTCTCAGGCTTAATCCCGTCTGCTGATACGTAATCTGAAAGATAAATAAGCATATTTTTACATAATTAATTACTTTGTTCGAGTACAGTACTTCCTGAAGGAATTACGTGCAGTCAGATTCATAGTTGTTTAAGGATTATTGTAATCCTTTTAGAAAGTATGTAACGTAGGTCAATACAACAGCAGAATCCAGCAGATCAGTCGAGGTTTCATTATTAATCACTTGTGCTTGGACTTCGAAGCATTTATTTTAGAGAAACTTTCGACTAATCATTAAAGTATTATGGTGCTTAAAATTTAATTAAATGTATACACAGTAAAAAAAAAAAAAAAAAAAAAAAAAAAAAAAAAAAAAAATCTGTAATCCTACAGATGTAAAGTTGCCGAAATCAGTGTGGAAATCAATGAAAAACTGTAACGTTACAAAACTAATTTTTGTAAAGTTAGATAAATCTGCAGCTTTACAAAAGGGTCTACTAAAATTACAATTATCCTTAATAAAATTTTATATGTAACCTGGGTTGCAGTTACTTGAAAAATTCTTGGAATCCCAGTTTCCTAAAAATTCTTAGTAATCTTACAGATTTTTTGATTTTCGGTGCAAATTTGTAGTCTTTTCATTTTTAATATCAAACTTTTTTTTTTTTACGTATCCTATAATTTAAAAGAATTTTAGATATTGCGTTAATTAACAATATTATTATATTCAAGAAGTTCTTTTAATAATATAAATTTTTTATCACACAGCTGCTATTTATTTAGAATTCTAATGCAAATGTAATGCATAATTATAAATTATTAATTCTCAGGTTTAATCCCTGCTGCAGATGCATAATCCGAAAGATAAATAAGCATATTTTTACATAATTAATTACTTTGTTCGAGTACAATACTTCCTGAAGGAATTACATGTAGTCAGACTCAGATATGTTTAAGGATTATTGTAATCCTTTTAGAAAGTACATAATGTAGGTCAAAAGAGCATAGTGTTCAGCAGATCAGTCGAGGTTTCATTATTAATCACTCGTGCTTGGACATCGAAGCATTTATTTTAGAGAAACTTTCGACTAATCAATAAAGTATTGTGGTGCTTAAAATTTAATTAAATGTATATGTTACAGGCCAAACCCGATTTTAGGCCAAACTAGATTGGCCTAGTCCAAACTAGTCTATCCTAACGCCCATCGGATAAACTAGTTTTTCCTAGGCCAAACTAGTCTATCCTAACGCCCATAGGATAAACTAGTTTTTCCAAGGCCAAACTAGTCTATCCGAACGCCCATAGGATAAACTAGTTTTTCCTAGGCCAAACTAGTCTATACGAACGCCCATAGGATAAACTAGTTTTTCCTAGGCCAAACTAGTTTGGCCGAACGGTCATTAGGATGAACTAGTTTAGCCTGCTATTCATTGTTTGAACTAGTTTATCCTAGGCCGAACTAGATTGTCCTAGGCCAATTCAATTTGGCGTGATTTTATTGAATCTAAAGACCACCACGGCGCCAACTTTCCAGTTTTGATCTAATTTAGCCTAGGCCAATGCAGTTTGACGCGATTTTAGCTCATAGACTATCAAAGTATGAGAGCTAATGTGCTCGCAGATTCTGTGTGCGTGTATGTAACCATGTACGTATGTATGTACGTACGTATGCACATACTTATGTACGTACCTATGTACATACTTATGTAAGTACGTATGTAGGACTAATATAACGAACTAATGTGTAACTAATATAACGCGACACTCTGGTGTTGGAATTTGGACGCGATTTAGTTCAAACCAGCTTCGCCCGCTATCGGGCCCCTTCTTTTATATAAAATCTTGAAACGGACGTATGTTGAAGCGGACGAACCTCGAAGAGAAAAAAAAACATGATGATAAATATTTAAGAAAAAGGATTCTATATCGAAATACCACTATTTTCTAATAGTAATTTTTGTAAAAATGTTATATTCTTGCTGGAACTTTTTGAAACTTTGTGATAGTTTATGGCATATGATACAAATTTATAAAAAATAAGTTACATTTCAGCGTGAAAGAGGATGTGGTTGCGAACAAAATCAGGAAATATAACGGAAATTCTATGTTTTAAAGCACCGCGACCTCAAGTAACATATCTACTAATAGGTTGTTTAACGGAGTTTCATTCAGATACAGTTCTGTTAATAATAGAGTACGCTCCCTGGTGTTGGAATTAGGAACTAATATAACGTGGCTTAGTTAAAACTTGCTGGCTTCGCCCGCTATCTGACTGGTGTAGACAGTGGGGATATAGTTCGAATTTCGTTCGCTTCGAGGTTCTTTCGAAAAGGAGGGTTACATTCGGCGGTGCGTGCTCAGCACGCTTGCTACGATTTAAATTTTGTTCGCTTCGAAGTTCGTTAGAAAAGGAAGAAGGCATTCGGCAGTACGCGAGCAGCACACCTGCTATACGCTACCGCAGGCTGTGGGGACACGGCTGAAGAACTAATGAACGAAATTTAATAAAAATTTATATTCAGGTAGTCTCTGATCTAAATTGATGCTGATTAGTTTTTGGTGTAAATCGCTCATCAGGTGGCGCTGCTGTTTTGCATTTTTTTACGATTTACGCATCAGCTTTATGTTAATAACTAATACCATCAAATTTCCATCAAACTTTAGATTCAGTTCGTCAATGACATGAGTTGGTGTTGTTTCTATTTTGAAGTAAATCATTCAACATGGCTATGATATGCTACATTTTTCACAATTTTCACAATAGCTGTATCTCAAGAACTAATGAATCGAATTTAATAAAAATTTATATTCAGATAGTCCCTGATATAAATCGATGCTGATTAAATTTTCATGTAAATAGTTCAACAGATGGCGCTTCTAAAGTGCATTTTTACTGATTTGCATCAACACTATTTCAATAACTAATTTACGAATTTTAATCAAACTTCCGGAATCAGTAAATCCGTAATATGAACTAATTCTTTTTACATTTTCATGTTAATTGTTCAATAGGTGGCGCTGTTGTGCTCAATTTTCCCAATTCCTGAAATAGCTCTGTCGCAAGAATTAGTGCACGAATTTTCATCAAACTTTAGATTCTGTAAGTCCCTGATATAAATTAGTATTCTGTAGCTTTTGGAGTAAATCTCTTGAAAGGTGGCGCCGCTATACGGTATTATTTGTGATTATTGAAATAGCTCTATCTCAGGATCTAATGCATGAATTTTCATCAAACTCCAGATTCTGTTAGTCGTTGATATAAAAAAGTACAAAAGTAATTTTAGTTTTTGGAGTAAATCGTGCAACAGGTGGCGCTGCTATGTGGCATTATTCATGATTATCGCAATAGTTCTATCTCAAAAAAGAAATGAACGGATTACCATCAAACTTCAAATTCAGTTAGTCCCTGATATAAATTAATATTCTTTTGTTTTTAGAGTAAATGGCTCAATAGGTAGCGCTTCTATCCAGTTTTTTTTATGATTTCTGCGATAATTCTATCTCAAATAGTACTAATACACAGATTTTCATTAAATTTTAGATAGAATTAGAATTTGAAAGACGTTGTTACGAAATTTTCAAAACGTTCCGGCAAGAATTTAACATTTTTACAAAAATTGCTATTAGAAAATAGTGGTATTTTGATGCGGAATCCTTTTTCTTAAATATTTATCATCATGTTTCTTTCTCTTCGATTCAACATTCGTTCATACCTAAATCGCGTTGTATTAGTTCCAAACTCTAGCACCAGGGTGCTCGCATTAGTTCCACATTCCATCGCCAGGGAGCGCACCCTATTACCAACAAAACTGTATCTTAAGAAAACTCCGTTAAAGAATCTATGTGTAGATATGTTACTCGATGTCTCGGTGCTTCAAAAGAAGAATTTAAGATTTTTACAAAAATTACTATTCGTCAATAGTGGCATTAAATGCGAAATATATTTTTATAAATTTATATCATGTGTCATAAACTATCTTAAAGTTTCAAATAGACCAACCTAGAATTTCCGTTATATTTCCTGATTTTGTTTGCCCCCCCCCCTCTTTCCCTTTCGTAATGGGACTTTTTTTTACAATTTTTTATCATGTGTTATAAACTATCACAAAATTTCAAACAATTCCAACAAGAATTTAACATTCTTACAAAAATTACTAATAGAAAATAGTGGTATTTAACGCGGCATCTTTTTTCTTAAATATTTAAGATCGTGTTTTATTATGTTTCTAAAAGTTTCAAAAAATGGTAATATTTAATTAGCAGCTAAAACTTTAAAAAAAGCTGAGCTTAAAAAAAAAAAATCTAGCGTCCCCTTACTCTACCCCCCCCTTCTCATCCTAAATTTCAAGTATCGTGCTTTATTTAAGCTTTTTCTTATTTTTAAAAGGATTCGGATATTAATTTTTTAATATGAACAATATCGCGTGAAGTGATATGTGTGAAAACCAATATCTGTTACGAATTAAAAATCTTTTCATAAAACCAAAAGTTTCTATCCGATTGAAAATATAATCCGCTCTATCTTTATATTTAAACTCAGAACCCCCAAAATTAATCAGGTAAACGCCTTATCAGAAGAAACCTACATCGAAAATTTGAAACAAATACGTAAATTATCCGTGAAAAACCTATTTACATAAATTAAGAGTGTTCCCCCCCCCATTCCTCCTTTCTTTATATGTAAACAATGAACACCCACAACTAATCATGAATGTACCTTATCAAAATGATATTATACCTCAAATTTTAATAAAATCTGATACTTTTGCATGGAAAACTGACGTAACTAAATTAAAGAGGGGGGGGGGATGCGGATTAGTCTTTTGTTCCCCTTCCCTTATTCTTATCAAATGAACCCCTGAAACTAATCAAGAAAGTTCGTCATCAGGGTAAAACTATGTCCAAAATTTGAAGCAAATTGGATATTTCTATCAGGAGTTATCGCATTATGTACATACGTACGTACATACGTACGTGCATACGTACATGGTTACATACACGCAAACAGAATCTGCGAGCACATTAGCTCTCATACTTTGATAGTCTATGAGCTAAAATCGCGTCAAACTGCATTGGCCTAGGCTAAATTAGATCAAAACTAGAAAGTTGGCGCCGTGGCGGTCTGTAGATTAAAAAAAAAACACGCCAAATTGAATTGGCCTAGGACAATCTAGTTCGGCCTAGGATAAACTAATTCAAACCAATGAATAACAGGCTAAACTAGTTTATCCTAATGATCGTCCGGCCAAACTAGTTTGGCCTAGGAAAATCTAGTTTATCCGATGGGCGTTCGGATAGACTAGTTTGGCCTAGGAAAAACTAGTTTATCCGATGGGCATTCGGATAGACTAGTTTGGCCTAGGAAAAACTAGTTTATCCGATGAGCGTTAGCAGTATGTAACGTTGCAGTGACGTCACCATGCTTTACGGGGATATCCCGAAAATGGTTGGATTCGGACGGGTAGTTTCATTGCGCCTTTTAACGTATATGACGAGATCTTTCTTTTCATAGCACTCTCATCCAAATCCATAACTTACATAAAATCCATAACGTTCCCTAGTTAGTGTCGTGTTTTAGTTTTATTTTAAGTTGTGTTTTCTAGTTTTTCCAATAAAAGTAATATAATATTCCAATTCTATAATAATTTTCCAACAATGAAAAATCTATTTTTCCCTTTTTTTAAAAAAGTGACCAAAGTGCGCAATCTCTAAATATTATCCAATCCTCTTGAAATTTGGAATACATATATTTTATGTCATTGGGAGTAGGGGCGTAAGCAAAGTCTGCATAAATTTAAAATTTTATTTATTTTATTGTTTACATTACTAAATGAAATACCGTCATATATCTATCTATTTATCTATCTATCTATCTATGTATGTATCTATCTATCTATCTATCTATCTATCTATCTATATATATATATATATATATATATATATATATATATATATATATATAATAAAAAAGGATTTGCGTTATGATGAATATACCTTAATTACAGCTTATAATGTTATGAGCTGAATTTGGTAAATTATTTAATAGAAAATGCACGAGCATAATTCCATTTTAAATACCGATGTACGTCAATTCATTTTTATAGTTCATTTATTTTATTTCGGTTTAACGTACTTTTTTATTTCAGTTTAACGTGATATATTCATTTAAAATTTTCTCTCATATTTGAAATAGTTTGTCTATTTATAGTTATAAAAGAAAATTTAATTACTTGCTTGTTCGTTGTAATTACTTTATAATTTATTGAACAAAGTATTTAAAAAGTCAATAATATATTATTAAATCAAAGTATTTTTAATGTAATGAAAAGTCTGCACCTCTAATTAATGTAACTACAGTAAATTGTCTCTGATTTAGTTTTCAGTTTAATTTTTTATGAAGTTTTAATTACAATAATTTAAAATTATAGACGTATATATTAAAAAGAAAATGAAAAAAAGACACCGAATATACATTAATAAAAATGACTGAATATAGGAAGCAGTAATTAAAAAATTTTATTGTTAATTTAATAAAGGAAAATATTCAAAAATGTATGTTATTTTTTTAGATGTTTTGATTTTTAGATAATCTTTAGATTATTTTTGGATGTAAACTTCGTGTGGTTAGTGAATGAAAAAAGCACTGAGAGCAAACATTTATACATTAAAATGTAATATTATTATTGCATATATTAAAGAAACACAGTATTTTATTTCCCTTAATCAGGCATTTTATTAAATATTTTTTTTATTCTTAATCTTTTACTTTTCTTTATTCGTAAAAATGTTGTAGAAAAATTAGCAAAGAATAACTTTTTCTGAGTATCGTGAAACGAACTATAAATGTTAGTAACTCTACACATTACAAAGCACTTTACTGTCGACTCCACTGATGCATATCAATTTTACTTTCTCTGATAAATCGTAACATCATTAAAATGCTCCATAAAATATTTCTAATAAACATTATCTATTAAAGTTATTGCTTTTTTTCTCATACATTTTTGTAAATGCACTGAGCTGTCATGAGGGGAAAAATTAAACACCCTCTACTAACTCTTAAAAAAATTATCGGAAAGGAAAGTTACTGGTACTGAATGATTGGAAATAAAATTTTCTTTTAAATGTGTGTATAAAATTTGCTTAAAGCTATTTTCTATATATTTAAACGAACCCAATCTCTGCTTTTTTTTTTTTCATTAGCAATACCCAATTTTAACAAGATATTTTAAATCTTCGATTTAAACTAGGCCTAAAAGCACGTATCAAATCTTTTGGAATTATAAACATTCAAAATTTACTGGTTTTAATTTAAATTATATATTTATATTTTTATATTTTTAATAATAATTCCTATCATTATACTGCGAATGTCGTATTTTTTACAATACTAAAGGTAGCAACAACACTAAAATACTCAAAAATATAAACGTTGATTTTGTAATTGTTTAAAATTTGATTATATGAATTATGAAAATAATCTTTGCAAGAAATATGAATTGCATCCTAGATTCTAGACAGCAATTTGCAGTAAGTGCAATGAGATAGTAAAAAGCGTAGATATGCATAGCATTTTGTTCAATGAAACAAAATGGATTGACAATATCATTGGAAAACAATATCATTGGAAAAACTAGAACATATATTCTTAGGTATTTTGATGTAGATAATAGTAATTTCTGACATTTCAATTGATATTTTTATATTTCATCCAAGAAATGTAAATACTTAGTAAAGTTTCGTTAACTTATATTTATGTGTTAAGTTCAGATAAATTAAAAGTGTATATTGCTCTAAATAAATAGATTTCGATTCTTGTACACTGTAAAAAAAAATCTGTCATTTTACTAAACAATTCTTAGTACTGTTACATAATTTAAAGCAGTTACTAAAAAAATCCCCTGTAACCATATAATAACTAATCATTGCTAGTACTATCACAAACGAAATGCATGTAATTGAACAACATCTATTCCATAATGTACAAAGCCTTCGTGCAAAATGCCTCCATCAAAACCTTGAAAGGTGTCGGTCGAGTGACTTCTGGACTGCAGAACTGGTTTGGTTTTCACCACTAGACCCAGAGAAAGCAATCCTTTTGTATCATAAGGAATGAAATTCACACTGTTTTAAGTGTTTTTACATCACACGACGGATTATTAAAAGTAGGATAATGCAGAACATTTAAAATAAGGTAAGTGTTTTATATTGATATATCTTAAATATGTGTATGCATATACTTATTTATATTACTTACTTCTAAAACTCTTGATCACTTTTGATTTACTGAATATAAAGCTATGCTATAACTTTACACGTGTTTGGATGTTTGGAAATCAAGTGATTTGTATCATATCACTTTCAATTATTATATTTTAAAAAAATAATCAATGCTTAGGATTTGGAATGATTTTTTTAATGACATTTCTTTTGGTAATTTTTCGTATTTTAGTTATGTTATAAAATACATTCTAAAAATAGATTTTTGATTATTGAACACATAAATTTAATTGAGATTATACCTTTCTTTTAACAATCAAATTAAACTTTCTATTATATAAAAGTTGTTTTATTTTACTATTGTAATTTTATTGTATTACTATATCAAATTATATAGTAAAAATGTAACAAAATTTAAAATTATAAATAATAATAATACTAAAACTGAAAAACAAATACACGCACATATATATATATATATATATATATATATATATATATATATATATATACAGGGTGTATATAAAAGAACTCCGGGGTTTTAAAAATTCATATCTCACTAACTATAAAAGATAGCAAAATTTAGTCGATTTCTCTGAAAAGAGTAGCTCAAAAAGTTTTACTCATACGAATTGGGAATGTTTGCATCAACTGTTGGCGGCGCTGCAGGGCGTTGACCTTGAAATGATGGCGACTCCGCAACAAACGGCTCAATGTGTTATTTGGCTCATAGAAATGAAGTCTGTAGTTACCATACAAAGAAACTTTCGACGTAATTATGGTGTTAACCCGCCTTCTGACAAAACCATTCGTCAATGGTTCAGTGCATTTAAGGAAACAGGAAGTGTTTTGAAGCAAAAGTCGCCGGGTAGACCGAGTGTGTCTCAAGAGAAAGTGGACAGAATCCGAGCTTCATGCCTTCGAAGCCCTAAGAAATCGTTGACAAGACGTAGCCTGGAGTTGGGGTTACCAAGATCAACAGGGAACGAATAGTCAAATGTGTGGCAACCGTCCCCCCAGACATGCTCACCAGGACATGGGAAAAGGTAGAATACCGTTTAGACGTCTGCCGTGCCACTAACGGGGCTCATATAGAACTTTACTAAGTGTTAAAAAAACTTGAAAATGTAAGCTTTTCAGTCATGTATAAAACATGTATGTATGTTTTTTATTTCATTACAATATTTTGCCTCAAAACCCCGGAGTTCTTTTATAGACACACTGTATTATATATAGTTAAAATCTTTTTATTAAAAGAGTTTATTACGTTTTCAGCAATGGTTTGAAAATTAAGTGAATAATATTTTAGCATATTATTTTTATTGTTTTAGATAAGTTTTAGAATAAATATGCTAATAATAATCAAATATAGAAAACTAGCTTTTTTTACCAAATTAAACTACAATAGATAAGTTATTTTAGTATTGCATAGTAATTTATTAATTTCATTACTTTTCTAAACGCTTCGTTTGTAATTTATTGGTGTTTTAATTTATAAATTTTAGGTCTAGACATATTTTAAAACTTTTTGAATGTACATAAAAATTTATAAGATTTAATCGATGTAGCTTTCAGATTTTTGAATTACAGAATAAATACTGAAACTGATTTTTTAGTCAGTTAAGTCAATCTATGGTGCATTTTTTTTTTCAAAAGAAAAAGTTAATTTTAAACAGTTTTAAAGAATGCATAGTATTATTAAAATATCATCGAATTATTAGCACTTAAGTAACTGTAATAGTGTTTATTTTACCATTTTCTAATACCTTAATGTTATTAAATCTCATCAAATTTAACCAAAATTTAATAGTTTAAGTTCGCTTTATATAAAAAAAAAATATGTGTTTTTGAATTAAAAGTAACAGCCATAACAATATTATATAATCTCGTAGATATTTTTAGACAATTTATGTTCAATGACATCGAAAGCAAGTAAAGATATTTGAAGAAAGTGATGTAAATAGATTACACAAACAATTTCTAAGAATTATCAATACAAAATATTTATATTGAAAATGAACAAAATAAATTATAACAAATTGAAATTTTCAATACTAGATTTAAATATTACATCTCAGAAATAACTGAAAATAATTTTAAAACCAGGAGAGAGAAAAAAAGAGAAAGAGAGATAGGGAGAGAGAGGGGGGGGGAATTACTATCATAAATTATTATTTTTGAATCATTTTTTTTTCTTTGTGAGGGAGGGGGGGGAGGGTGAGATAAATTTTCTTTGGATTTTTTATAAATAAATTTACAAATTGGCCTTAACTAATCTTTTTAATTATTCTTTAATCTATTGAGGTTCTCTTTGAGCATTAAGTAATGTGATTTAACTCCTGTGAATAAATATTTGTTGTATAATATTTACATTCTATTTACTAATATGTACGATAAAAATTGAATTTATGAGATTTAGTGATTAAAGAATTGTACCTAAACATGAGCAAAAAATCTTACAAAATTAATAAATAAATTATACTGTTTAATTATCCTCTCCCCACCTCCCAAAAAAAGTGGAAAATACAAATTAGTCTGACAGAAAGATTATTTTTGAAAAATATCTTTTATCAGATGTATTTGAGCTAGAACAGATAATAATAAATTTACAAATTCGCTCAATTATACTTAAAAAGTTTTTAATGGATTAATGTTTTATAAATTTTATCTTAAACAATTATATAATGTGATTTACCTAGTGTAATTAAAAGATCTGTAATGGCTTAGTACTTGGAAAATTTTCTAGAAAAAAAAATCGTCCTGTATACAATATTTCAAATGAAAATTAAATTTTAAACTTTTCATTGCTTTTTTTTTACTAGATTGGCATTTGCGCCTCTTAAACAATTAAAAATTTGAAATATCATTTTCATTTGAAATATCTGTAATGGCTGCTGACAATTTGTTAGTGAATATACCCGAGAAATAAATGTAATAGAATTAATCATTCCTTAATAAATATACTAAAAATACACCAGTAACAGCTACTAACAATTTCTTAGTGAAGGTACTAGAGAAGTATTTGTAATATTACTAACCATTTCTTAGTACACATACTAAACAAACACCTGTAATGTCTACTAATGATTTCTTAGTATATTCACTAAGGAAGTCTGTGTGTTATTTACTACGTTTAATGCAGTAATATTACTTAAGAAGAAGCTGTATTGGTTACTAGATCCGTTTATGGAATCCCAGTTGCCTAGAGATATTCTAGTAGTACTACAGATTATTTTTGACAATGCATTCGGTGTATAATTTATTTTCTGTAAGTTCTATAACCCTCCATAATATGTGTTTAAGGACATTATAATAATTCAGATTTTTAAGTATCATAATCTGGGAGTATTGAGCTCTCTGAGGTTCTTTTTTGATAAAAATTGCTTGAAATAAAAAATTTCCAGGAAATACAGCTTTAACTAATTTGAATGATGGCATTGCTATAATTTATTTTCTAAACTATAATGTTATTTACATGCTGAAAATTTAATTTAGTTTATATGTTTTAAAAAACGTTGCTCTAACAACTTAATAAGTAGTGGATTTTGAAGGAGATGTCATCCGCTGGTTTGAAAAAGTAAGATTGTAAGGAAGATTATTAATTATTTGTCAAGATTACTTGTGATACAGTTAATTTTAAATTTACTTTATCCACATTAAAAGGAAACATAATTTTCAGATTAAACGCATTCGTATACATACTGTTATTGATTATTTTGCAATTTTTTAAAGAAATAAGCACATTGTAAATATGTCCTTAAATGAGGGTAGTCAATCTTTTCCTAGTTTTCCAAAAACTTGCCAAATTTCAGAACTGAATTCACGTATTTTATGAGTTCTTTTTTTAAATTTAATACTATTATTAGAATATTTTAGAGAGTTGACAGATAAGCAACATTTAAACAATTACAAAGCTTAAAATACTTTTAAATTATTTAGATTTAAATTTGATTTTCACAATAGAGATTTTCCAACGTTGATTTAAAAAAAAAAAAAAAAAAAAAAAAAAAAAAAAACGTAGATTTAAGCAAACAAAAAGGCAAAAAATCAAAAAAGAGTTTTTTTGCATATAGCTATTCTCCAGTTTTTTCTGAGTTATTTGAGAAAATCTACAACAATTATTTATCGCAAATATTAGAAGCGTTAGAATTTTGTAAACATGAATAATTCTAATAAGTTGGTCCTTTAAATCAATTTTTTTTCAAACGATTTTCCAACATTTTTAGATATTTAAAAACTATCCATTCGCCTTAATCTTTGAACAAACACAGAAGATCGATGAAGCACAATCATAATGTTGCTTACAAAAAAAAAAAAAAAAAAAAAAAAAAACTGTATATGCATTTTAAAGTTTGACATTATTAAAACAGTTACATTTAATTTTAATTTATTAAAAGGCACATTTTTGAAAAGTAGAGGCGTGGAATTCAAAGTAAAATCTATAAAAAATTAACTATTTAAATAATTTTAAAAATATTGCACAGATCTCTTTAAAATAGCGTTTTAAGTTTTTAAAATCTAAAAATGGGAAGAATTTTAAAATTTCGTTTAAAATTATAATTTGAAAATTTATTTTTTAAATCTTAAATTAATAAAATGGTTGGAAATTTTTTTTAAGGTGGGCTTTATAAATATGATGTAACGTATATTTCCGGAAACTTTGACATAATTATAAAGAAAAATGAAAAAAAATAACATTCGCCGTCCTTTTAAAACATTAGATTTTCACCGTTAAAGATTTTTTTTATATTAAAAATTTCTATATGGTAGAAACCTTAATAAAAAATTTACTCCAGACTCATACTCATTTTCGTTTAAATAATCTCTTCCGTCTGTTTTTTAAACATTTACGATTTTAAATTTAACAATTTTAAATATCATCGACACGCGTTTTTCAAATTGTATATCATCAGACAATTTACTCATCTCGCCGCATTCCATTACTCATTCCATTTCGTACCTTATATATAAAGTTATGTTTACAATAGTACATTTAAGTAAACTATTTTTTCGCTCAGATCCTCCCGCCGTCATGGTGATATTAGCCAACTTGTTTTATACAAGAGTACACACTTTGTGTCATGTTTTTGTTATTTGTAATAAAAATGTATCTTTTTTAACCCTTTACTTAGCGAATTAGTAAATCATGAAAATTTTACATTCTATTTTACATTGAAATAATTTTGACCCAAGAGTAGCTCATTTTAAAAATACACATTTGTTTATTTTATATATAATATTTCACTAGCTCGGTTAAAATTAACTTTGTGCTCAACTCGATTTTCACTTTATCAGTCTCTCTGTATTATTACTATAAAACATGTTGTTTATAATAGTATTATTTACAAAAACAATCAATAAGACAATTATGTATGTATGCACATTTTTACATTATTTTAAAATTTAGAACAAAAGGACATTGATCCAAATCACTTTTTTAGCTCCATTCTGATTGGTTTAACCGTGCATTTCAAATTTTATTAAGAATGTATAAAAATTTCCTCACATTCTGAAAGACAACGTTTTTTGCCAGATATAGAAAATTTAGCGAAATTCTTTTATTTGGCACCAAATACGGGTTTTGGCTTTCGTAATTCTTAATAGTCGATTTTTCAGCCAAATGCCGCCAATATTTTGTCAAAAGTCGCGAAGTTATGGCTGTTGCCATATTCTCGTGACCCTGATCCGTATTGCCCAAAATGACCCACTATTCAAATTTGATCAAACATGACTTAGCTCAATTGTTTTCAGGTAATCAAAAACAGTAGAATATAAAATTGAATCAAAATCGTTTAAGTCATTTCTTAGGCAAAATTAGCTTGATAGTATTCCTGAATGAAGCCGAAATGATCCACTAATATAATTTTTTTTAATATGCGACTCAGCCCAATAGTCTTCTCGTGGCAAAAAAACCGTACCTTTACAAAATTTAGATAAAATTGATTGTGTCGTTGTTACATATAGTTAGAATGACTCTGACCCATTATGACTCAAAATGACCCACTAGTCAAATTTACGCGAGCATGTGTTCTAGCCCAATGGTTTTATCTTACCGGAAAACGATATGTATAAAAATATAGCCAAAATGGTGAGAGCCAATTTCTAGATGAAATTAGCATGACCCATCATGACCCTAGACTAACCCTTATAATCGAAATCTCTCGAACATGTGACCTAGCCCATTCGTTTTTGCGCGCCGTAAAACGGTTAGATACAAAATTTAGATAAAATCGATTAAGCCGTTTTTTAGATGTAATTAGCTTGACCTTAACCCATTATGATCCAAAATTACCCATTAATTAAATTTTCTCCAACATCTGACTCAACCCAATGATTTTCTCGCTTCCCAAAACAATAGAATTCAAAATTTAGTCAAAATTGCTCGAGACATTGTCTAGATAAAATTAGCATGATCCACAATGACCCCACTAAATTCTGCCTAACACATGATTTTACACAATAATCTTCTTGAAATCCAAAACGATACAGTACGAACCTTAGTCAATGTCATTAGAGCCATTTTTTATATAAAATTGGCTTAACCCAAAATGACTTTAAATGTGATCCATTAACCAAAATTTCTCGAACATGCGATCGACCCCAATAGCTTTCTTGTGCCAAAAAAATGTATGTATAAAATTTCCTTAAAATTGATCAACCTGTTCTCTAGATATAGCTTGATCATGACCCATTATGACCCATCATGACCCACAAATTATCCTTTTAATCGAAATCTCTCGAATATGTGACTTATCCCATTAGTTTTCTCGTGTCTAAAAACTTCTAGTTGCATTATGTGAAAGTGCATATTCATTTTAGTCAATAGTACAATATAATTTGTATACACAAAACATTAATGAAGATACACAAATTCAAATTTTCAATCTTTTTGTTCATTATCGACGAATTTAAGGTACAAAATTCCTTAAACTTTTATCTACCGAATTATTTATCAAGAAAGTGATCCACTTCAATAATTATCCTTTTTAATACCTGAAGGTATACTAGAATTTTATCATAAAACTAATGTGGAAATTATATATATTTTTTTTCATTAAAACTAATTAAATACATCGGTAGTTAGAATTTTTTTGTGAAATATTGTCCCCCACTCTATACAAATCAGATTAATTAACCAAAATTACTCTTCTGAAAATATCACAAATCTTAAAAAAAAACAATGATGTTAAATATATCATGATTCTCTCTATAAATTGAAATGCTTTTGTCGCTGAATATGTTTCATCTAATCTGATTTAAAGGAAGAAAAGAAATACCTATAAAAAAGAACTTTTTATAGGTACTTCTATTTTTTTGAAAATATTAAGCTTCGACTGTTTCTCTATTCTATCTAAATTTGATCCAGAAGAGTGTTTTGTTTGAAAAAAATATTTTTTTTTTATTAATAGACAGAATAAATAACTTTTATATAAAGTTTTCTTCAATGGTACTGTAAAGTACAGTCGGTGCATAAAGATTTAAGTAGATCGATTGATTAATATTGTTTGCTTTGTTTATAAATGCAATTTTATATCCACCAGTGATTCGCCGTTTCTTCGTGAAATTTCCTAATTACTTAAGTAAAAACTGACAAAATAACATCTAAAATTAATGAAATTATTTTTTTCTAAATTAAACTTAAAATAGCTTCAAAATTCTTTTTTAACCTTTAAAAATTTAGCGTGGAGTATCATTTAGATTACATCAATTAAAAATAATTGTATGTCAGTTTCATTTTAATATAGAAGGTTAAAATTTTTTTATATGCATGTCAATTAAATGAGTGATCAGATTCTTATTCGATTTTTTTTTCTTATAAATTTATAAAATAATTAGTTTAATTCAGAATAATGAACAGTTGTATGCGAATGTATTTAAAGAACAACAAAAAATCATTTAATTAGTTTTGCTATTTTTGTGCCTTACATATTGTATAGACTAATTATGGTTCCTAATTTTAATTTAAAACAAGTAGTATTATAATAATCAGGAATAATTGTTTTAAAAATAAATTTATAAAAGCATATTGTAATGAATGCATGTATTTAAATGATATTTATTATATTGCTCACATTAATTTATATGTAATTATATTTTTAGAAATTGGTGAAAAATCAAAATACAGGGTGAGCAAAAAGTCCGTAAAAACTTTAAAAATTCATAAAAACCGAAAAATAACCGAAATGAAAAACGGTTTGCAGGGTTAGTATCTATAGGTCACGGGGATTTTTTTAAGATATGAAAAAAAATTCAAAAAACAGCCAATAGGTGGCGCTGACGTACCCAAATCAAAGAAAATATACCCAAATAAAGAACAGAATGTTTCCTCAAACCGCCGAACAAGCTTTATGAGGCCTGCCGCTGTTAAAGGCCCCTTCCCCGTCCTCAAATCCTTTTGAAATCGGAATTTACGCAAAACAATAGTCGCTGATTCCTTGTTCATGTAAAATAACTTCACCAACAAAGTTTTGTCCGTCGCAGTGAGCATCCTTGATCACGTTCACGGCTCACAACGGTGAACTAGTTGTGGATTAGGAGCACAAGCTCTTATAACCGGTTCATTTGCATATTTCTGCGGAAATCGCAAGTACCAGCGCCATCTGTCGGCTGTTTTTTGAATTATTTTTTACTTCTGTCTTAAAAAAATCCCCGTGACCTATGGATGCTAACCCTGCAAACTGTTTTTCATTTCGGGTTTTTTTTCGGTTTTTATGAATTTTTAAAATTTTTACGGACTTTTTGCTCACCCTGTATTATTTTCAGTTTATTAATTCAAAGATATTTACGAAAGTATTTGAACGCTATTTATTTCTTATACATCAAATATTAAATTTAAAATTAATATTGTATTGTTAGGTGCTTTCGTAATTAGGTACGTAGCAACTATAGTCATCGTTTAGTTCGTCCACATATAAAGAAATAAAAACTACCCAAACAAATGATTTGAAATTATATGGAATGCATAATTTTGTCGACTCATTTCAAATTTTATGAAAATCCTATGCTTAGTTTAATAACTTGGACAATCAAAAGTACTCCTTTACATTACGGCCAATGGAAAAAAATTTCAAGTGCATTTAATGATTTTACACTTTTTTGAACATGGTAGAAACATCATTTTCAATAGGGGTCGTGCTAGGGTAAGCGTAAATAACGTCCAAAATTGCAAGGCAATCTGAGTATATTTACAGGAGTTAGAGTTGGGCCAGACGGGTTGACGAAGGGACGGCAAGACAAACCAAAAGCATAAACACTTTTCAATTTTGTCAGAAAGTGTTAAAAAAACTAAAATAAATAAAACGTTCATTATTTTGAGTAAAAAGTTTTAAATTGGAGAAATTACGTCCTATTTAAAATAACCAAATGATATTGTTGCCAAACAGTTTAAATTTCAAAATGTATGTATACAAGAATTTTTTTCGCATTTCGATCTGATCTTTTAAAGTATTGTTTCCTACTTTAAAACAGCGCAAATAATATATCCTTTATAAAAAAAAGTTTCATGTGAATATTAAAAAAGGAAAGAACACATTGATAAAAAATACATCACAATAAAGACAATGCATTTAAAATATCTTAAATAAAAAATATGTTCTAAAAAAAAAGAAAAAATCTGAATGTTGCTTGTGCTGTCTCGAATGAATATTATATTTTTATAAAGAAAAATAATTACTAACTATTAAACTACTAAATTATTAACTAATAAATTACTAACTAATAACTAAAAAATAATTACTAAATAATTAAACTAACTGTGACTGCCTTGATTTTCTCCAATGCTTGTGAGGCAATGAATAATTATTTGTACTAATGAGGCCTTGCATGTAGCTTGGAGAAACGTTCACTCTCGTATTTTTAAATATTTTTTAATGTTTTAATTTTTAGTGTATAAATTTTATTTATTTTTAAGAGTGTATTCAAGTCTGTCTTACTTTATATTATTCAATCTTTTAATATATTTTTTTTTAATTTCAGACGTTGAATGTATGTGTACTGCAAATATTTATTTCGTATTTCATATTGATCTTTTTAATTAATGTTGCCATCAATTAAACAGCGCAAATCATTTATATCCCCTTTCTAACTATAAAAATATTTTCACAATTATATTTAAAAAAAGAAGGAGAAAATAATTGAAACGTTCAGTAAGTTATGTAAAAAGTTGTAAAGAGGAGAAATTGTGTCATATTTAAAATAGCTGAATAACATTGTTACCAAATAGTATAAATTTAAAAATACATGCACCCAAGACATTTATTTCACATTTCCAGTTGTCATTTTAAGTATTGTTTCTTTCTTTAAAATTTCACAAATAATATATCCTTTATAAAAACCAAAATATTTTTCAGTGAATGTTAAAAAAAGAAAGAACTATTAGGTGAAAATTACGTCATAATAAAAAACACATTTCAAATATTTTAAATAAAAATGTAACATCTATATATATATTACGCTAACGTATGTCGCACAAAAATCACGATTATTTGTTAATTGCTTAATGGCAACATCCAAATGAAACACATCTTATGGGTTGCTTTGAAAAAGTCCTTTGGTAAGATTTTGTCTGTGGTAAATTGGTTTTATTTATGTTTTGTTCCTTCGCGGCAATTATGGAGCTCCAAAATACCATTATTTTTATTTTTCAGTTCTTTTAACTTAAAAAAGTGAATGTCATGAGTTTTAAACTTTTCAGTTTCAAATTAAAGTTATGTATTATAAATAATAGGAGTAAAAGGATTATATTATTATATCTTAAATAACTAATGAAATACGAAAAAATGACGCGGGTACAATATTTGGCAATTTATATCTGCGCCGGGCTAGCATAAAAATACTGAGTTCTTGATTTACATTTGTCATACATGAACCACATTGACGCTATATTTTTCTGAAGCCATTTTTGGCGGAAACTTCGTTTTCAAATACCAGTTACATACATATATTTTTAACTAATTTCTATAATTTTAAAAAGGAAGTAATAATTTAAAAAGTTTAATTAATAAATATAGAAAAAAATAATTTGTATCAGTTTAAAAAAGTAAAAGCAAACAAACAGTTTATTAATAAATAAATAACAATAGTCAGATTACCATGTGATGCACACATAATTGTAATTTTGTTACAATCGCACAAATGTGGTGCATATATGACATCTGTGTCTATTTCTTTAGCAGAATCCCGTAATTTGGCTAAAAATTAAGCAACTAAAAATAAATTATGAATAAAAGCAATATGATATAATGCTTATTATGCATTCAATGTAGACCAAAGTGGTCGCCAAGGGCGGTTAGGTGTTTCTAAAAAAAGCCAAAGAATCATTTTAGTCAGTTCATTTTGGACTAGGTTGTTTTAAACTAATCCGATTTAATTATAAAATTCAGCAGATGTATTAGCAGCAGCAGTTTCGGCTTTAAAATTTCACAGTCAAAGTGGAATGAATGGAAGCCCGTTTACAAGAGAATAACTCTATTTAAATTATAATAAACTCTTCCATAACATTTTCGATTTCCATCAAATTAGTTTGTTTTTATAGTTTCAAGTTAATGAGTTTTTTAATGCATAATTGGTAGGGGGCAAAGTCATCTGAAAATTTTAACATATCTTAATACCACCACACCCCTCTTCCCTTTTTTAAAAGTGACAGAATAGAACATCATGGAAAAATCCCTTGTCCAAATTATAAAAGTTGCAATTTACATAACGTCAAACTGTATGCCATAAACTAACTAAATGCCAACTAAATGCCAAAATATTAATCTTGAAAGTTCATTTTATCCAGTAGATATTAATGTTTTAAAAGTGCGTTTTATACAAAAAAATATATTTTAATAGTAATATGTGTTCTGTAAAATTAATGTTTAATTTAGAAATTTAGATAATAAGGTAACATTAATTATATATTTTTTTCAAAATTATATGTATATATATATAGTAAATCAGTATTTTACTTTAGCTATCAGTTTTAAAACATATAATAATAATAAGAAAACATTAATACATCATATTATCAATATTTTAATTTGATGGTTTTGTCCTCTCTAAGGAATGCTTTTTTTGTGATTTTTTTTTCGAATTTTGAAGACAAGTAGGAAACACTTTTATAATATTAATATTTAAAAATGACATTTATTTAGATGATCTTGAAAAACAATTTTACTTAAAACATAGACTACACTGCTTATGTGAGAAAAAATATGAAGAGAACGATTTAACTTTCTTCTGAGGGAAAAAAAATCATTTCTTGTTTTTGTTTTGAAACTTTTTTTATCGATTAAATAAACAGCTACGAAAGAAAAACAACAAAAACAAAATTTATGACACATTTTCGTGATTAAGCATGTGGAAATGTGCTAGAGATTCATAAAAAAGCGCCTGTAGTTTCTGTATGCAATTTAGCTGTAATTACTGCCGTGTAATATTTCAAAAAGAAAATGTTTTTTTTTTTAATCCAAATCTTATGTGTTTTGTGAAAGCTCATTAGAATAATTACATAATTTAGAAGCTGACAAAAAATGCAAAAAGCAGTGCTAAAAACTAAAAGAACGTAACAGTCTTTTGAATAAATTTTATTTTTTAAATGTTTATTTTTGGAATAATTATCTTTCATAAGAAAAACAGAAAGAAAAAAGGGGAAAACTAAATAATTAAGTAGAAAATGTAACAGTTATTCTTTTTTTTCTTTCTTTTTAATTTTTTGAAAATTGAATCTTGTTAACTTTTTAATAAAGTAAAGTAAATCATTCATTTCGTTTTTTGCACATTGATTTTAAATAAATAAGACATAGAATGTTAAAAAAATTGCTATTGCATGTAGAAATTCTTTTACTCAGGGAAGTGTTGGTAATTGATTGTAATTCAATTTAGGTTCACTCGTAATTGTATAAATGTCCATACATCCATCCGTCTTTCAACTTTACTCTGAACCAAGAACATTTCTGATAATTCTTTTATGTTTGTATGTTTGAAGCTTGTTGTGATTCTATCCTAATGCGCGTCAGAAAATACTGGAAAGCGACCAGAACGAGAATGATGTTTACAACTCCTGTTGCAGTCGCAGAAATTTCAAACCCAACAGTGGCATGCGGTATCTACAACACTGTACTGGACGACAGTATAAGATACTGTATTTTACCGGCACAAATTTTCATAAATTCCGGATAAATTTGCTTATTTTCTTGGATTTTGCGGGAGTTTTTCCGTTAAAAACAGTAAGTTATGCTGGCGTCTATATTACCAGTAGTATTTCTGTGAAATCGTCCGTTTTTTACAGTAAATACTTCCTTTCCGTACATTTCATAAATTCTCTGGCAAGCTACAATGCCTTTAACCTCCTCAGTCGTGAACCAAATTTTATGTGGCACTACAAACACCAGTTTAAAATTTTATAAAACATCTCCAAATATAGATCAATCTATATATTGATGCTTCTTATATGCATACATTTATTTAAAAAGTGTAGGGGTATTTTTATCAATTTTAGAAACATTTAAGTTAACTTAAACAGTGCTTTAGTGACGCCATCAGGCGACATCAAGAAACAGGAGATTATAATGCTCGTATAATAAACTATGTCTAGCATGATCTTTATCGCTTGCCATGTTGATTCACGTTCCGCTTGAGTTCTTCTGACAAACATTGTACATATTCATACTGTACTGCTCTAAAGACATTGGCTACTTTCCGACTCTCAAAAAGTCAAATGTGGTCTTCATACTCCACTTTACATTTACGTATGATCAAAGCGGGCGGAACTTTCGTCGTCCCAATATACACTGTTAAATATACCTTTCATTTTTGTTTTAAGAAAAAGATGTATTAATAAATTATTTGTATTCGCAGAACTTTAACTGAATTTTATTTTTAACTATATATGCATTTGTATTCAGAAAATATTTTTATCCGCATACATTTTATTTGTAAATTTGTATAATAATAGGTTAAAATAAAATTCGCTAGTTAAAACGTATCATAATTGAATCATGTATAAGCTGAAAATTCATAATGACCTATTTGAAATTAAATATTTACTGTGGTTGGTCCAATTTTATTCTTTATAGTACATGAACAGGAAAGCAATTCTAAATTGTATACATAAATAAATAAAATTAATGTGCCACTGTCAGCCTAAATAATATGTATATTTGTCACTCTATAGATTTTCTATATTTTCCATAGACAAGTTTTTGTTCTAGTGAATCAGAAATGATTATTTTATTTTACTATTATTATTTTTTTTGAAATTACGCGTTTTTTAAAAATTTTTCTAATAAAGCTCGTAAATAAGAATACCGTACCATCATTCTTAAGTTGCTCTGTTTAAAGATGTATTTATGTTTGTGATTTTTAGTATTATAGCTACGCATTAAATTATGGCATTAGATTTAAAATTTCAGCATAAATTAATAAAAATATTAAAATGTAATTTAACATAGGGCGATTTAAATTTTGAATATTTAAAATTAAAAATCTTTGAATCCAATTGATCTAAAAGTTCGTTTTTCGGGTAGTTTCAAAGGAAAATCTAAAATATATTGTCAAAATTGTGTATTGCTATTGAAAAAAAATTTTGAACTGTACCTCTCTAATAAAAATTCTTGCACATGATTAAAAGGGGCACTTTATTTTCTATCGTTTCGTACCAGTAATTTTTTTTTTCGATTATAATTAGCAGCAGCATTAGACAGGAATGGTTACTTTTGTTTCCACGATAATATATCTTAATGCACTTTAGACAAAATTTCGCAATTCCATTATTAACTACAGCTTCATCTTCCAAATATAGATTACTGTTCTAATAATTAAATATGTATGTATATATATGTGTGTGTGTGTGTGTGATAATGTAGTAATTTCTTTAAATTATACACATAAATTCCAAGGATATATTATCTTCGTGATTAAATTGATATGTTGAGATTGCATCTTTTTAGTACTCAGCTAATGAACCATTAAGCCTCCTTAATAGAAACTCTGTAACCTACACATGTTAAAAGATTCTGCAGTTTTATTACATTTAGTATTTTGTTTATTACCATCATAAAACTGAAATGATGTTTAACACCTCGTTAAAAACACAGTATAATAAAATACAAACATTACTAAAGATGGTTAAAATTTTAAAGAGTATTTCATTAATCTTACAGAATTCTCTATATACAGTCGACTCTCGTTAATTCGAAATCGGATAATTCGAATCTTCGCTTAATTCGAACTAAACATAAAGTCCCGAAATTTTCAATGGCAGAATAACGTTAAAAAATTTCATTAATTCGAACTCATTTTCTCTGGACTTCGTTTAATTCAAACTAACGAGAATTCCGATTTTTCATTTTTCTTTTCTTTCTCACGGATTTAAGATCATTTGAATTACGTACTTTCTTTGATTTTTGTGAAAATTGTTTCGAACGAGTATACACATAATATAATGCATTTGATATCCACTTTCTTAACCCTTTCCTGCACGGGCAAAATCTGTTGGTAAAATAAGAAAATATTGACTGACACCGGAATTCACAAACGATTTTTTTAGATATTTTGAATTCCTTAACCCGTTCGAGACGGCGCGCACATTTCGAAGCGCGCATCTGAGGACGGAGCGGAGAAGCTCTATTTCATCTTCAGTGCCGAAGGATTTTGCGCAGCTAAGCCTAACTCGTGTAATGTGTTCATTAAAAAATGTAAAAAATTCATTTTTCCATGTAACCGTATGAAATTTACATGCATTGAGTGGGTTTTTACTATGTATATTCACACAAAAAAATGAGTTATTTTCAACAATATTTTTATATAAAAATGACTTTTTAAATATACGTAATAAACATTTTAACAAATTATTTAGCCCTCAAAATAGTACAGTAGGATCACAGATCACTTATGTAAGTTTAATATAGAAACAAACGAAATATTTTCCTAATTTAAAAAATATTTTTGTTAAAACAGCAATAGTTTTGCTTCTAAATAATTTTAAAGACATTTCTTAAACAAAATAAGCGTTTTAAGGAAGCTGTTTTATTAACAAATAAGACTAATTAAATAAAACGTGTGAAAACTTCTGCATGTTAGTGTTTATTAGTTATTATAGAAACATATTTAAACAAAATTTGAAATGTTTCTTTAAAAGCAGTTCTGAAAATTCAAAAATTATATATAAAAATATAATAAATCATAAAATATTTATCAAATAAAAAGTATTGCATAGTAATAAATGAAAAGTTAATAAAACTATACTTTAAAATAAAATATGCATTTCGCTGAATTTTTTCATTGTAGCTAGATATAGATATATATATAGTAATATATTATAAAATGAAATATTAAATAAAATTATGTATAATATGAATCATCATTTTAAAATATCAAATTACTTATGTTATGCTACAAGTGATACATTAAAATAAAATAATGTATCACTTATAGCATAACATAAGTCATTTGATAGATAAGGATTGTTTAATAATAATGAGTTAACTTGAATAATAAATTAAAATACATTCATCAAAGAATTTATTGATGTTAAAATATCTTTAGTTATATCTTATGTATTAAATACTTAAAACTATAAATAAAGTTATGAAATTAAAAGTAATTAATAGTGAATGAAATTAAATAGTAACTTTAAATATACTGAAAAAATGAATTTAATGCTGAAAGTATTTTCGAAATTGAAAAAATATATATAACTGAACATCAAATAATGCATGGAATATATTCAATTATAACAGCTAAAACGGATTTTCTATTCAAAATATGCATGCTAATGTATGCGCATAGTCTTTAAAATAGTCAGAATTTAATAAAAGATATCGCGTAAATATTTATTATTAATTTAAAACGAATTAATTTAAACAAGCGTGAAAAGTAAAATCAAAAGAGGAAAGCAGATAAATATTCTTAATTTAGTGGCGCTGAGAATATATTATCAGCGTATCAGCTCTCACAATCAGTATGTAACACTTTTCTTCATTTCTTCTTATTATTTTTTTAACTGCGAAGCACTTCTGAAATAAAATAAAAAGATAAAAAATATAAATCTTTCCCTCTAAAAGAAAGAAAACACGAAATCTTGATGACATCGATTTTTGCAACTAAATAGTATTTCTGATCGAGATAAAAGCGCGAAAAATAAAGCCATGAATCAGATGTTCATGTTGTCATTCGTAAACGTGCATATGCTTACTAATATGCTTACTTAACCCTTTCCGGCGCACTACTCTTTAAAGTTGGATTTCAAAAATAAGAAAAATTAGGCAATATATTTAGGCCTAGAGGAGTACACATTTATAATTTTGTAAAGATTGCACAAACCATTTTAATTTTACAGCTGTTGCCAAAGTGGTAACCTCCCATAAGTAAAGCATTGATAAGCGCAGTGAGAAGAGCATTGCTGTGAAGCGCGTGTTAGAGTAAAATATTTTACCTATTATATAAAAACAGTAGAATTTCACCTGTGTGGTGCTGCGATCTAGAACTCATAAGAAAGGTTTAAAGTAGCCATTAGAGTAGTTTTTGAAATATTCACGGAGTTTTTATGTCTCTAAACAGGGAGAACTTTAGGTGTTGCCGACCCGGCAACACTGCGCCGGAAAAGGTTAAGTGAATTATATGCTTTCTAATGATCGTATTCTTTAACCGCAAAAATTTCCCTCTCAAGTTCAGTAGAATTTTTTCTAATAAAGAAAAATGAAGTTTTACCAGACGCGTAAAAAGATTTATGAAACACAGAGACGTGATGAAAAAATAATCTTTTTCCCATTGTAGTATTTCCATAAAAAATTAAATTCGCGTGGATTAAAAAAAATGTTTTCATTAGCTTTCCTTGATTGAAGGAGAAGTCTTCTTCCTTAATATACATTCAAATAGAATTAGGATAAATTTTTTATATGCTAAACTGTGAAAAACGAAACGTTCCGTTTGATCGGCATAAATGGTAGTCTTGCGGGATGTGAGTACAAACAGCGCCGGCATGAATGGTAGTCTCGCGAGATCTGAGTACAATCGGTGCCGGCATATATAGTGGTCGTTCGTCCCCAAGGGGTTAATTTAAGCCTTTGTTGCAAAAGCAAAATTTTACTAAAATATTGGTGCCGTTTGCAAGTTTGTAATTAAAATTAGGTATCCCAGACCGGGCACAGTATGCCGGAAAGGGTTAAAGCCCCGTCTGTCTACCAGTGACGCTTTAATTTTTTCTTCCATCGTGCTTGTTTCTAATCTGTTAATTAGCTTATGTATTTATAAATTATAATTTAATATTCAGTCATATTCTAATGATAAAAGATGAAACAAGTTTAAGAAAACACTATAACATTACGAATTGATTATTTCCAGCTGAGCGAAAAATTGCCCAGGCCGGGAATCGAACCCGGATACTTGGCTTACAAGGCCAATGCTTTACCTGTTAAGCTATCTCGGCGATAGCCGGCTGGGATTTTTCACTCAGATAAAATCGCTCAGATTTCGCTCAGCTGGAAATAATCAATTCGTATGATAACTTTACCAATCAGTTTGATTGTGTTAAAAATAATAGTATATCTATCCATCGTTATATGGAATTCCATTACCTGCGGTTTATTCTGCGAGCTGTTTCAAATGACAGACAGATGTTACGACCAATATGGTTATCTGAGCGAAAAATCCCACCCGGCTATCGCCCAGATAGCTTAACAGGTAAAGCATCGGCCTTGTAAGCCAAGTATCCGGGTTCGATTCCCGGCCTGGGTAATTTTTCGCTCAGCTGGAAATAATCAATTCGTATGATAACTTTACCAATCAGTTTGATTGTGTTAAAAATAATAGTACTATAACATTAATTCCTTTGTAATAGTACCATATTAAGCATGTTTTTCTTAATTCGAACTTCGGATAATTCGAACATTTCTGTGGTCCCGACGAGTTCGAATTAGCGAATGTCGACTGTATGTAGTAAATTATCAGTCATTTGTACCTTTTACATATTTGTTCAATAAAAATAGTCCTTAAAAGTGAAGTTAATTCAAGCAGTTAAACGACAAAGTTTTTCTTTGCAGTGATAAAATAATAAATGTAAATATTAAAATATGAATTAATAAATTATAAATAAAACTTGGAAGTGAAACTACTTTTTCAAGAATGAAAATATGTTTTAATATATAAAATGTTGGAACAAAAATGTTTAAACAAATTATTAATTGTGACAATATGCATTGTAAGTACATTAAAATTCTTACTTGTAATTATGTTTTTATGCCTTTAAATATAGTGTTTCTCTGCTACGTGAAATAAAATTGAAGATCAATATAATATTTTAATGTTAATTGAATTATTATTAAAATTTAAAAAAAATATTTTAAACAATTTTAAACAAAACACACGATGTTATTTTTCAGTAATCAACTAGCCTTTAACTATTTGAATAATAGTCGATCTTACGATTTATAATTTCGAAAAAAAAAACTGATTAAATATATATATACCGACATACACATACACACACACACACACACATATATATATATATAATATTTTTTGATGGATTTATAATTGCTATGTCTTTCTTTATGCAAATCCAAAATTAAATTTTTTTCATCTTCGTAGTTTACTTGTTATGCTTAAGATTCTTCAAAATTCTGTTTTAAAGGGTCTTTTTTACATTATCACTTACTATACAGCATGTCTATACTGAAGGCTCTGTATGCAAAGACACTCGCCAGCTAATGCTAATCTTATAAGGGGGTTATTTTCTAATATCTCATATGCATTTTGACATTTTTATTTATTTATTTATTTTAATTCGATAGTCCTGGTCCGCACGTATTTACATCGCTTCTTTTTTACTTCTTCGATTTTGGTTGCAGATAATTTTTATAAGGTTATTTTCTTTTTCTAAACCAGTTCCGAAAATGAAAGTGACTTTCTTAAAAATATCTGCAATTAAAATCGAAAAGTAAATAATGAGCGATGCAGAAATGGACCACTGCTACCCTCCCCCCCCCCCAAAAAAAAAAAATATCCAACTGCAAACGAGATCATGGAAAATAACCACCCCATAGATTTAACATTAGCCCTCAGATGTTTTCGCCTGTAGAGACAGGAGCCTAAGTAAGGACACTTTGCCTGGGTCATGATAATGAAAATGATGGGACGGGAGGAAAGAGAGAGCAGCAATCAAAGAGAAAATCTATAGTGTTAGAAGGGGAAGGATAACAAAAACAGTTAGAATAAATATAGTTTTAAAAAACCAAAAAACACGCTTTTTAAGTATATAAACTAAAAAGTGAAAAATAATTTGTACTATAAGCTGAAAACGAAAATAGATGAAAAATACTATTTTACTATAAAATCATTGTTATTATAGATATCAATTAATAAGCAATAAATAAAATTATCGTGGAAAAAAAAACGTGCGGTGCTTCTTGAGAACTGATAGATGGAGCATGGTAGATGGAGCACCCCACGCTTTTTTTCCACGATAATTTTATTTATTGCTTATTAATTGATATCTATAATAACAATGATTTTATAGTAAAATAGTATTTTTCATCTATTTTCGTTTTCAGCTTATAGTACGAATTATTTTTCACTTTTTAGTTTGATATACTTAATAAGCGTGTTTTTTGGTTCTTTTAAACTATATTTATTTTTCACTTTTTAGTTTGATTGCTTTAAAAGCGTGGTTTTTAGTTTTTTTAAACTATATTTATTTCATCTATTTTTGTTTTCAGCTTATAGTGCGAATTATTTTTCACTTTTTAGTTTGATATACTTAAAAAGCGTGTTTTTTGGTTTTTTTAAACTATATTTATTTTTCACTTTTTAGTTTGATTACTTTAAAAGCGTGGTCTTTAGTTTTTTTAAACTATATTTATTTCATCTATTTTTGTTTTCAGCTTATAGTGCGAATTATTTTTCACTTTTTAGTTTGATATACTTAAAAAGCGTGTTTTTTAGTTTTTTTAAACTATATTTATTTAAACTATATTTATTTTAAAATTTACAACGAAAGGACATCGATCCAAATCACTTTTTTTGGTCGACTCTGGTTAATTTAACCATGCATCTCGAATCCTATTAAGAATGTATAAAAAAAATTCTTCACATTATGAAAGACAACTTTTTTGCCAGATATAGCCAAATTTGGAGACATTCTTTCATTTGGCACCAAATACGTGTTGTGGCTTTCGTAATCTTAATAGTCAATTTTTCGGCCAAATGTCGCCTATATTTTGTGAAATATTGCCAACTTATTGGTTGCTGCCATTTTCTCATGACCCTGACCCGTATTAAACAAAATGACCCACTAATCAAATTTGATCAAACATGTGACTTAGCTCAAAGGTCTCCAGGTAATCAAAAACAGTAGAATATAAAGTTGAATCAAAATCGTTTAAGCCGTTTCTAAGATAAAATTAGCTTGACAACATTCATCAATAAAGCGAAATGGCCCACTAATATAATTTTGTTTAACTTGCGACTCTGCCCAATAGTCTTCTCGTGAGAAAAGACGTTTCGTTACAAAATTTAGGTAAAATTGATTGAATCGTTGTTATTTATAATTAGAATAACCCTAACCCATTATGACCCAAAATGACCCATTAATCGAATTTTCGCGAGCATGTGTCCTGGTCCAATGGTTTTCTCTTGCCCGAGAATATCATAATACAAAATATAGTCAAAATGGTGAGAGACATTTTCTACATAAAATTAGCATGACCCATCAATGACCCACAAATGACCCTTATAATCAAAATCTCTCGAACATGTGATTTAGCCCATTAGTTTCCTCGTTTCTAAAAATTGTTACATACAAAATTTCGTTAAAAACGATCCAGCCGTTCTTTAAATATAAATAGCTTGACTCAGATCCTTTATGACCCATTAATCGAAATTTCTCGAAAGTGGGACCTAGCCCAATAATTTTCTTGTGCCAAAAAAAATGTTATATACAAACTTTCGTTAAAATCGATCCACGTGTTCTTTAGATGTAGCTTGACATGATCCATTATGGCCCATCATGACCCACAAATGACCATTATAGTCGAAATCTCTCAAACATGTGATTTAGCGAATTAGTTTTCTCGTGTCAAAAAACTGTTCATGCAAAATTTCGATATAATCGATCACACTGTTCTTTAAATATAAATAGCTTGACCCAGACCCTTAATGACCCAATATGACCCATTAAAATTTTTTCTCGAACATGTAACCTAGCCCAATATTTTTCTCGTGCCCGAAAACCATAGAATGCAATTTTTAGTCAAAACTGCGTGAGAAAATCTTTAGATAAAAATAGTATGACCCACAATGACCCCAAAAATGACCCACTAACCGAATTTTCTTGAACATGTTACCTAACCCAATGGTCTTCTTGTAATCCAAAACGATAAAATATAAAATTTGGTCAAAATCGTTAGAGCCGTTTTTTAGATAAAAATGGCTTGACCCATAATGACCCAAAAATGACCCACTAATCGAAATTTTTCGAACATGTGACCCAGCCCGATAGTTTTCTCGTACCGATTATTTAAATAAAAATAGCTTGACCCAGACCCTTAATGACCCAATATGACCCATTAAAATTTTTTCTCGAACATGTAACCGAGCCCAATATTTTTCTCGTGCCCGAAAACCATAGAATGCAATTTTTAGTCAAAACTCCGTGAGAAAATCTTTAGATAAAAATAGCATGACCCACAATGACCCCAAAAATGACCCACTAACCGAATTTTCTTGAACATGTTACCTAACCCAAAGGTCTTCTTGTAATCCAAAACGATAAAATATAAAATTTGGTCAAAATCGTTAGAGCCGTTTTTTTAGATAAAAATGGCTTGACCCATAATGACCCAAAATGACCCACTAATCGAAATTTTTCGAACATGTGACCCAGCCCGATAGTTTTCTCGTGCCAAAAAACTGTTACATACAAAATTTCGTTATAATCGATCACGCCGTTCTTTAAATATAAATAGCTTGATCCATACTTTTAATGACACAATATGACCCATTAAAATTTTTTCTCGAACATGTAACCTAGTCCAATGATTTTCTCGTGCCTGAAAACCATAAAATGCAATTTTTAGTCAAAATTGCTTGAGAAAATCTTTAGATAATAAAGAAAATCTTTAGATAATAAGGAGAGTTACAAACCTACAAACTCACATACATGTGAATGTAATAAAAGCGTGTTAAAAAATGGCTTAACTGAAATAAAAAGGAAAAAACGCTCTTTAAAGTTAATGCAAAAATATAAACTGTATGATAAATTCATTGCAAAAGTGACTCTCGTTCTAAATCCAGAACAAAATAGAGATTTAATAATAATAATAATAATAATTAGACACAAAAACTTTAACTACACCTAAAAAAATTTTTTTAATTAAATATAATAAACAGTTTTTTAACCAAAATCAGTTACTAGTAAAAAAAAAAGACAGGAAAATCCAATACACTTTATCGAGAAATTACAATATAAATTAAAAGAGGTAAACCTGAAATCCCTGTCAAAATATGCTTCCTGAGGCATATGCATCTCATTATGAGCTCATTAATGCAACAAAAAATGTAAAACATTGTGTTTTAATGTGTATTAGAGTGGATCGATTGTCTATGGCGAAAAAAAAAATTACCATTAATCAAAATCTACCTATGCGGAAAAGATGTTCTATTGTATGGAGATTAAGGGAAAAATAATAAAAAAAATTAATTTTAAAATTTAATACTACCACAAAAGGGTTGAAATTTTGAAAAAATTTGAAAAAAGACCGAATTTTGGTTAGGTTATTTTTGTCAAAAACTAATTACTTTAATATATTTTTTTAATCCAACAGTTCGGAAAAGATGTTATTTCGTATGGAGGTTAAGTAAAAAACAACAATAAGTAATAAATTCAAAATTTAATACTGCCACAAAAAAGTTGAAAATTCGATAAAATATTGAAAAAACGGAAAAAAATCTAAATTTGGTTAGATTTAATTTTGACGCAAAATAAACATTTTAATATCAATCAAAACCTACATTTGCGTAAGAAATATTATATTGCATGGATATTAAGTAAAAATAAATAAATAAATAAATAAAACTAATTTCGAAATTTAATACTCTAGCAAGTAATTTAAAGTTTCGAAAAACTGGCAGTTCCAGTTTTTTCAGTTAGAATTTGTCTGCTTGTGTATTGTGTAGCTTAGTGTACCTTGAATATTACTGTACCATGGCGTTGTTAAAAAAAATAAAAAAAGAGAGAGATATGAATTACACCCTATTTGGGTCTAGCTTTGATATGCCAGTAAATATGCTCCCTAATACAAAAAGTTATAAAATTTACATATTGGTATTTAAAGAATAACCAAAGAAAGAAATCGGTCAACATCTATTTATTTCCTGCCAGTGAGAAGGAGTTGCTAATATGTTACTAGTGACCTGTAAATGAGATTCAATCTCAATAACTTACCATAGCAGCCTTTTAAGGAAAATTAAACTGTTTAACGACAAATACTGCGCTCTTTTTAATTCCTTTAAAACAAAATAAGATACTGAAAGCTACTACAGTCTTTTGGACCTTTCCGAAAATACTGCCTATTTTTTTCAGTTCAATAGATTTGAATATGAATATGAATATTGAGTGCAAACTAAACCGACGTATTGAGAGCAAACTCACTTTTCTACATCATCAGCTATCATTGAAAAGCCAAAATTCTGCCAAGCTAGGTGTCACATCATCAGAATATTGGACAGTTTGGGCACTTCCGACCAAGCAGGTGCTGCCATCGTGTCTGGTGCACTTCAAGACGTGGGCATTATCTCACAAAACTATGAATCGAATGCTACTGACAGAAAAAAATCGGCATGACAAAACAAACCAAAGACCACTCCATCGTTTTAGTCATTCTCTTTAGTCATTTGTAAAAGATTATGACCATGGCCATTTTCTTTAAACTTTTATGGGTGTAAAGACTGACTGCATCACTAGAAAACAACAGAAGAAAAATGATAATAGAAGCAGACTTGAGCTTGAAAAATAAAACTGTGTTCCGAATACATCGGCCACATATATATAAATTCCGGGAGAATACCAAACAATTTGAAAACACGACGTACATTTTTTGTCATGTGTTAACAATAATATACATGTAACAAAGTTGGTTGCTATCGGTTGTGACGTAATATCTGTTAATATAGATGTTAAAGGATGTGTTATTCGAAATATGGGACTGATCTTCAAGCGTCCACTACAATGCTTTTTGTGCTAGTTACACACCAATGAAGTTTCACTATGTCATCTTTTTGCAGCGTGGATGGAACCGCGGCTGGGCACAAATGTTTCACTGGTGAAATAGAAAGATTATTCGCAGCATGTTAGAAGCTTTTTGTATTTTCATTTATGTCAGTATATGAATTCTAAAAACACGCGAGTGGAATCAAATGGTCTGCTGTAATCCTAATCATTACATAAAAACTATCTATATTTTCCATTTACCAGCTTTTTGATCTTTTGCGACGGATTTCATAGATTTAATTAAATAGGAAAATGTGTCGAACCTCCATTAACTGGCGGATTTAGTAACGACATGATTTCAGAAGCAATATGTAAATCCAACAATATTTCAGTGGCAATAACATCTACTATCAATAATATCTATTCGCGCAACTCTCATTCTACAAAACTAATAATCAAAAGAGTCAGTGAAGTATTTCTGCTGTGTATGGACCATACATAAGAGACAGTTTTATAAAAATTGAATTAAATTACAAAATCTCATGTCGATTCTCAATACCGAACTTCATTATCGCCAATTGCAATGTTGACGATTTTTCTTGATTTAATACTAATGAAGCTGTTAAATAAGAAACTAAAGTTTTTATCTTGTAATCAATTAAATATCCCCTCATTCTAATAAATGTTAAAAATGTCTAAAATTCTTATTTTATTTTACAAAACAAAAGTTGATTTTTTACCTTAAAAACGTTCAAATACATAAATTTTAGCCACATTGCGGTAGATTTAAATTTTGAAATTAATTTTATTTAATTACTTTTTCTCATACTCAACATATAATATAACATCTTTTACGCATAGGTAGGTTTTGGATAACTTTTTAAACTATTATTTTGAATAAAAAATAATCTAGCAAAATTAGATCTTTTTTCACTTTTTTTCGAAATTCAACCTTATTGTGGCAGTATTAACATTTAAAATTAATTTTTTTAATTATTTTTCCCTTAATCTCCATCCAAGAGAACATCTTTTCCGCATAGGTAGGTTTTGACACAGTGAAAAAAAAATTTCGATCCACCCTAATGTGTATATAAAATTGTGATAAGAATGCATTTAAAAAAGCGATGCGTGTAACATGCGTTTCGAAAAACGGCACACGAACGCTTTATACAACACCTGCGGCAAAGGCATATTACTATGTCCGACGCACCCTGAAACACATTATCAACGCATTTTCCGTGTTCAAAAATAGGATCCTTTTGGTCTTGGTTTGGCTTTTTTCAATTTATTGCCGGGATTTGCAATGTATGTGTGGCGGGATAGAGAATTTCTTTTTCAAACTTTGTGAATATTAGTATTGTTAATATATTGTTATTCTTAATATGCATTTTTTATTTTGTTTTGAACATTTTTATTGGTGTCTGATATGTAATTCTGTCTTTTTTTAAAGTAATACACAAATAAGTTGTTAATAATACAATTTTCTTATTAGAAGGAAAAAATTATGTAAAACTCCTCATTTAGATATTATACGAAAAGTGTATTATATCATATTTTAAATTAATAAATGGTACTTAAATATATTAATTTCTTCCATTAGTATATAATTTCTATAAATAAACTCATTTTATCTCCATTATTTTACATTGTTTTTTTTAATTTCAAAAATGGACCGAAATATATATTTCCAAATGATTTAACACATTAATTGAGTTAAACTATTTAATCGGAGAAAAAAGTGTTTTTAAATGATTAAAAAAAACTCTGCCGCGGGAGCTCCCAGTTTTCGTCCGCGACCCTTTTGCGGAAACCAATCTCAATGGGTCCATAGTCATCAGTCTTGAATCCATGAGGGAACTAAGAAGTTTCCCTCCCGGAAATTTTAAGATATCGCGTTTTCAATAGCCAAAAAGTGCAATTTACCCCCCGGACATCTATAATGTCCCCCCCGGAGCCTCAGAAGTCCCTCCCGGAGAAAAGTGTCTGAATTCAACGCTGATAGTCATTTCCCGAATAATTTGCCTTTTCTAAAAAAATGGAAAAAAAATAAAAATTGGTACTAGAAAAATTTCAATGGAAAATTACATAAATTGAAGACACTGAAAAGCGGGAAGTTTGGGGCTCAGAGTGGGGAAGCTACGAAACATTCCCAGCTATGTCTCGCTTAATATTTCATTTTTACATTTTTAATGGATAAATTGAAATGATTAAATAATTTAATGTGTTTCTTTGTTGCAAAATTTTGCATTTTGAAAAAAAAAAAAATACGTAATTTAAAATATTTCTTCTTCATCTTCTTAATACTCGTCATGCACACTTTCCACTTTTTACCACTTTCATTTAAATATACATATGAATTAACTTCTGTGAAACTCAAAATCTCCTGTTATTAAAAAAATCAATTTAAATACAAAATAAAATTAACCCTAAGAAAATAATATATATATATATATATATATATATATACGCATCCTATTAGATTATATATTCATATTTGAAAACTCATCGCAAAATTTGTTTCGGACATTTTTTCCTGTTATTGAAAATAAATTATGTGGAGTATTTTTTAATCAAATTCGTTTTGAAAAGTATATTCTAAAGAATATACTTTTATGTTTAGTTAAATTTGTTTCGGACATTTTTTCCTGTTATTGAAAATAAATTATGTGGAGTATTTTTTAATCAAATCCGTTTTGAAAAGTATATTCTAAAGAATATACTTTTATGTTTAGTTAAATACATTTTTTTTACAAATAGATCCGTTTTAAAAAGTAGATTCTGAAATGTATAGATTCATACTTAATTAATCATAATTGATTTATTTTTTCTGTTTTTAATTACATAAATATGATGTTATAAATAACTTCAAATTTGCTGCTTCGGTTTTATACTTTTGATTTTGAGATAATGCCTGCCTTAAAAAATAAAGTTTTTTTTTCTATCATGAAATTACAAATCATTTTATAATTATAATCAGCATCTTAAGTTATTTTTCGATGCGATTGAAATGAAGTTTTCTAAGTTATTATAACTCTCTATTAGATAATACTGCTTTCGATTTGATTAGGTCAACGAACTGATAAAAAGGGTATATTTTCTATGTAGTTTATTGAACGGTGTAACATTTTCCTTTTCAGGATACTTCCATCGACTTAATGATTATATCGAATACCATATCTAATGTGTATGATTACAACTTACTGAGTTCTAGCTACAGGTAATCAAATTTAAGCAATGCTATTTCTATCCTTATTATCTTTTATTTTTTTCTATGTCATCAGCGAATATTACTACAATAAATAAAAAACTAAGCAAATTAAATCAATCATAAAAATACATTTTATTAGTGAAATCATTTTCCTTATTAGTTATATTTTCTAAAACAAAATGTGTGGATATTGAAACATCAGACTTTTAACCCTAGATTGTCTACCAAGTTTTTACGAAATTTATTGCAGATATTTTCTTGTTGTTTTCTGTTGCACTTTTTTTAATATAGTAAAACCTGTCACCATAAATTTATATAAATGATGAAAATAATTTGTTATCTTTCAAAAAACAGAATAGATTCAAGAGTATGGATAAAGCAAAATATAATTTCTTCTCTTCACACAAAAAATAAATAATAAGTAATAATAATAAAAAAAATAACATTGTACGTTTCAGTGCATAAGGCGAGAGTGATTCGTTATTTTATTCAATCCAAAGTGAGGTGTGTGTGTGTGTGTGGAGGGGTTAGCTTACACACGACTCCAGTTTCCAAATTTGATACTCCGAAATAAGAGGCATAGTTAATACAAAAGAATCAAAAATACTTAAATATTTTTCAAAATACTATAATTCTCTGTTCTTTTACAATGTAGAACATCTGTAATCATTATTATTTATTATCCAAGTAATTATCGAAGCAAGTCCCTAAAACTGCTTTCTCTCATTAGTGTATCATGATGAATATCATCAATATCTAGTTCAGGATCATCACCATTATCTTTCAAAATGACATTGTTCCCAGTTTCATATATCAGATTATTGATGCAACATTTTTTTGTAATTCAAGCCAAGATTCTATCGCTCATTCAGAAATAGCAGAGATGTCAATTTTTTTAACCCTATATATACCGAATCATTTATATAGAAAGTGATCCGGCACAAAAATTATCTTCTTTAATATCTGAAGGTATACTGGAATTTTTAGATAATACTCATGTGAAATTTAGATATGTTTTTACATTAAAACGGATTAAATATATCGGTAGTTATAATTTGTTTGTGAAATATTTACAAAAACATTCAAAATAATTAACCAAAATTACTGTTTTGAAAATATTACAATTCTTTAAAAAAGCAATGAGTTGAAATGCATCATGATACTCTCTACTAATGGAAACGCTTTTACAATTAAATATGTTTCATATAATTTTATTTAATAAAAGAAAAGAGATATAAAAATTAATAATAAATCTACGATTTTTTTTAAAATACTTAGCTTCGACAGTTTTTCTATTCTATCTCAATTTTATCAAAAAGAATGTTTTATGTGGAAAGAATAAAATATTTTATTAACAGACAGGATAAATACGTTTTTTATAAATTCTTCTTCAATGGTACTTTAAAGTACCGTCAGTGCATAAAGGCTGAAATTACCACCATCTGTAACAGCTGAATCTCCAGATGACATTCATTCAGTCAGTTTCGCACAGAGCCTTTCTTTAAACCTCTAGATATTTGGAATGTAATATACCTTTCAGAAAGGTCCAGGTTTCACTGTAATATAAGCAATAAGTAAGATAACATAATTCTATAAATTTAATCGATTTTCAATACATTTTAGAATGATTAATAATTTCAAGGTTTAATTTCATATTTGTAACTAAGTTCTCTTTTCTGTATAACATTGAAATAATCCTATTTTCAGAGAATTTTAAACAAAGATGAGAAAACAACATTACAGTTCTGTACATTTGCAAGATGCTCAGAGGGTTAAGTGACTTATTTTAAATAACGTTCGTTGGTTGAAGAAAATGCGTCAGGGTAGCTGCGGAAATACACTCGCGAATATCAACAATTTCGGAAAAAAGTATTTTTTTTATTATTACAGTACCTATTTTAGCAAATTGCTAAGTTATCGTTCGTTGAATTTCTCATCACCTTCTTCTAACATCGATGTACATATGGATTTCCAATTTAGCACGATTTTTTTACTGGAAAGTTGCATACATGCCTTATACACGGATTGGCTATGCACGGAAATATATCAAAGCTTTTAGCTTGTAATCCCAATCATTTAAGTTAAATGTTCTGTAAATACAGATTATGGTTTTGGTGTGATTTGGTACATTTTAAGGTGGCCGATTATCAACACGAGGAATACAGGACCTAATTACTCTCCGTGGGGGATCTTTCTGGAGGAACCTAACCCGTATTAATGCAAGAAAATCCATGGTTCAAACAAGACCACGGAAAACATGGAACAATTAGATTGACGGCCGCGATTGGGATTACCTAGCACCTACCGTCTGCCAGCTTTGGAGAAATACATATTTCGGAGAAATCTCACTTTCGGCATATTCTTGGCGTATTATAGAAACGTTTGATCAAATTTGTTGGAATATGGCATAATATGTTATATGTGTTGAATCTCTTACTAGATGAACGTAGAAACTGAAATCTGTGTTGTGGTTTTTTGTGTAATGTAGGCTCCAAAATGAATGGCAATAGAGTTTGTGGATAAACGAGGACCACTTTCATTTGAATGGTGCGGTTGATATGCGCAATTGGACTCTATGAAACGCATATCAATTTCTGAAAATGTTTTTTTTACGATTCGCATTTAACAGTTTACTGTGGTGTTACTGTTACATTCATTATAAATCTATTTTTTTTTTCGAAGATCTCAGTACTACTTTCTCAAGCATGCTCCATCACCGGTCATTGATAAGCATCTTTACTTGAGCAATCCTTGATTTATGCACTGCAGGAAAGGTGATCTGCAATTTTTGTGAGTGTACAATAATCACACGTCATTTTCTGAAGCTTGAACTCCAAGATAGCGAAACATAAATCATTGCACTGTAAACAAAACTGTGATCTTACAGAAATAAAGTAGCCGAAATCTCTATATTTACTAACATTATATCCGTACATTGTTCAAGAAAAGATGTAAATCTACAAAACTAATTTTTGTAAAGCTACTGAAATCTGTAAGTTTACAAGCAAATTTACTAAAATTATAGTTATCTTACTAAAATTTTATCTGTAACCTGGATTGCAATTACATAATATATTCCAGGCATCCGAAGCTTCCTAAAAAAATGATAGTAATATTACATTTTTTCAATGCAAATCTGTATCTGTTACATGAATTTTTGCCGTTACATAAAAAACTGTAGGAACCCCATTTCCTTAGGAAACGTTTAGTAACTTTACAGAATTTTTTTACAGTGTGTGACTGTGAGGAATTTCCAAAGATTTCATGTACCATAATTGCATAAGATTTGTCGCCGATCATAAAGTTATCACTGAACACCATGAACGTCCGCAGAAAATGCTGCCAACAGTTAAACATTTTATTCTTTCAGATCATTTTAGGTAATTATGGATATCATATCGCTCACCTCCAAGAAAAATGACATATCTCGATAAAAGTAAGTTTTGCAGGAGAAGCAAAAAAAAAAAAAAAAAAAAAAAAAAAAAAAAAAAAAAAAAAAAAACAGTTGCATGATTCTTCAATGGAATGGAATTATAGCACTTAACTCAGTATGCAGGGGTAAAAAAAATGCATGAAAGTGTAAAATCCCTCCTCTGACAGTCTTGAAGTCAAAAGGGCAAATTTGTAATGTTGTTTTCTCTGCATTTTATTTTAAATGCTAATAAAGAATGATTATTTCAAGATTTTGTAAAAATACTTGATCACAAACATGTATGTGATGCGTGAGAGTATTCATTATTGTACAGCGCATTAAACCCTTGACCGCCAAACAATAGGGCAAAAATGTAATGCTGTTTTATCCTTAATTTATTTTAATACATTCGCTGCCGCTTAGGTAAAGATGTGATGCTAGATAATGCCGCACTGTAGAAGAGGGTTTTTCCCAGAAGCCGATGGTTTTTTCATAACAAATAATCAGTGATAGATTTTTCCGCGCCAGCGCGTGACTGGCTATTGAACATCACCCCACATACCACGCTGGCGAGTGAGTGGCGCCACATCACGCTCTTTCGCGAGAGCGGCGGCGTACGTGTTAAATGTTAATAAAAGAGGGATTTTGTAACATGGTATAATTTTTTTGTTACGTAATATGCTTATAAGCCTTGAAAGCATGAATCATAACTTAATTCCTTAAAACTGGATTATATTTGCAGAATTATATTAATTTCAATAAAGCTTCAAATGCACTGAAATCTGCAGCCTAGTGAACGGATATAACCGGTCGCGGCAGTGGGAAGGTTAAAAATCTATTTAATCATTTTTCTTTATATTATTGTCTGAGCGAAGCGAAGTCTTTATACTCAGAGATACGTAACGATATTAAAATTCAAAAAAATTCTTTCGTCAAGCAAATCTCAAAAAGTACTTGAGGGATTTTGACTCTGTTTGTACCAGTAGGTACCTATGAAGGTAATCTGGTGAATGCACCTACTTTTAAAAATTAATTCCAAATAGTTTAAAAGTTATATTAAAAAACTGATAAAAAAGCACAATTTATGTGCATACGTCACAGAAATTTGGTGAGCGTGATTTTCACCGGCTGGACATTTTCGTAGATAACCGAATCAGTACATGGAGTAAATAGTAATCATTTTTGCACTCAGAAATATTGAATGCAATAAAAATCATTTTAAAATTTAATCATGCAGGAAAATAAAACTGTTATTTTTTATATTAAAAAATGTCATAAAAACTTTGATTTTGAGATTTTGTGATAATCTCTTAACAGCACTTTTTGATCGCTAAAAGAATGTTTTACATATTTCGCGTGTGAAAATTAGAAACAATTACGTTTTTAAATAAAAAGTTTCTTTTATGACATCATTTTCCCTTTATATTTATTTTCATTGCATGTTTTCTTTTAACTTATATTTTGTTTGTGTATGGAAGTCAATTCTGGTCACTAATTTTTCGGCACGGATACCACAAGCGCATCAGATTTGGCGCAATTTTTTTCAAAGCCCATTTGGCGAAAACTCCCTTTTCAAATAACGCTTACATACACATTTTTAAATTATTTTCTATTTTCAAAAAGAACTTACAGTAAATAAAATAATAATAATAATTAATAACTATAAAAAGAAGTATTTTATATAATTAAAAGAAGGAAGTGAAAGTAAATAAGCATTTTATGAGTAAATAAACAAATAATAAATAAATAAAGCCGGGTTACCATCTCAGGTAAAATAATGCCATTTTGACGCCAATTATGTACCCTGGCGCATATGTGACATTTTTTCCCATTTTTCATCCGTTTCCTGTTGGCATACAACTTTGAAATATGGAGTATGTATGCATACCTGGGAGCAATACTGGAATTAGACATTGATTTTTTTTTTTTTTAATTCGATCCAAAAAAAAGGCAGCGGGGCTATTTTTTAAAGTTTTATACAATTTATACTGCATAAAGGAGCCACTTACCTATTTCTATATACCAGAAGAAGTAAGTGGTATGTAAAAACAATTATAGTATACATAAATAAAATACTTGAGATAATATACTAGAGATATAAGCACCGTTTTTGGCGAGATTCTTTAGATGCCAATTAGGCGAAAACATCGTTTTGATTACCAGATGCATATAGCATGCTATAACAACACGTTATTTATTTATTTCAAAATGAAAAAAAAAAGGAATAAACGAAACATTTCCTGTTATTAAAAAAGATATAACAATCAATAAATGATAATATTTTTAGAACAAACAATTTATTATAACATTTATATGATACCAGCATGTTAGGCAACTAAACGCCATTTTGGCACCAATTAGGTACCTCGGTGTATATGGGGCATACATGTGCCTTATTTATTTGTAAAACTGAGCATGAAAGTTTACCAGGTGTGTTTTCATAGGCGCTTATATCTTTTTGCAACATAGCGCACCTTTCGAAGCCAAAACTGCATAAAAGAAAAAATAATCAATATTTGCAGCATTTTTTTTTTTTTTTTTTTTTTTAATGTAATGCACATTTTGTAATCAGTAGGCTCGATAATCAGACCTCGTTTTTTTTGTTTTAAAAGATGATATTTCATACGACGTCTTTTTGGGATTCGTCGTTTTTCCATATTTGATAGTATGTGTCTACTCGTTTTGTACCCTTTTTTGTAACTTTCTTCTTTATTAACAGCGACATCTGGATTTCCTATTTAAATAAAAATTCTTCTAAATACAGTCGAACCTCGATTTAACGAATTGATTGGGACCCACAAATCCGTTCGTTAAATCGAAGCAATTCGTTAAATCGAATATCCATTTTTGTAAAGAGTATGGTATAAAAATATCAATACAAAATACCCTTAGATATACAGATTTAAAGAAAGAATGATTATTGTTAGCTACGAATTTGAAAATTATAAGTTACGAGATCAATTTTTAAATTATCTAAATTCTTTAATGCTATTTACCTTTGAAACTTAATACATAATGCATACATATTTACTGGCACTTTGGAAAGAAATTCTTGATAGTGCTTTGTTTTGACTTTCCTAAGTTTTTTGTCGATATCTTCTAACTTCATAAGAACAACATCATTAACCTCGTGAGACAAAAAATATTTTTAAAGTGTTCAAGCTGCAAATTGATTCTTGGAATGTCACCTTTTTTAATTGAATTTCCGTTTCTTCATCATCTTGACTACTTTCAGAATTTTCATCCTCTTTCTGTTCAATATCGCAGGCACTTAGCTTTGCATATTTGTTTATATCTTTGTCATGTTTCTAGTTCAAAAAGGGAAAAGACTGTCTTTTGAATCAACCAGAAATAAGAAAAAAATGTAACACTTGGATTGGGATGTCAAAGATTTAAAGTTTTATGTGCAAAAAATTCAAAGTTTAAATTTTATCTGCGAATGCGATTTTTTTTTTCATCGATTGTTGTTCGTTAAATCAAAGCTAAAAATTCGTTAAATCACAGCATTTTAGCATCCTTTTTGTCGGGACAGAAAAAATATTCGTTAAATCGGAGAATTCGTTAAATCAAAGTACGTTAAATCGAGGTTCGACTGTACAAAGAATTTTGTTAAAATAAATAAATAATAGGAAATGCGGACATCTATTGCTTAAAACACAAAATTTTTCCTATTGAGTTCATAAAAATCAGTAAAAACATAATTTTTATGATAATAAAAAGGTGACTTATGTAATAACAGAGTCATATATTATGTACGTTATGGATTACGTATGAATATTTCAATGAAAAGTGATATTTAAAAAGTATTATGAAATTAGTTAAAAACCATTTATTTTAAACTAAATTAATAAAAGATTTATATTTTTAATGAAATAAATGGGATTTGAAAAATTATTGGATGATATCACCATATCACATTAAAGATATCACCATAGATGTATCAATATTACAATCAGTACCTTGTATGCAAAATGGAACAATTAGCAATACTTTTTGTACCCGAAAAATGGTCGTTGCTTTTTTTAAGGTTAAAAAGTAGATTACGAAACATTCCTATATAGAGATGCCAAACCCTCGCTTATTGCATAGCAGAATTTTCTTATAGGAAAAGTTGTTTTTTAAATCCGCGGAATGTTCCAATTTAATAAAACATTTTCTGTATTAAAATACCGGTACCCAAAATGCCGGAGACTTGGCAGCTCTGCCTATAACATTTTAATTAATCACGTACTTTTTTTAATCGGATTCAAATTTAGTGAAGACAACGTTTTTTGGCCGAAAGCAGCTTTTTTCCACATGTGTAACTACGATATAATTCCTTGATGTTGACTTATGAATGTTTTGACTTATGCTATTATTGCTTTCTCTCATTTCTTTATTTGAATTTTAAATAAGATGACTCAAAATCGTGTTTTTTTAATATACGGAAAAAAATGCATTTCGAGAGAGGGCGAAAAGGAAAATATTTGGCGATTTATTACCTGCGTTTGGCTAAATGTCTTACTACCTTGTATTTAATACTCTTCACAATACTTCACTGTTATATGGACTTGGGCGCTTTTATAAAAAGTTTGACGTAATTCGGGCTTAAGAAAGTGAGTTTTTTACTGAATAATACAAATAAATGAAAAATGAATACTAAGAAATACTAATAAAAGAAAAATGAAGCATTATATTGATCTATGTATATTTAAAAATCCATCTGCTAGCACTAATTAGATAATTTATGTGCAGGGGTGGGGAAATTTTCCAAATTCTTACCAGCCAAGGATTTATTTCGCCAGCCTGCAAGATGCAACACATGCAGTTGAAAATAGTTATGACAAAATCGCACGCGATTACAGACAAAATTACTATTACTACAATGCATTTTCATAATTCTTTTTTGTATAATATTAAGAAATATATGTAACAAAGGTAATTTAATATTAGATAGAACTTAGTACCATACTTACACTGTAATAATTTGAAAAGTTAAAATATCTAGATTAAAAAGTGTTTCTGATAATGTGCCTATTGCCTACAGTTTTTCAAAAACTAAAAATGCACTCGCCTTATGAGAAAATCCACTCGCCACTGGCGAGCAAAATGATGTATTTCCCCACCCCTGTTTATGTGTATATAATAGGAGATAAATAGCTTTTGATTCTGTATTTCTATGCTATAAAGCATTAACGTTTGTGTGTTTTTCGTTAGCATTGGGAGTACCTAGCCGATTTAAAAAATAATGTGGGCAAAAAATGTTGGTAACCATCTTTGCTGCAAAATATACAATATTTTGCGTAAGAACAATAATCACCATCAATGCACGAGCAAAAAAAGTTCTAAAATTGAGAATTCTTTGATGTTGATATGACTAAAAATTTAAAATCTTCTTTTTTTTTTTTTTTTTTTTTTTTTTTTTTTTTTGGTGGCAACTTTTAAGATATAATATTCTCGTTATGAACGAGATCTAAAACATTCGACAATTTAATTTCACATATTAAACATTTTTTTTTCTAGAAAAAGTTTTAAACCCAATTTATTGAGAATATTGCTATTTCTAGGATACTGTTGGGGTCAGAAACTATAACTTTGGCATCACAGTAACTTATAAGATGTAAGTGCTCGTTTAGGACAAATTTTTTAAAAAGGATTCCTTAACTCTTATCGACAACCACATTGCATCCGTGGAAAACAGATATTCAACATTATAAACTATTCGGACGGATTTCACACCATATAAAATACACTCCATTTCTCTTCAAACATAATAGTTTATGTTATTTATCGTTTCTCAAATCGGTGCGAAGCTTCTGTTTATGCTCATGACATCATTTTAAAGAGCTATATTTCCAATATAGGAAAATTTGGTGTTTTATTTTCTGTATTACTTTTAACATTTTGCATATTTCCAATTTTATATCCATGCATGGTTTGCTTTTCTTTTATAAAAATAGTACATGTAACAAGATTTTGTAGTTCTACGATTCGATATGCTTATTTTCATCATTATATTTTATCACAATGAATGACCAATTAAAGGTAACATCTCATTTTCTTTACTTATCGCAAGTTATTAAATGTGTATTCTCAGCAATTTCGCTCAGACTAATCCCTCTGAGGGAAGTCCTAGTTTTAAATATTACTCACAATGCAAGAAAATCTGGAGCTTAGTGAACTTATTAACACGACCTTGTCAGTAAGAGAGTTAAGAATAAAGACATATGGTTTGATTTAGAGAACTCGATAAATTTACCTCTCCACACAATCTATTACTCATCTTTGGCCACGAATGGACAGTTAGAATAATAAGGTGATTTTCCGTATAACTAACCGCAAGACTCACCTATGACAGGACTATTAGTTAAATAAAACACAAAATTAAATTTTGCGAGGTGTGTCACTTTTCATGCGGCAGAGCGGTATCAAGAACTTATTGAAAACATAACATTTTTAACAATTGCAGGTTCTTGTTATGCTCACTTTAGCGCTACATTGTAAAAAAAAGTTACTGAAAGTTTTCTAGGAAACTGGGATTCCTAGAACATTTGTGTAACGGCAAGAGTAAAAATTCATGTAACAGATACATATTTGCACTGAAAAAAAATCTGTAAGGTTACTAAGAATTTTTCAGAAAACTGGGATTCTAAGAATTTTCATGTAACTGCAACTCAGGTTACAGATAAAATTTTAGTAAGATAACTATAATTCTAGTAGACTCTTTTGTAAAGTTACAGATTTCTGTAACTTTACAAAAATTAGTTTTGTAGATTTACATTTTTTCTTCTACAGTGCACATATAAAGTGTTTGTAATCATACAGATTTCGGCAACATTATATCTGTAGGATTAGAGATTTTTTTAAATGTACAATAAGCAAATAATGGTGATTTTTGCAACTAATTTATTTGTTCTGTATAAAATTCATGCTATTATAGAATCCATTTTCAAAAAATTCTGCTATATAGTCTTTGATGCATAATGATCGCAACTGAAATTTTTAAATATGGACATCCTGTAAATTGAAAGAACATATAAATATTAATTAAGTGACTAGTTTCGTTTTTTTCATCAATTTGGAGATTAAAATTTTTCGAATGTACATAGCTGTGCACAAAATATCACAGTTCTAGAACTTTTATATAGGGCAGACTGAGTTTTTCAACGCATTTTTAAAGAATCTTCATTATCATTATTTTTTATTTATCTAAGCACTGAACTTAGAATAAAGTTTGATATAGAATTTTATTCGTTACACGATCAGTTATTAAAATTGCGACAGAAATATAATATGTAAGAATCTTGAAAAATTAATTATTTTAATAATGAATAAAATTGGGTCCCCCATTTGTTGGAGGACTGACCCTTTTCATTTTATATTGAAATATTTCTTCAAGGAAATAAAATAAATAACTTTATGCTGCACTGTTTAGTGATTAAAAAATAGAAATAGATAAAATGTTTTATCTGAAGTGTTTGATCTTAATACAAGGATTACGGAGCATTTTTTGCTTTGTCCTTTGTCTGAAAAAGTGGCTTATATTTAATAGTTTGAATTTTTAAAATAGGGTGACATTTTGATAATCTATTTGTCAATTCTGGCAACTGTCTACAGATTCCGATGTAAATAAGCATCAACCTCATTCGTAATTACACTTATTGTTTTAAAATGGCGAGTCGTTATGTCGAATACCGATCACTTTAAGTAAAATCAGCTTGTATAAAATTGATTAATTTCTCGAAAATTTTATTCACATTCACTGTTGAAAAAAAAAAACAAGTATCGAATATTCTATTACCGTGTTCCACTATTTGGGCTTTATATGGTTGAATTATATAACTTAATTTTTTTAATGAAAAGTAAGAAATATGAAAGCTACTTCTTACTCCCGGTACTTGCCGGAAGAACTTTTTCAGATACACTATATATTCGTATTTATTGGATCAATCAGATCCGTATTTGTTGTATGGTACCTTCTGAGCATGAGTTATACTCGCGCTCAGACACTATATTTTTTAACTTATCTTTATTTAATGAAAATTTAACAGATACGTAGTAAAGCTATTTTTGAAAATAATACATTTCAGTGCATAGCTTACAATAATCCAGCTCAATATCATTGTTGTAAATAAATGTCCAATTAAATGTAACACATAGACTGCGACAGATATTTGCGGCATCTTGATAAAGCATAAATGAGTTACATGATTACGTAATAATTCATATTTAGACATAGATGTAATTCTGATTAATTAATGTGTACTCTGTGATCTATTAATTCATTAGATATGTCATCGTGAGAGCCTAAACACTTTTGACATAATCCCTTTATCGATGTTTATCCAGATACTACTAATATTCTCGCTTAAGAGAACAGTTATGCAAATATTTGTCATTTTTGTGCATGTCTTTTTTCATGTTTACTTAATTATTTCTATGTATTAAAACAGAGTAAATATTAAAACATGCACGTTTTATAAACTAAAAATGCGTTTTTTTAATCTTTTTTTTAATCTTTACCATTTTTTTGTGTCAATAGAAAAATAAATGGGTACAAACTTGCATTTCTTATCAATTTACAAATAATATGAAAAGGATATTTCAGGATTATTGAAACTCCAATTTTTAACTTATATTATTATAAAATAAGATTTTTCTCCAATCAAATATCACCAATTGCCTCTCGTTCATACAGTTCATTTAGATGTCTGAAACAATATAAATTCAGCTATATTTCAGCTTATCTAGCAAAGTAATCTAATCATTATTCTAATTTGCTTTAAAGTAGGACCTAAGTGTCTGTAATAATATTGGCTATTTCCATGAGTACTTGTAGTGTAAGTCACAGGCTACGATTTTTGGCTACCAGTATTTTAGTACGAAAAAATGTGATTTATTTTATCGGCACATTCTCATTAATTGAATAAGGTCAAGCAGACTTTTCGAAAATAACGGTGGCAAACAAGCATAGCAATTATAAGGTAATGTGACTTACACTACAAAACCCATGGAACTAGCCTATTATAATTTTTACAGTGTTTTTAATCCCAAATCTAGTGTAGTTTTCTTTGTAACATTAACAATGTGTAAATTAGGATAGTTAAGTACTATTCAAAGATTAGTTAACCTACCTTTCCATCTTACGATATGATCCGTTAAAATAAAATTTCGTAGTTTACTGATGATTTGTAACAATATATATTTCACGTTGAAAAAAATATTTCCTTATTAATGCTTAATCTGCTCTTTTCAAATATGGAGAATTTTCATTTTTGTACGTTTTGCTTTTACATCTGTGAAGCTAAAATATTATAAATATTAGTATTGCAAGTTTATAAAAAATTAAAACCCTTTTCCTTGTTCATAAGTTTTTTTTTGTGGATTTTCAGCAAAGCATATTTACAGATATACATTCAAACAATTAAAAATATCCTTACGATTTATAAAGAAATTCTGCATAAATCAGCTGATTTTGATTATTTTTCAGTTTTAATTGAAAAGATTTCTATTGTCTGTTAAAATGTTTTTCACAGTCCAAAAGAGCTGTATTACCAAACCACCAAACCACACCAAACCACATTGCCAAATACACAAACAAACTGATTAATCGTTTACTTTTATTGTATGTTCTTAAATTGCTAAGGATTTTTCATGTAATTAGCTTTGCATTTGTTATCGAAGTACATTGTGACGAAGATTCGTAAAAATCCTAGTTCTTTGAGTTCAATTTTAAGTAATTTACAACATCGTTGTCCATTTAAATATCATAATCCATTTCTCTTTAAAATGATATTTCTCAGTTCGTGTTTTTTCTACGTGTTGAAAATGATACAACATTTACATACATATATTTTTTTCAATTAATTCTAATATTTTTTGGTTGTTCCAAGGGATTTATTCAATAAAACTAAGTATCGGATTTAAAATAATGTACAAAGTATTTTTTTTTAAACATTAAAAATTTTTTTACTGTTATTTTACACGTATTTGCAGATGTTAGTTATTTTGTCCAAAACTAATTGAGAAATTCATGCTTAAAATTATACAGTATACTTCGACGAATAGTTTTAAGAAAATAACTCAATTCAAAATGTTCAAAATTGTGCCAAAATATGCATTTTAAAATTTATTTAAATATTTCAAACTAACTTAATTTTTTCCTATTTTGACAGAGAAATCAAACAACTCTTTGGTAGAATCATTTTCCGTCATTAAGTGTTTTATTATTATGTGAAAAATGCACATAAAAATGCTTAAACTAAAAATAAATAAACAAAATAAAATAAAATACATAAAAAGGTACTGTGTCTCCTTAATTGATGTTTTTAATTACGTAATATTTCAACCTGAATTTCAATGAATGCTGTAACTTATTTTTAACAGACTATAAATAAATTCAAATATAAGTCTACGAAAAAAAACTAGATAAGCTATCGTACATTTATGGTATTTGCTGGATGCACATATAAATTCTTTTGTGAGTATTTCATCTGAATGAAATCTTAGTCTACTACATATAAAATATTTAACCCTCTTATTCCAAAACCACGCGAGACCACCTGAGATATTTTGACATATTTTAATTCGTATAACTTTATTCCCACCAGAAAATCAAACAGCTATATTTGCATTAAATAATAACAGAACATTACGTATTTAAATAAAGCGAAAATAGCCATTGAATTTTTCTGGTGCAAAATTAGTTTTTCTGAACTATATAATTTTTAGAACGTGTTCTATCACGGAAATTAAAGGGTTTAAAAATAGAAAAACAATTCGATATTTTACTTTATGTTATAACCCAATAACATTTTAAGATAATAAACACGGAATATCATTATTACGGCAAAATATTATTGATATACAGAAGATGCATAAATCGGTTTCCAAACTGAATCGTCTTCGCATGCTTCAAACAAATATATCATAACAAAAGCGCAGAACCAATATACGAAGAAATTCTCATTTTTATACAAGCTGATATTAGTCTTTGTAGCTCATCCCTTATCAATATTGTATATCTTTTATTGGATGAATTCGAATATGTTTTCCTATTCACTACGTATCGGGGAAATAATATTCGTACAATAAGCAGATAGCAAATAATCAATATATGATATCGAAAACTCATCTGGTTGAAAGAAATGTATCAATATTACTCTATTTCTTGTGTTATTTTATCTGGATCTTTATAACATAGTCTTTACTTTAGCATAAATATTTTGAATAGCAATATAACTATCTCTCATTTTAAAATATACATACTATCGTGAGTTATTTTCTTTTATTATATATATATATACATCGATAATTTAAATTTCAAATTACCAATTCATTTATTTTCTAAAAATATGTTATCATTATGTTATTTTATAAATATGTTAATTTGTAACAATAAAGATACCGGTTATGTTTTGTCGCACACGCAAATGGATTTTTGTAAATGTAGTGCTAAAACATTCTTTCATGGGTAAATATAAAAAGAAAATTGCACATAATGCATATATGGGAATATAAATACTGATTCATACAAACACAGCTAGAACCGTGCAAAGTTTCTAATAATTCTATTTAAACGGTCCTTTTCAAGCAGAAAGAAGATTAGAATCTGGTATTCTTTCGCCTCCTCCCCTTCCCAAACCACACGTTTCTTTTTCTTACACTTTCACAAAAAATGAACATTTTCAATAGCTTAGAATGCATTGTGTCAATTTCTATAGCTGTAGAATATGTATTTTTAGAATTGGGAAATCTACATGGTATAAATCCATCTTTTTGTATAGTTCTGTTTGCGCAGCGTTATTACCCATATAGGTGGGTAATAACGCCAAATAGTAGTGGTCAAGAAATCACGCCACTACATTTAATGAATACATATCTGTTAAATTATTTTTTATATAGATAGTCAATGAGTTGCTGTATCAAATTCTATATTTGTTTGAAACATACAAGCTAAAACTAAGCCGTGAAAATTGGCAGGACTTTAACGTGACGTTATTACCCCAGGATACCTTATATATACATCGATAATTTAAATTTCAAGTTATCAATTAATTTAAAACTCTAAAAGTCTGTTATCGTTATGTTATTTTCTAAAAATGTTAATTTGTAACAATAAAGATACCAGTTATGTTTTGACGCATACGCCCATAAATTGATTTTCGTAAATGTACTGTTATAACTTTCTTTTATGGACAAAAATAAAAAGAAAATTGCTGAAATTCCAGTCCGCTCCATAAATTAGTGTTAAATTTTGTGTAACGCGATTTCTTTTGTTACATGCTTATACAAATTATCCTTAGTAGTATTTTCAAGAGACATTACATTTCTAATAACGTAAATAAAGTAATTAAATCATTTCATTTTCCTCGCATCTCACAATACGTTGCGTTCAAAGTAAACCTTTTTCTGCTATACTGTATAAGTAACATTTTTAAATCTTTAATTAATGTTTATGCTTTACAAAACAAATATATAAGGAAGTGGTTCTTACGTATTAACGCCACCGCAGCAGAAACTGAGAGAATGCGCCAATAAAGAGCAGTCTTGTTGTTCGCACTTGCATGCATTTATCTTTTGGATTCCTTGTTGACTTGTTGTTTGCTGATTTTTGTTGCCATTTTTTAGTGCTACGAAAATGTGTACATGGGATTTGCCAAAAAAGAACAAGATACAGTTTTATTTTGAATCTATGTTGAACTCTATATCTGCTAATTTTCCACAGAAATCCGATTGACTACTTTGTTTTTAAATAAAGTGCTTTGAATTTTGAAAGTGTTTTGTTTTAAAGTAAAGGGATTTGAATTTTGAAAGTGTTTTGATTTTACATAAAGTATTTTATTTTATGATTTGTCGCAAAAAATCTAAGTGAAGATTGGCGGTACTTAAAAACCGCCAAATCTGTAGCTGTAAATACTGTGTACTAAAATGTAATTGTCACTGAAAAGGAATGTCATTATTCTGGTTTGCATTTTAGTTCTTTATCATGTATAAATAATAAATATACAGAATATTTTTTTTTTATTTTTGACATTGTTATTTTTGCCAAGTAGTAAAAGCTTAGCTACCAAAACGATCTTTTAGATTTTTCTTTGAAAATAATGATATTTATGTCTTTGTAAAAAAAAAAAAAATAGTATATTTTTATTTTGTCATTTTCCTGTTTTCATAAATTAACGAATAAAACTGAACATTACATGGAATTTTAGCTTCTATATTCAAATTATCTTATTTTAAAAAAACTAAAATGCTACACCAAAAAACTCCAAGAAAATATAAAATGTTTCTTAAGAAAATTGTTATTATTCGTAGATAGATATACAAAGAAATGTAAAATAATTACAAAAAATGTATCATAATATTTAGGTTCAATAAAATACACAAAAAAATATATCATAGTATTTCAATATGTAGCAATATTGCACGGAAAACCTTTTAATTCATAATAGAAAATAATGTTAATTTAAAGAATGGAATTGTTATTAGCCTGACGCATATGCCAAGAAATGCCTAATAATTACAAAAAATATTTTATTATTTAGATTCTTCAAAATGTAGAGCAATTTTACATGGGAAAATCTTTCAATACTTAATAGAAAGTAATTTTAATTTAAAGAATGAAATTGTTATTATCCTAACACATATGCCAAGAATTGCCAAATAATTACAAAAAATATATATCTTATTATTTAGGTTCTTCAAAATGTAGAGCAATTTTACATGGAAAATCTTTTAATCTTTTAAATCCGAAGTGGACATATTCCGTATAAGTATGAGTTTTCAAATGTTTCTGTCACATTTAAGGCATAATACTACGATGTATTGATTTCTCCATAAATGGAATTTTGTACCGTGAGTACTTTTTTGTTATAATTTCATTTATACGTTTAACTTAAGTAAATTTCTGTGTCACATTTAATTACGTAATATTTTAGCGCACATTTCCGCCAAATTTCTTGTTTCTATATTCATTCATTTGCAAATTAGTAGCAAAAAACCGGTTCTTCTGTAACTTTTGGAGGCCAGCGTATATACTGAGATAGGCATAAAGAATTCATGCGTTTTCTTTTTATGAAAAAGCTGGTGAAATATGCTTTTCAAACGACATTCCAAGCTTTAATGCATCTTAGATCTGTGTCATAAACCAGAGAAATGGCCCCTTTTTATTGATGCGTAAAGTTTTTTAAAAGCAATACACTTTCACACTGGAAATAGATATAACTTTATTCCTGTAAGGATATGCTTCAGGAGGAAAACAAACATATGATACCTTGAAGAAATTATTTCTTGTGTTTAATTACAGTGCTTTTAAGTGGAAAATTTGTGCTGATTAAAAAAAAATTATTTCCATTCTACTGAGAATGCAGCAAACTTACACGAAATTTTTAAGTTTTATCTGCGAATGGAACAGTTCAGCACAAGAATAACATTTTTGTGTATAAACATTGCCTTTTCAAAAGTCTCTAGAACCCAGTGATTAAAAAAAAACATCAACCAAACTTTTGTAGCATCATTGGCCATATTACTCCCATTACTCCATGTCAAGTTGTGAATTTTCGTGAAAGTTCTTAATCGGGATGGTAAGGCAGTTTCATTTATCCGGAACATATTCTCATAAATATCGTATACCATAATAAAAGAAGGCCGTATTTGTAGGTCCAGATATTTCCAAAAATTATGGAAAATGACCAATTTGAAAGGTTCCTTACGACAGTAGAACAAAACGCATGTATTTCATTCAAGGACGTTATGGAAAAAAAATTCAGGGTATAATAAAGCAATAAACTACAAGTGTATAGTTCAAAATACGGTAAACAACTTTAAAAAGGTATTTTTACATGTGATTAAGGCTTCATTTTTAGGTGCGTTCGTAATTATATAATACGTAGCACCTATAGTGGTCGTTCAGTCCGTCCGTCTGTCCGTCCGCATATAACAACGCAAAAACTACCCAACCGAATCGTTTGAAATTTAAAATACTTAATTATTACATAATTTTGTCGAGTCATTTCAAATTTTATGAAACTCGGATGCATAGATCATTTACAGGGGCAATCAAAAGTATTCCATTACATTACGGTCAATGGGGAAAAAAGTTTCAAATGCATTTTAATCGTTTGAAATTTAAAATACGCAATTATTACATAATTCTGTCGAGTTATTTCAAATATTTTGATAATCGTGTGCATAGATCAATTACAGGGGCAATCAAAAGTATTCAATTACATTATGGTCAATGGGGAAAAAGTTTCAAATAAATTCTATACGTTTGAAATTTAAAATACATAATTATTACATAATTTTGTCGAGTTATTTCAAATTTTATGAAAATCGGATGCATAGATCAATTACAGGGACAATCAAAAGTATTCCGTTACATTACGGTCAATGGGAAAAAATGTTTCAAATACATTTTAATCGTGTTACACTCATGCGGACTTAATAAAATTTATAAGCAATTATAAAGTACATATTATAATATACATCATACATAATTTGGGGTGCAAAGAACATTTGTTATTGATTTACAAGGCCACACAAAAGTATTCCATTACATAATGGTATAGGGAGAACAATGTTTGATGAGCGTTTTAATTGTAATTCACTATTTACAATTTTATGAGATTGATATATGAAAGTAATATTTTTAAAACTTCGCTATCGTACGAACGCACCTAATTTGCTCTCGCTTCACGTGCAATTTCCAACTTGTTTATATCTCAAATCGACATTTTCCCACATAATGTGGAATCACTTAGCGAAGAGCATGGCAAACGATTTTACCAACAAGTTTTTGTCGTGGAGTCACATTATCAATCGCGATACAATGCAGAATGGCTTGCCGATTAAAGTAGGTTCATTAAGAGATAAGTTACTAAAGATAAATTTAAACGCAAAAAGAAGTATAGTTATATTCAAATTAATGCACTCAATTTGTGTTCAACTGTGTAAAATGCGTATAAAATGCGAATAAATTGTGTACTGCAAAATACTGCAAGTAAATTTAAAGTTTATGTATTATATTATGCATTATTGTACAATCTCCTAAATTGTGATGTATCGAAATAATCTATAAATACATATCCTTCGTTTTAAAAAATATAAAAACCAAGTAAAAATTTCTAATGTCATTTTTATTTACTCAAGGGTCAAGGGTCAAGGGTAATAAATGGAATATTAGCTTTAAATTTAAGAAAAAATAAAAAGTCAATTTTTGTTGACCAGGGTTATTTATATATATGCTTATGAGGAAAACAATAAGGATGAATTCACCTAAAATTTTAGAATGACATTTATTTCTCTAAATTTAGATAAGTATTTATTTGTTTATTTATTATTATTATTATTTGAAGACATTTTAATTGAATTTCATAGAAATATAGTGAATGTAATTATGTCAATATTAAGCATTAAAATTTTTAAAATAATATTAAAATTCACTTATCTTTTGAGTCAATTCTTTCCTATTAATCAGTAGACATTTTCATAGATCATCGAATAATGTTTCTTTTAAATAGATACATTTTAAGCGGTTAAGAAATTGCGAGTAATTTTCATCAATAAAGAGTGTGTCAAGGGTAAGGGTAAAACATTTTAATTCATTTTCTAGATAGGTTTTAAAATTTTTATTTATATTTTTTATTTACATATTTGTTTCTTTTGCTAGGGTATATGAGGACATGTGGCAAAAAACTAGATTTATAAAGTTAATTGAATTTTGGGAAATCTCGAAAAACTTCTTATTGTGTCCATTGGTTTTGATTATAAATTAAGATTTTTAAATGACCAAAATACACGATACAACTACATTTTTTTGCAAGTTGTTGTATTTTTCAGTGTGTAGGATTATCAATGGAATAGAAATCTGAGAAAGCAAGAATTTGTTGATTTTGGATAAAGGTAATTTTTAAAATTACGCCCTCCCCTTACGATATTGGCTTTTAGAATTCTCTCGAAAAAGTTTTGTAGAATGCTATAGAATTATGGCTGACTTTTCTATAAACTAGGCTAAAAGCTATATGAATACTTGTCGAATTTCAATAGAAATGTCTGTAGAGCAAATATTTCTATTACACTTCTATTAAACACTTTCATTTTACAGACATTTCTATTGAATTTCGACAGGTATTTCTATAGTTTTTAAACTAGCTTAAAGAAAAAATGACCTATAAATCAATAGGATGTCATTAAAAACATTTCAATAGAATTCCAAAAGACATTTTCGGTGTTTTTTCGTTAAATATTTTCTTAAATATAAATCATTATTTTCATTATTCACAGCGTATATAATAAAAAAATTTCCAAAATTACTAAATTTAGGAAGCCGTCACATTTATTGAATCAAGCTCCCCAAGCATCCATTTTCTAAAAAATAGCACGCTGCTATGAAGCTTAAATTACTGTATAATCTTTAGGACTGGAATGAAAGTACACTATTTGTGCATTACGTAAAACCATACTTAGTTGAATTTTATGTTTATTTCATACTAGCGGCCTGCCCTCGCTTTGCTTTGGATAGAGCAAGTCGCCCAGTCCCGTGTCACTACTGACACCGCAAATTGTTACTACCACTTCATCCCATTGAATTCAACTACTAAAAGCATTACCTTCCTTTTAGGTAGTAGAGTAAAAAGTAGCCTATATGTTAATCTAAGGTGTCAGATACCTCCATACAAAATTTAATAAAAATCGATCTATCCGCTCTTGAGTTATAAAGGGTGTAACTAACACGACTTTGTTTTATGGATATAGATCATAGCAGCCAGCCCCGGCTTCGCACGATTATTAAAGAAAAAGTTCAAGTTATAAATTTTTACAAACATACTCATACTCTCTTCTTTGTGCGTGGGGTTACTAAAAAAAGTGTAAAATAATAAAAGAAAATTTGGATATTAGTATTATTTTTAATTTATTTGTAATAATGTTTGTAAAAAGTTTTACATCTGCAAAACAAAAGCCATTAAATTTATTCGGTCAGAGTTTCCCTGTAAACGATATTAGATGTTGTTTTATTTTGTGGCAGCAAAATAAATTGATTTTCAGGAAATCCTACCCGCGATAGGCCAACATATATTTGGCCATGAGTAAAACATTCTTTCCGTAGGTCGATCCCTACTAATTCGAAGGTTTGACCTTACCTTGGGACTTATTAATAGTTAACGGGAAAGATGTTTTTACAGGAAATTGAAGCGGTTTAAATGGGATTGGTAGATCAGTTGGGATCATCGGTATCCTCGGTATATGAGCTAGTTGACCAGCTCTGGGCCGATGATAATGATTGCTACAATTAAATTGTCCTTCAATTCCTTTATAAGTAGCCTCGTTCCATTGCACATGTTCGGAGGGCTTAAATTTCTCAAAAGAATGATTGGAATTCCAATTTTTATCGTCAATTCATGTCGTGGCAGTCCAGAAGGATTTAGTGAATTTTAAATTCCTGTGGATAATGGACTGTCTTCTATATTAGTCACGGTGTCGATTGATTTCCAATATTTTACTTGGCCGGGAACTTTTTGAATAATCATATTGTTTATATCGTTGACACTATCATTCCTAGGTGACACTATTGCCCTAGAACACAACCAATGAAAGTCTTTTTCGTGTAAATTTTCGATGTCAGGGTATACTGCATCCATTAAAAATTGTAAATTATGGACTCTTTGGCCTAGAGGCTGATCCAGAAGGATGTTACAATTTCTGCTTAAATTTGGAGTGGGGAAAATTCCCTCCCCAAGTTTAATCAGTTGCTATGGAGAAAAGGAGTTTAAGATCTTTAAGATTCTGTCCACGGCCTCTATATGTGCTCTATGGCTCATGGTGCATTCATCCCACGTAACCAATGAGGCTTCTTGTATTAGTTTACCAAGAGGCCCATTTTAGCGAATAAAACATATCGATTGTTGACCAAGATTTACTCTCAATCTTTTACTCTCAATCTTTTTTCTTTAAAGTGCTATTACACGTAAAAATTGCAAGTGACAAAAATCGCCTGCGTTTTTTCGTTTTCTTAGCATTTCATTGGCTGTTAGAGAAGAGTCTTTACCATCATTTGGATTTCCAAGCATTTGATTGGCTCTTATTGGCAACTCGCTTCGTTCCAGGCGTCAAAGAAGCTTCGATACAAGGGAATCGCGCGCTAACCAAGCGACTCTTCTGGTCCCTTAGGATAACATGGAGATGTCTGCAGCACGACACGTGTAATAGCACTTTTATAATATTGGTATAGATGTGACGTCATTATTTATCGATTTTTATTAGTTGCATACATCCATGCCTCTTGTTCTTTTAACAAATACTTCAAAATTTCTATGTCATTTAAAGTATGACGTCATATTTTTCGAACTCAAATATTTTATTGATAATTGAATTCTTTCTCGTTCACTTTACTTCTAATTATGTCGCCATTTTTTGCAGAGAACATCTATTAACGTAAGTGATATTCGTGCGTCTTATGTAATAAAATACTTTTTCCTCCCAAGTATGACGTGATATTGATTTTCCTTTGAATTCTTTTTATTTTAATTTTTCACGTGGAAAGTGTTCAACTGAAAATTAATTGCCGAGGAGAAATTATTATTAAAGCTTTTGATTTTATTGGCAACGGGAAAGAAAAATGGTTATTTTTTATCGGAAAAATTTTAATTGATTTGTTGTATGAAAAATAATGAAATTTTGAATTATTAAGGAAAATATTTGAATAAATCAATTAAAAATTAGCCTATGTTTACAGGATATAGTGTAGCTTTCCAACGGTGAAAGAATTTTCCAAATCCGCCAAGTAATTTTGGAGCCTATTCAATTCAAACAAACAAACAATCAAATCTTTTCTCTTTATAATATTAGTATAGATGAAAAGCTTACAAAATATCTCTAAAAAACACAATGTTTAGGTTTAAAACTATTGGCACTAGAATTTTTCATACCTTTTTCAATTATCTAAATAAAACAAAGCCAATTTTTTGTTGATTCTCGTCTTTGTCTGATTGTCACCAGTTAGTAAAAATAAAATATCCTTTTAAATATGAAAACATAGAAGTGTGTAAGGCCTCTCCAATGATGAAGCTTCTTTATTCTCCCCTATATGAATATTTATTGTCCCTAAAATAAATATTATGCTAATAGACTTATTTTTGTTTTAAATGTATTTCTATTAATTCTGAAAAAACTAGCATCACGAAGTTGTAAAGTTGATTTTTAAAGAATTTTTTTAAAATATTTACCTTTCTAAATCTAAATACACCAGATCGTATACGAGGGACTCTCAACAATATTAGACCATATCCAATTTAAAATAAAAAGTGATAATGTTATTTTAAAAGGTGCATACAATTTGTTTTATTCCCTCCCACAGTAAACCAAGACTGCTTTATATACCGGGTGATTCAAAAGTCAGGACAGATATTAAAAATGACAGCTTTGAAATCGAATCAAGATAGAAAGATACGGTTTGCACCGGACGTATGGTGAAGAAACTGGGTTTTGTGTAACAACGAAAAAAATAGTTTTGTTGGTGAACAACAAATGGCACTACGTTGATTTATTGCACCAAAAGATGATTTACTTACAAGTTGACAACTTAACGGACAACCCCGGAACGGATGGAAATCCGTTTGATGGAAACCGTATCTTCCTATCTTGTTTCGTTTTCGAGTTATTCATTTTTAAATTTCGTCTTGACTTTTGCATTACCCGGTACCTTATGATACATGTTACCTGTTTACAGTTTTGGTTCACTGTGGGAGGAAACCCCCCCCCCCAAATTTCATGTACCTTTTAAATAGACATTACATGTATTTTATACAAAATGGACATGGTCTACTATGGTCGTAAACCCTAATAACCATATGTGGGTTAGTTTTGCACTTTTCCAAAACATCCTGACCGCAAAGGAAATAGATGGAGCTTATTCTCATAAAAACTAAAAACCACTGTAAAAAAAAGGACGATTTTACGGAAATATTACTGGTAATCCGGACACCAGTATAAGTTACTGTTTTTAATGGCAATATTTGCGTAAATTCCAGGAAAAACATGAAAAAAAACGGAATATTTTCTGGAATTTACGGAAATTTTTCCATTAAAAAACAGTAAATTGTACTGGCGCCCATAAAGCCAGGAATTTTCCCGTAAAATCGTCGGGTTTTTTTTTTTTTTTTTTTTCGTTTTTACACTGAAGCTAGTATAGGTCAACACAGTGAACCTGATGATTTGTTAAGTTTGCGCTTCTTAGCTGGGAACAATGCGATATGAGATCAGATGAGATTTATTCTGGTGTTCGTTGAGGATGGAGACCTCTCTTTGAGTCCCAAAACGACGGATGGATTCCTGACAAAGCCGGAATAAGTCTAAGCCTTGCCATATTTTTTAGACGCAACATCCCTTTTCCACATTAATTCCCTGTAAATAGTTTAAACATTTGTCCTATTCATAGAATGTAAGGTTTAATGAGGATTAAAAACACATTTTTCTCTATAAAAGTAATAAACAGCAGCAATTACCACAAGTAACCACACATACATGTTTTTTTTAGAATAAACATATTTAAAACGATTGAAAATATATAGCTTTATTTAATATTTTATTAACGACTCACCGAAAGGTTTTTTATGATGTTTACGAAATTAGTGTTTGAAAAGTCTACATTTTTATTATCTTTTTAATGCCGTTCACCATCATCATAAAAAATAATCTTCAACTCTGTATTTAGTAAACTGAATGTAACTGTAGAACATAACTTAGTAAAGTTATTTAAAAGTTTAGAGTTTAGAAGTAAAAATATCAATTTTCAGACTTAGAGGATATAAGAATATTTTATCACAAAAAAAAAAAAAAAAAAAAAAAAAAAAAAAAAAATCCTGAAATTGTTACTTATTATAAAAATAAATAAATAAATAAAAAATTTCTTCAATTGTATCATAAATGAATTTCATACCTAAACATGCCTATGTAACACACTTCACACAAGAAGGGAGACTTTTATGTAGAAATAACTTCTTTAATCACTAAGACGTTTCTAAGCATTTGTAACCTTTAGCACTTTATTGCAATAAAAACATTTATTTTAATAAGAAATCTAGTGAGTGATTCATGAAGTTCGAAATAATAGGTTTTTTTTCTTAAATAGTGTCACGAGACACGTACTTCTATTTATCAAATGTAATGTTTAAGATACCCAATTTAGTGATATAAATTTGAGTTTGATGAGAGAGGGGGTGTCTGTTGAACAAAATAAATAAAGATTTATTTTTAAAAGACTCTCGTAAAGAAACATATCCCTTATCCATTCCTGAAATATAGCTCGATAACAGCGACACTCGCAGAGATATTAAAATGAAAATTCGTGATTTACATCATTTTCATTTTTTTTACATCATTAATAAACACAGAGCATTGGATGCCATACCCAAAATTTTTAAACACCGAATTTCTTCATTACACGTATCTCATAATTCTAACAAAGATTTTGATTTACTAACTTTAATAATCTTTATTGAAAATATTTTGTTTATGTGGCTTAGAGCCAATTGCCTCTTATTTTCAAACCGTTCATTCAGCCAATCTTAACACTGAATTAAATAATCTGCTCTCAGAGCGAACCGTCAAATTAATTTTGCAACAGTCCCCGGAACAGAAGAATGCAAATATTGTAATTTCTCAATATCAGATAATTTTTCGTTTTCCAAAATCGTAGATTTAAATACGTCTTTAGAAATGCAATTGTTTGAATCACCATAGAAATGGGGAAGATCGAATTTAGGAAGTTTAACGAGTGAATAATTTTGCTTGATTGGCGTTTCTAAATGAGTTCCCGTCGAAGAATCAACTTTCGTTTTCGTTTTCCCCTCTAAATCGACCAATAAATCATAAATAATTTCCTGATAATTCAAAAACTTATCCAAACTGTCATTAATTTAATTCGGCGAAAGTATATCAAATGCTTTCGCAAGCGTTTGTTCATATGTCGATATTTTTGATTTCAAAACTTTAATTTTATTTTGCTTATCTGAATTAGAATCCTGCACTTTTTTCTGAATTATATCTTTTTCTTTATAAATACGCTCAAAACACAGTTCTTGTTTTGATTATTTCGGCATAATTAATGTTTACATATACACAATATAAGAAATGAATAACAATAATGAATACATAATGCACTAGGAACTTGAAAAAATGCACCATTTATTTACAGATAGAATAAATAAATAAACATCAATTAAATAAATAAAACGCAAACGTTTTTCCTTTTTTCCCTATGTTTTATCCAGTACAGATATAAAAAAATGAATAAATACTGCTACGACTTTTGAATAAATTTCCATCGTAGATCTTGACTCGTTTAAGGACAAAAAAAAAATATGGATAGAATAATTTTAAATTGATTAACATGGACGAATATGAATAAATTTGTAAAGTTAAGAATTTTCGAGTTTAAAACACGAATGACAGAATTTAAAATATGCAAAACAGAATGATTAGAATATTACATGGCTTTAAAGATATTACCCCATCTCCCAAACAAAACCAAGCACTGGAAGGGATAGTTTGCTTTAACTGCCAAAAAAAACCATATTTGTTTACGTATAACATCACACATTCAGTAATCACATGGTTACACTCGGAAAACTTCGACATAGGAAATGCATTTAACATATTTGAATTTGAACAGAATGCAGAATTTGTTATTGTTAACAGAAAAATCTTTAATTTTACGCACTCATCACAAGCGAGAATCTATTTCGAATGAAATCAGTTTAATTTCACACATTGCCAGAATTAATTTTGAATAAAATAGTGTGATTTGTTAAACAAACTGATTTGAATTTTTCTAAAACAATAAAACGAGTTACTATTTTAAGATTAAAATAAAGAAAGTTTTCTTTAATTTAATAATTTTAAATACCGTATTTACTCGTGTATAACTCGCACTTTTTTTGAAAAAATTAAGGCAAAACTCATAGTTGCGCGTTATACACGGAATATTTTTTTTTTTACTGCTGGATGTAATCACACGGGAATCAAGAAATAAATTCAAGGAAAACAGTAACACTCGGAAAATTTTACGTTATACAATTATTGCTGCATCTTTATTTCACTCCATGCCCTTTTTTGATACAAGAAGCTACCAAACTTATTTAAACGCTAATTAGCCTTTCTGATTGTCGTCACTCATTCCTAATTTCCATCATTTGCTCCCTACCCGAAGTCTAAAAATATAATTTCGTTTTCCTTTCTGGCCAAATGCAATGTTTGTTTCGACTTTCTTTACTTAAATTCCTTTGCCATTCACTTACCGGGTGTCCCAAAAATGGCTGATGGATTTTAAAATTCAATAACTTCCAAACGATGACAGCTATATAAAAAAAAAAAAAAAAATTGCAGGAGGGTTATGTATAATGTCAGGAGTTTTTTTTACCGTAAATTTTTATTTTATTTCGCATCTCAAACAATAGGTGGCGCTGACGGCGATTGAAGGCCAGGTCGACACTTCACTCAGCTCTGATCACCTGGCCTTCAATTTCCGTCAGCGCCACCTATTGTTTGAGATTCGTACTAAAATTAAAAATTACGATAAAAAAACTCCTGACAATATACATAACCCTCCTGCAAAAATTTTTTAAATATCTGTCACCGTTTGAGAGTTATTGAATTTTAAAATCCATCAGTCATTTTTGGGACACCCGGTATAGGCATTTTAAATTTATGATGCGCGTTATATACGAGATTTTAAAAAATCCTAATATTTTTTGTAAAGTAAGGGGTACACGCTATACACGCGTACGCGGTATACACGAGTAAGTACGGTACGTGTTTTATTACTTGCAAACTTAGCGAAGAAACCAACAAATTGGAAAATGGGAATCGAGACCGGGACACTTGGATTAGCGCTCCAAGTGCTCTATCATTTAAATTAAAAGCACGATACCCAACTTGGCATTTATCACATCCGTATGTTCGTAAGGCTGCAAAAGGCAAAATGTTGGTAAAGTAGCGCTCCAAATAGAGCATTTGTGGAGCCAGAGGCTCCGTGTTCGATTCCCGGCTTAAACATTTTCACCCTGTTGGTTTCTATGCTGAGTTATCAAGCGATAAATCATGTATTGAATATTTCAAGGGTAATATCATTCTGAAAATTATTTGGAAATATAACTAAAATGTTTAATAATTAGTTTAATAATTTATTGACTACGTGTTTAATAAATTTATTTAAAAATATGTTGATTACAATTTATTAGAGTAAATTAATAATTATCTGAATGAAAACCAAAAATGACTAAGAAAACACCTTATTTATATTACTTAGTTATAATCCATCATTTTTAGTTACGTTGCTTAAACACATGATCTTTTTTCCATTTTTGTAACATTGTTGTAAAGTTAGTCTCATTTTTCAAGTTGGTAATGTCGATTAAATATCACTAGCAGTTTTTTTTTTAAACAGTCACATTTTTAGTGTTTTAAAAATTTATTTCTTTTTCTTAATGTCAATGACAATTTCATAATCTAACAAGAAAAAAAAAATAATTCATAAAGCGATCTCGATTCTACTTAATCAGTTTGTAAACGAAAAAATGTTCAAGTTATCCAACGAGTTCTACCCACAAACGATTAATATTAAACGATCTATTATTAAACGTCACTGAAAATACTAAATAATGGGGTAAATTAAATTGTCCTCAATAACTCTAGTTGCGTCTTAAGAATAGACACATTAACGAGAGTTTTCTCTTAGTAGTACAATTAATCTATGAACATAGTACTGGACTGGTTTGAATGAAAGATTTTTCTTGAGGTATAAGGTATTTTAACTAATATATTTCATTATTGGGATTTTTAAATATAATACTAAAAAATATATATTTTGTACATTATATTTTTTCAGTGACAATTTGTTCAATAAAATTATTAATTATTTAAGTAAATACAAAAAATGACTATGCAAATAAATTATTTGCATCGTTTAACTATAAATAAATTACTCAACCAGTTTTATTTACTTTGTTTAATTACATGATCTTTTTCCTGTTTTGCAACGTTATCGTTTCTATAATAATTGGGTTGGTAATATCGGCTAACAACCATTTGCAGGTTTTTTGAAACATACATTATAGAAATGCGGTAAGTATAATACCAATACAACTTAAAAAAGAATGAAAAAGAAAAAGGAATAAGCATACTCTAATCCATCCAATTTTAAGATACTTGCGGAAAAAAGTACATATTTTATATCAAAATATACTGTAATTGCATTTGGAATAAGAAGCTCTATCACCTAAAAATGCACTAATTACATTTGGTATAAAGGAAGCACAACTATATAAGGAGACATAAAGCGTTTTATAGCTTTTGTGTACAATGTAGATTTGTATTCACACTTAAATACTTTATCTATAGTTAAGATTTATAATTCATTAGTCGTCTGTCGCAAATAACAATTTTCTGGATATTGAGCTTTTTTTTTCAAAATAAGTTTGTTTTTGACAGTGTAAAAAAAGATAAAACCCAGCTTATGTTCTATGGTGCTTTTTAAATAAGTAAATAAAACTATATAATATATTTTTTCACAAATATATGAAATTGTACAATATGAAAAAAGGAAAACATCTAGTAATCCACATAAAAAGAATGCAATTTTGTTTATGTGTGAGAAAAATGCACAAATTTAATTTTATTTTCTGCATAACATTTTTTATTAAAAACAGGAAACTAACCCTGAAAAATAATGTAAAAATAAAACAAACCTAAAAAAGACCTAACCTAACAAACCTAAAATCTCACTCTCTTTAGGGTAAAAATAATAAATGTAATCGACTATTTTAAAAAAAAACTAAATTGTTTTTTGCGAGAAAAAATAATTTTTTCTTTTCCATAAAGAATTTTACTTTTTAAAAATGCAAATACAAATGAATTAATTTTTTTATTTAAGCAAAAAGCAAATAAGACTGAGAAAATTGTGTTGTCTCTGAAAGAAAAGAAAGAAAATCAGATTTTGAAAATTTGAATTGTTTTTAGGATAATAAAATACAAACACATATTTTTTATTATTTCTTCTTCATAAAAAATGTTTTGCATTAAAAAAATAAATAAAACAACGAAAAGATTTTTTTCCAGAAAATTTATTGATCAAACAGGGAAAGAATTATATGCAAAAAAGGGAAAAGTAACGTCGAAGTTTTTCGCTAATACCTTTTTATGATTTTTACATCATTAGAATAATTGCGAAATTTAAAATAGCAGAAAAAAATCCTAAAATATGAAAAGAATTAGCATTTTTAATTTTTTTGATTGAATTTAACTCTGAATTAATCAAACAACTATTATCTCTAAAAATAGTAAAACGAAAATATAGTATGATAGCTATTTAAAAGGTATGTGCAAAATAGAATAATTTTAATTCAACCATAATCTTTATGTACTGTTTTTTATACATCGATTTAGAATAAGAAAAAGAATTTTATTAATGTATTCCTATTTGTGTTAAATTTCATATATTTTTAGAGGGTTCTGATATTTTTCTACTGTACTAGTGTTTTGATAAAATAAACAAAGATTTAAAAAAAATTAAAATATATATATATAAATTTTTACTAAATATACATTTGCTTTTTCTTTTTTATATAATTTAAAATTACTGGCAAGAGAAATTTATTCTTGGAAAAAAATCTCCGCAGTATGAAACTTGACGGATCCTATCATGCATAAAATTTGTAAAAAAAAGTACAATATTTCACAAGAAAATGTAGTTTTTAATGGTTATAAAAATGAAAGTACCAAAACATCGACTTTTTAACTTCGCAAAATTCTTGCTAAATCAAAAACTTCCACAGTTATTGGATTTTTTATTATTATATTTTAAATATAGTGAATAATAGCAAATGGTTATGTTTTCATTTTAATTATACTTCACTCTTGTGTAATGCTCTACTAAAAGTAAATAAATAATAAAAAAAAATTTAAAAGGTAGTAACCCTGTTTTATTCGACCAATAATGAAATACATACAAATAAAACTAACAGCGGATATAATGAATTATTACGCGGGTCATTTTTCATGTAGTGAATATTCAAGCGTTTTCCATTTTGAAATAATGATAATAAAATAGCATAACGCTTCTAAAAATACAAATTAGTTGTTGAAATTAAATTTTACAAACTTGTAGGCGAAACTTATTGGAACAATTTTATTTTATTTATTTTTTATTTTTTTTTTTTCATTCTAAGTTTGGTTACTCATACAAATAAATTCCATTTGTTCATTTGAATCTCAAATCTAAATTAAGAAGACATCTAATTCTTACCTGAAGTTTAATGTATTTTTAATCTACATATTGCTCATTTATCTCGACATAAAAAACACATAGGAAGGACGTTTCAATTGCCGCTCCCCGCGAAACTGAATGTTCTCTATATCTATAACCTTAATAGCATTTTCAATCAGTGTATGAATCAGTATGTCATTCATCTTTTTTATCATCCTCTTTTTTTAAATTTATTTTTAAAAATAAATTTTAATAGTATTTTCATTCATTATATTTTTATTGATTTTTTTGATATACTTTATAATGCATCTATATCACATATTTTATATTGTATTTATCTATCACTTAGACACATATGAACTATCAGAACTAATCATTAATAGGAATGAAGAAACGTTTTTTATGAAAATAACAATGAAAACAGATAAACACAATAAATTAACAGCCTCAGCATTTAAATTAAAATGATTACTATTATCATTATTCCTTATTCTAGCAAGTATAAATTCATTTTTCTAACTAAAAATGTTTAACTGAAAAATGATAACATTCTATAAAAAAACAATTTTCTGATTTTCAAAAAAATCATATTAACAATTGCGCGTTGACTTGGAGAACATATGGTGTATATGCGTTTTGACATACATGCGAAAGCCAGACAACCCATTTTGAAAACATTTATTCTTCGAATTCAGGTCTAAAAAATAGGCTTATCGAACTAACGATTCCCTTCAACACCAAAACGGATTCTAGTACATGCAAGAAGTACTGTAAGAGTAAAAAAATAAGAAAAATAATGACTAGTATCCTTGGGCTGATTTTGCCAACAGCTCTACTCTAAATGCTCGCAATATCCTGCCAGCGGCTGTATAAATTTTATGAGTAATGTTACATAAGTGTTTTACAGTGAAGTTCACATTTCAATGATCTAAGCGTGTGTTTTCTGTGTGAGTAATTGTTGTTGTGATTGTTTTTGTACAGTGTTAAACATATATAACTAATTATGTAGGTTTTATTGCAATGTAATAACAGTTTGCAAAAATTATGAACATTACTCATTTAACAATTCTTTATTTCGAACATTATACCTTTTTGTATAATATAAATACAGATTTATTATTTAATTCTATCTTTGCAAGAAAAAAATTGATTCATGTTCTTTTTCGAAATCCATTTTTTAACGATTTACATTTTTAAGTATGAGAAATTCCGAAAAACGTATTTTTACAAATGTGTTTGAGTCTTCGAGTTTGTCTGTATGTGGCAAAATATTTTTGGGTGCACTACCTTAAGAAAAGATACACGGAATGTAATAAAAATTTTATCTAGGTAGTCCCTAATGAAAATTTACGCTTATTATTTTTTAGTGCAAATCGCTCAACAGGTGGAGCTACTATGTGGCATATTTTACGATTTCCGAAGCAGTTTTATCTCAAGAACTAATGCACAGATTTTCACAAAACTTTAGACTCTATTAGTCCTAGAAATGCATTGAAACTGTTTTTATTGTGAAACAAATCGCTCAACAGTTGACGCCTCTATGCTGCTTTGCGATTTTATCAAAAGTTAATTCATGGATTTTTATTAAATTTCAAATTCTGTGAATTCGCGATATGAATATGTTATGTTTTCTTTTGTCAACTGGCTCACAGGTGGAGGTGTTATTCTGAATTTTTTCCTATCCCCTCAATAGTTCCACCTCTCTAACTACAATGCGAATTTTTATCAAACTTCAGATTCAGGTATACCTTGCTAAATTATTGCTGATTATGTTTTGGTGTAAATCTCCCTTACGGTGACGCTATTTTGCTGCATTTTTACGATACCCGCAATAGTCTTATTTCAAAAACTAATTCTCGGAGTTTCATTTTCTTTCAATTCCTCGCGTTGGGCATAGATTGTCATTTAATTTTGGCTCTGCCAAAGCGAATTTTAAAGTATTGCCATGCATGAGATAGAAGAGTATTTTACAATTGTAAGTAAAGGATTTTGATTCGAATAATGACTTAGGCATTTTTTCTCTCCGTTGAAAACATTCAATTTGCATGATAATTGAAATATTTAAACATTTTTTGATTTTCATAAAATATAGTAAAATGTAGTTTTACACTGAAATGTATTATAGAAAATTGTATTATAGTAAAATGTATCACTTTTTTCTAGTCATTTGAAATATTTTTATATATCATGTAAAAGATTGAAAGCCATTTTTTATGACAAATTGTGTTTGCAAAGATTTGTGAAATAAAATTTACAGATACAAAGATGCAAATATCTTTAAACTTTTTATGTACATCGCTGTATGTTATTTGTAGTAACATCGTTGTATGTTATTATGTATATTATGTTCTTTAACAACGCTAATAATACTACCACTTTTCTTCACAATTAAAATTATATTATTTAAATATTTATTTTGTGTTTTGTATTAGTGTTCTTTTATTAAATTTTAAAGATTTATAATTTATTAAGTTGCCGATTATATACAAAACAACATTTAGGCAAATAAAGAATGCTAAAATGTGATAAAACTGTACTGAAAACTATTTTATAAATGTTTAAACTCTTTGATTCAATTTTCTGGAGACTGTGCAAGACTTAATTAGAGGTTTTATAGATACTTAAGTTTTATTTATCTCCATTCTAAAGACGCAATACAGTTTAATGATTCCTGAAAGGTCTATGATATTAAAAAAATGTATGGTCAATAAAAATAGTTACAATTTAAAAAAAAAATAAAGCTTAATGTTTTTTTTTTTTTTTTTTTTTTTTTTTATAACAAAACTTATGTTTATGTAACTGTTATTTTATTAGTAATATTAAAAATTTGTCTTTTTCAAACTTTCATTTAAATTCAAAAAATAATTAAAAATAATACAATCTATAGAATGTAACTTAACGTCCGATATTGAAAAAAAAACATAAGGGATTACTTTTTAGTGAATAATGTAATTTAAAAATTTATATATTTAAAATAAACTTATATTAATATTCAATCCTCTTTGAAATATTATTTCCTGCACTTTTAAATATTCATACAATTTCTAATTTATCAGTTGTGTAAAGAAATGAATTATTTTAGTTCGCAACTAACGGACTATCAAACATTATAATTCTATGTTTTGAACACTGTCTAAAAAACATCGACTTTCATCTTTACTACCATTAAGTTTAGTTTATTACTATCGTAAAAAAAATTAATTATACTTTTAAATGCTGAGTATAAAAAAAGAAAAAGAAAAACATAGGGTTACTTAGGATAATTAGCAGTTTGCAGACATTAGTCTGATTTTGAAGCGCAATAAAACCTCTTTGTTTAATATATTTTAATTTTTATTAAATTTGATAGACTGCCAGCATTCTTTAGACTTAATTATTTATCCTAACTTATCATTTAGAGAATTATTCTATGAAACAAAGCATTATTAAATTTATTTTTCCGGTAATGTGGCCGATTGTCCAGCTTTTCTTTTTTCTCCTATTTTCTTGTTGTTTAAACTGTCCCAAATATACTAGGATTACCATGTACTTGTTATATATTAAAATATGGTTTTAAAATATTCAGTTTTGAAAGCATGGAGTGTAGCATTAGCATTTTGTTTTCTAGGTATTAAAAAATGTAATTTAACAAATTACAACAACCATTTTGAAATGACTTTAAAAAAAATCTAAATTTAAGATTTATAAATGAATTCCATTAACAAGAATAAGTAAATAAATAAATAAAACATGTTTTTGTTTTCTTTTTTTACAGTAAATTGGTTCAACATTAGATAGTTTCCATTTCCGATACATTATGGTTTATTCTGAAAATAATTTGCAAACAATTTTATTAACATTATGAGGTTTCTAACAGAAAATAATTGATATTTGATATAAACCGTAAATTCGACCACAGTAAACTTTTTATTAGACTTAAATAATTAACACTGAACACTTCATTACACGGTCACAGACATTTGTTATATGAAAAATATATAAATGAGTAATAACATATGTAATGAATTATGATGATGTCTTGACGCCTCAAACATGACTGAAATTTAAAAAAAACGTCATAAAACTACATATTTTCTATAACTTGTGAAGTTTGAGGCGTTTTTCGTTCATTTACAGAAACATCCCACATAGCATGCATGGTCACAGTGACGTCACTGTGAGTCACTGTGGTCACGTCACATCTGTGACCAAAATGCCACCCCTCAGTGACGTCACATTGTGACTGAAATGTGACGAAACACCTGTGACCAAATTGCCACCCCTCAGTGACGTCACATTGTGACTGAAATGTGACCTTCTTAGAAAATTAAAAAATATATACAAAAATTCTTCAAAAGATGTTATTTAATGGAAAAAATATTTTTCTGTCAATTGAAAAAGTTTTTGTGACATCACTGTACCAAAAGGCCACCACTCAGTGACGTCACATTGTGACTGAAATGTGACGAAACACCTGTGACCAAATTGCCACCCCTCAGTGACGTCACATTGTGACTTAAATGTAATCTTCTTAGATAATTTAAAAAAAAATACAACAATTCTTCAAAAGAAGTTATTTAATGGAAAAAATATTTTTTTGTCAATTGAAAAAGTTTTTGTGACGTCACTGTAATGCCCCTGCAAATAATGTACGTCACGTCACATCTGTGACCGAATGGCCACCACTCAGTGAAGTCACATTGTGACTAAAATATGACCTTCTTAGAAAATTTGAAAAAAAAAATACAAAAATTCTTCAAAAGATGTTATTTAATGGAAAAAGTACTTTTCTGTCAATTGAAAAAGCTTTTGTGACGTCACTGTAATGTTACTGCAAATAACGTCCCTAATAGCATGGTCACAGTGACGTCACTGTGAGTCACTTTGGTCACATCACATCTGTGACCAAAATTCCACATTAATGTCAAATTAGTCACAAATGATACATTTTTCACAAATTTGTCACATTGTGACCACTTTGTGAAACGTTACAAAAGAGCTCTAAAATGGCCATAACGACTTCATATTTTAGTCACTGTGACTTCACATCGACAATCGATTGTCAAAAAGTCACAATTAGACTTCAGAACGGTGTTGCAGTGACGTCACCATGCTTTACGGGTTAATTCATCAGCGACTCAAAATGCTTTAGTAATTATACGAATTTTATCTGATTAAAAAATATTTTAGGCCTAATACTTACATTTATCTTTTATAATGATTTTTGTAAATTATCATTTGTTTTACTAGAAATTTTTCAAAGGTTTTCGAATCACTTCTGCATTTTCAAACTACAATTTTATTATTACAATTAAATCTGCAGTTTATAATGTGCATGTAGGTCACATAACTATTTATTCGAATTTCAAATTTTTGTTTTAGAGATATGTTTTTAAAAAAAAGTTACTTTACAAGATGCTTTATTCTGCAGAAAATTAATATGAAAATAATTAGTGATTGACCAATAAAAAACTTTTCATCCTCTATAAGACCCCCCCCCCCTTTTTTTTATTAAGAAGGTACTATGTATTTTTGCATGTGATACAAACTTTATTTTTTAATTTTTTTCTTTATATTAGCATTAAATCTATCATTTTTATTCTCTAAAAACAATATTTTATCTAATGAATTCTAATTATGAATAATATTATTTACAAAAAACGGTTTTACAATTTATTTTAACTTGAATTGTTTTGAAACTAATAAAAATGAAAGGTAAAAATACATTAAAAAATTCTTTAAATAAAAAAAATTAATCAAAGACACACTCATAAAATTATTGCGTATTTAAGTTCCTAAAATACTGTATAGAAAAAGAAAAAACAAAACGGCCATGCGCGTGGAAAGTTAAAATCGTCTGCAAACGAAAGGATCACGGAGTAAGAAACTTACTCCGTGGAAAGAATAAATAAACGTAAACAGAAATATTTTAAATTGATGATAGATGCAAGAAGTTAGTTGGCTGGAATTTATGGCAGTTGTGGATAGTTTCGTATTGATACGGATTTAACAATTTAAACTTGAAGGTCTACTAAAGCTCTTCCAAGCGTTAAAATATAAGTCCGAGAAAATTAATGGGGCTTTGACTGTGAAAATGATTTGGTCTTTGCCACTTTAATTATTATCAGATTTAGTTTGTGCGACCAAAGGAAAAACTACAACGAATGACTTCGATGTAAAAAAAGGTATGGATAAATATTTTTCATGGTTGCTTTTTAATTATTTTTGTTCTTAGAACGATTTTAATTAGCTACTCAAAAACATGCTATAAAACATTAATTTTCCATTAACTTTATAAAGTCTAATACATTCATTATTTATTTTGTTGACACAGAACACTTGATTATTAATAATTTGGATTAGGTTGTTAAAGGTAGTGATTTTAACTGCACTTTAATTTGCGTTGTTTCCTTATTTAAAATATCTGGTTAAAATAATATATTTCCATAAACATAAAATCTTATATTTTTTTAATAAAGAAGCTTTAAATAGAATAAAATTATTTGCAAACTTCTTTTTTTAATTTTTGTATTAAGTAATCTTCTCAAACATTACATAAATTTATTTAAAAAATTACATATGTTCAGAAGAGGAATTTATAAGAGAACGAGAAGAACAATTAAAAGAAATCGTAGATGTTTCATATTAAAAAAATAATGATGGTTTAATGTATTTTTCAAACTGTGAAATGTTATAAAATTTCTAAATGGATAGTGGGTGAAAACGTTTCAGTTGTAAATATTCTTATTTGAATGTTTTCAGAAAGAACTAGAAGTCTGAATGAAAATTTGGAAGTTACGCAATCAATAAGAATTTAAACATGATTGTATTTAAAACAAATAAGCAAATACTTAAACAGTATGAAGCAAGCAATTAATAAATGTATTTTATTATTTATTTTTCATTCTAGACACTTTTATTATTTCCTTTCCTGAATGATTTTACAGAGGTAAATTTCACAATATCTATTATGTGTAGTATTAATATACATCGTGATTAACACTAGAACGCCCGGAAATTTTACTCAAGTTTCATAATAATATTTCTCACCAGAATTTTTATTCAACATTATATAAATGATTTATTTAAAGTAAATCCTCGTGGTTTGAATTTAACTTATTTCTGGAAACAATTTCTGGCTCGAATTGAAATTTAAACGCATGGTCAGAGTCGAATCGACTCCTTCCGGGCGTTTTAGTATTACAGTGGGTCTCTTATTTATAATTACTCTCTAATATTATAAATAAAATATTAATAATTACAATTAACGTATTTATTGTTCTATTTTATCTTTGGAATTTCTATTAGATAGATGTGTTTGTGATGGACAGCCTTCCAGTAATGGATAGCCCCTTAATGCTTTTTGTTCATTAATATACTAATAAATATTTAGCTTTAATTTTTTTTCATAATTCCTCTTTGCATGTTTTAATAGTATTTTAATATTTATAGAAGATAGTATTTGAAGATAGTTTGCGATTATTTTTTGATTTGAGACAAATTTGTCATTAACTTTGTAACGGTGGCAGAGTTGTCAATGTTGTGAAGTCACACTGGGACACAATTATACAGTTATGAACATTATTATGTCGTGTAAAATCACTTACATCTATAATTTTATTATACTTTGGCGATACATCTCAATTAAAACTTGGGAGCAGCTATAAAAAGAATGTACCAAAAGAAAGTTACTGAATCAAAATTTAATGCCATGCAGACTTTAATCTTTGTTACACACACACATATACATATATATATATATATATACATACAGGGGTGCAAAAATCTAGGCCCCAGTGGCTAATCTCCCACCCCAAAAATCTCAAAGTCTTCTTCGCTCAAAATTTAACAGCAATCTTACTAGAATTTAACACGAAATATTAGATAAAAAGAAATGAAATAATTTTAGTGGTGAGAGACTGGCTGCTGGCGCCCAGATTTCTGCACCCCTGTATATATATATATTGCAATAAATGAGAATATTTAAGACAATTGAATATTCGATCTATAATAATTATTTCAATCTTAGCCATTTGTTTTTCTAATAAGCATTAAAATTATCTAAGAAACACTTCCTTTAAGGTGCAGCCCTAGTCACAGAAAAAGACCCGGATGTTTATGTAAAGTCTGTAGGAGCGCTCTTTTCAAATATCTCGCTCAAATTTTAATATTTTTACATGATTTTTTTTTATATAGGTTAGCTGAGAACAATCCACAACCGGCCTAGTTTTTATTTTTTCAATTTTGGTTTCAGATATATATATATATATATATATATATATATATATATATTTTAAAATTTCAAAACCGGTTTATACCGGTTCTGATATTGAAACTATCATAATATAAAAAATATATAAGCAAAATTGAAAAAGTAAAAAATAGGCCGGTTGTAGATCGTCCTCAGCTATCGTATGCAAAAAATCATGCAAAAGTATTAAAATTTGAGCGAGATATTTGAAAAGAATGCTCCCACAGACTCTACATTATCATCTTTTTCTATGACTAGTGTTGCACCTTAAAGGAAGTGTTTTTATGATAATTTGAATGCTTATTAGAAAAACAAATTGCTAAGTTTGAAATAATTGTGATAGATCGAATATTCAATTGTCTTAAATATTCTCGTTTATTGCAAAAGAATTTTCTTTTATCAAAGATTAAAGTCTGCATGGAATTACATTTTGATTCAGTAACTTTCGTTAAGTTTTGGTACATTCTTTTTATAGCAGCTCCCAAGTTTTAATTGAGATATATCGCCAAAGTATAATACAATTATAGATGTAAGGGATTTTACACTGCATAACATTGTTCATAACTGTATAATTGTGTCCCAGTGTGACTTTACAACATTGACAATGGTGCCACCTTCACAAAGATAGTGACAAATTTGTCACAAATAAAAAAATAATCGTAAACTGTCTTCACAACCTTGTCACTATCGTCACATAATAGTCACAGTTTTAATGACAATTTTGTCACAAATGACACATTTTTCATATTTTGGTCACATCGTGACGTCACAAAATGGTCACAATGTGACGTCACAAACGAGCTCTAAAACGGCCATAACGACTTCACATTTTAGTCACAGTGACTTCACATCGACGGTCACAAAGTCACAATGTGACTTCAAAACGACGTCACCGTGACGTCACCATGTCTTACGGGATGTCTTCCCTCATAGCATGCATGTTCACAGTGACGTCACAATGACGTCACTGTGAGTCACTTTGGTCACATCACATCTGTGACGAAAATGCCACCACTCAGTGACTTCACATTGTGACTAAGATGTGACTTTCTAAAAAAATTTTCACAGTTCGTCATAACGTTAATGTCAAAGTAGTCACAAATGACACACTTTTCACAAATTGGTCACATTGTGACGTCACAAAGTGGTCTCAATGTGACGTCACAAAAAAGCCCTAAAACGGCCATAACGACTTCACATTTTAGTCACTGTGACTTCACATCGACGTCACGTGACGTCACTTCGACAATCGCTGGTCACAAAGTCACAATGTGACTTCACAACGACGTTGCAGTGACGTCACCATGTCTTACGGGTTTGTGAAACGTCACAACCCGTAAAGCATGGTGACGTCACTGCAACGTCGTTATGAAGTCACATTGTGACTTTGTGACCATCGATTGTCGATGTGACGTCACGTGACGTCGATGTGAAGTCACAGTGACTAAAATGTGAAGTCGTCATGTTTTTTAAAGTATATAACATGTTTTGAAGGATATTTATAAATTTCTAAAGATTTTTAAGAAAGTCACATGCCAGTCACTATGTAACGTCACTGAGTGGTGGCATTTTGGTCACAGATGTGATGTGACCAAAGTGACTCACAGTGACGTCACTGTGACGTCGCTGTGACCATGCATGCTATTAGGGAAAAAATCCTGTTACAAAATGACTACGATTGATGATTTCTAGAAAATGATATTATACCACACATTTTAAAACACATCATATTTATTGCACATAAACACATATATGGTGTTTATAAATTCTCGCGATGAATCAGAGTTACATGACGAAATTAGCGCGCATTATTTGACTCAACTTAAATTGCAAAAAATGTATTTTAAAAACCTTATGTGTTTATAAAATATTTTTAATGTATCTTATGTAATGTTATAGAGAATTATTTTTTATAAGCACTCTACTCCGTACGTTTGATACATGATGTTCCTTTTTTTAGCTCTGAATCTATATTCATACTGCATTTCTTCAGAATTAAAATGTAATAATAATACAATAAATGTCTTAAAATAATGTCTCTTATATGTTTTATAATTTAAAATTTCCATGACTAATCAAATATATTAGAGATTTTTTGAATTTTATTTCACACGTATTTATTAGACCGCCAATGAATAATTAAATGTATTAATTGAATTTTCTATAATCACTGCACACAACATTTTTAGTTTTTGTTTTTTTGTTTTCTTTTAACTATCGTTAACACAAAATGGTCTCTACTCAAATCATATCGTTAAAGTCACATGTTAATACTAAAGATGAAATTACAAAGGATATTTAAAATTTTAAGAACATTCTTTTGGTATTTTGACCCTCTCTAAATGAATTAATTTTTTTTTTATTTTTTTCTAATTAATTTTTAAAATTTAAAGTACGTTTTAAATCAAGCATTATTTTTATTCCTGTATTTTTCTTAAAGAAAACATTAAGCAATTAAGTTTATAGATATTGTCTTATAAGAATTTTTAATTATTCAACTTATGAAAATATTTATTTTTCTAAAAACCTACTTTGTGTGGTTATGGTAAGTTTAAAAAAAACTTTAATATCTATATTATAAAGGCCAAGCGTATCTGTGCGTAACGCATACGTCATTTTGCGCATGGCAACATTTTAAAATTTTAAATTAATTTCGGTGTTGCATTTTTTGCTACTAAAAGTTTTTAAACTTCTTAATGTCGCACATTTTAAATTTTTAGACCATCGTGTAGGGAAAAAATGTACTTTTAAATTAAATTTGTTTGAAAGATGTATCTTAATTTGTTTTTGAAATATTATTTTTTTTTGTAGCTTTTAATACCTCTTTTCTAATCGTGGCAACAGGAGTACTCCATTTTGATTTAAAGCAAAGGAAAAAAGGGAAAATTTGAGTGCTGTATCTTTATGTTGCCATTTTCTCATTAAAAGGGAAAAAATAGAAAATTAAATATGTTTTATAAAACCCGGCGAATTTTGAATTCAATTAAACATTTGATTTACACGTAAAAGAATATCAACAGTTTAATATCTATTTCAGCTAATAGCATTGAGACTTCAAGTTTTGAATCAAAATTATCAAATTGAAATGCCAATTTTTTTAAAACGTGAATGCAGATGTGAAATATACATTTGTAAATTTTGATATGGTGAAAATGATGCCGGGTATACATTTCACGGGAAAAACAAATTCTATGATTGAGTCAAAGTTGAATAAATTTTGCTTTTTATCATTTTGGAATACTAGCATAAGAACCTAAATTGATAACTTTATCTTAATAACATATCTTTATTATTTTTTACTGCTTACATATACGATTAAAGTTTAACAATTTCTACAACTGCGTTTGATAGAAATAGTATTTTGTAAATTTCACGATAAATATCGATTGTTTAAGAGTTAGACGTACCAACATAAAATGCATTTTTTACTATAACTAATTTTGTAGGCGTATTATAAGTTAATGAAACAGTTCCTTCTTAAACATTTTTTTTTCGTCAAAATTTGACGGATTCTACCTTGTTAAAATAACGTAAACAATAAACTACAATTGAAATTGACAAATTTTGTTCTGATTCTTTAAATGCAGTTACGATAAATAAACACGAGATGTATTGTCTATACATTAATAGAAATTCCTTTTCTTTTTTTGAAAAAAAATATCTTTTTAAACTTTACATTAATTTTAATATACATATGTGTCAATTTGATGTATATATGTAGCCACTAAATGTAAAACAACATATAAAACGTTGAATTCAATACAAAATTATCACATTAAAACATGAAAAAAAAATAAATTTAAACAAATATAATCGAAATTTGTAGACTAATGTAGAAGCTTCAAAACCACTCTTACTTTGGAAATGCAAATAAAACGTTTGGTTTCAGCTTCGCTTAATTTTTCCTTCGCAAATATGTCCTTTTATTTTCTTTTTTACGCTAAATTACCGTCATGTTCACTAATTTATCACCAATTCTATTGAATTCTCATTAAATTACTTAATATCTTACTCATTTTATAATAGTTTATTCCTAAATTGCCCCATCATTTTTTACTAAATTCCATTATTTTTTGTGAATTCGAACGTTTTTAAAAGAGCCATTTCTTTTTTACTATTTTTACTTATTTTTATTCCAAGTTTTCCCGCCTTGGGATTTTTTTTTACGTCTCATTTTTTAGCTTATTCGCGTTTCTGGCAGGACTCTTTGCACAATTATTTTCATTGGACATTTTCATGTGACGTTCTTTGTTCTTTACCAATCAGAAACTCCCAACGTCATGGTTTGTATCCTTGCGAGTTCGATCAAAATGCCAGAGCAGCAAGCGAAAAAACAGATTTTACATGCTTTTAAACTGCGAAACATTTATACGCACATTTTTAGACATTTTGTATGATCTTCAGCTTGTTGACATCTCCACTGTCTGGAGTTCTCTTATGAAGTCAGTTTCATTGCTTTTAAATTTCTTTAAACATCCACTATGAGTAAGATTAAGCTTCAGTATTTAAGTGGGAACTATTTAGACGATATGTGAGAATAAATTGTACCTCTCAGTAGATTCCTTAGTTTTCTTTTAATGGAGAAACTATTTGATTATTTGCTTTGCCTATTTACTACTTCACGATTTGAACAACGAGTGCATTAAGACCGACAAATATGTCGGTATTCACCGAATTAGATGACGCATTCCTAAGCGGATTTAAAATTCATTCGAATGAGTTCTTGCTTTCGGATTTGCCACTTTTTAAAACACATACACGTACACACACATACATATATAATGATATTTATTATACGCATGATGGTGAAATAAATAAATAAATAAATAAATAAATAAATATATATATATATATTGATTATACATTCATTGTTATACACGGGCGTGCAAAAATTAAGGACGGAAGAGATAAATTAGCATAAAAGATGAAAAAGGCAACTGAACGAAATGAAATGCTAATCAGGAGATAGACTTCAAACAAATGCTGTAAGACATATCCATAAATGCACATGAAGCACATAGTAAAACATGAAGTAAGGACTAGGTGCTAAGGGAATATAACACAAAACGGGTGGCTGTTCAGAAATTATGTAAAATCTATTGCTCTCTGTAAAATGACTTCAACGACGTTTCTTTGCTAACATTGTAATATGGCCAAGAGGCAATCAAGAAGATGTCATCTGGTCTTTACACGAGGTCGGATTATAAGGAAGTTGAAAGAAGGTTGAAAAGTGACAAATATGATATAAGAGGCCAGTAGCGCTCACAACCTCGTTTAACAAGCATGGAATGCGTTTCAAATGATGGGAACGGCTGTCCGAGCATTCGGCAGTGGTCATCTGCTAGTAACAACAACAGTGAAATTTCGTTATATTGTCCTACAGGCGAAAGGAAACAGACGAATACAAGTGGAGAAAACGCAAGGCAGATGGAGCTGGCTATCAAATATCACATTTTGCGGTGGCATGGAGGCTGCACAAAGATGATCTATATGCTCTACGACCAGTACGGTGTACGACCAGTACCGCTAATGCCTGCGTATCAGAGACGCCGGTTTCTTGTGTCACAGAAACACAAGAAGAGGTCACAGCAAGCGTGGGCTCGAGTACTCTTTACAGATGAGAATCAATATAGTATCACTAGTGATTATTAGTAGGACGTATTCACATCTAGAGAGAGCAGGGAACACGAAACCACTTCTCTAATGTCATCGAAAAGGAGCGTTTTGGATGATGCCGGTGTTCTTGTTTGGTTTGGTATCGTGCTTGTAACCGTACGGACCTACACCTCTTCTAAGGTGGTTCAGTACCTGGTGCCTATTATTACTTCGAGATTCTGTTGTCTCACGTGTGATCGTTTACATGTGCCGTGGGTCCGGACTTCCTATTCATGAACGACAACGCTCCCCCTCAACGTACAACGGTTGTCGAAGAGCTCTTGGAGAGTATAGATATTCAACACATAAATTGAACTGCAAATTCCCCGGATCTGAATCTCATAGAACATGTGTAGGACCTTCTCGAGAGACATTTGGAATCACGTGATCAGCGTCAGATATGATTATGGAGCTGAAATTGACGTTACAAGAGGAAAAGGACTCGATACCTCAACAGCTATTAGACAATCTCGTCTCCAGCTTGGACAGACGTTGTAAATTGTGCATCACAGTCAAGGGTGACTATATCCCTTATTAGAGAATGAATTTTTCCTTCAGATGCCTCTAAGATGGACATTTTTGTCGTCTCCGCATTTGTGCTCCAAGTGACTTTTTCAATAATGTGCTTTTGTATCTTTTTGATACTTTGTTTAGGTATTTTTACTTTCTTCTATCTTTACAAGAAAATATTGGATTGATGAAAATTTTCGACTTCCGGTTTTCGACGGATTTATACGTTTTAGAAGGTCCTGAACACGTTTTGACTATTTTTAGAAAATGTCTGCCTGTGAGTCTGTCTGTATGTGACAAAAAAATTGTGGGCGCTCTATTTCAAGAACTAATGCTCGAAATTTAATAAAATTTTATATTCACTTAGACCTTGATATGAATTAGTGCCTAATGGTTTTTGGTGAAAATTGGCCTGCAGGTGGCGCTGCTATACTACGTTTTTCTTGATTTTCAAGATTGCTATATCTCAAGAACTAATGCACAGAATTTCACCAAACTTCCGATTTTGTGACCCCTTGATATACATAGACGCTGATTAAGCTTTGGTGTAAATTGGCCAGAAGATGAAGCTGCTATGCCACGTTTTTCATGATTTTCATGATAGCTAATCTCAAGAACTAATGCACAGAATTTCACCAAACTTCAGATTCCGCAATACCTTGAGATACATAGCCTCTGATAAGGTTTCGGTGTGAACTGACCTATAGGTGGCGCTGCTATGCTACATTTTGCATGATTTTTGCGATAGCTATATCTCAAGAACTAATGCAGAGAACTTCATCAAATTTTAGATTCTGTTGCACTAGAATATATAACACAATTAGACGCTGATTACATTTTGGTATTAACCTTGCAACAGGTGGTGCAGCTATGCTGCATTTTGCAAGATTTTTCCGATACCTATATCTCAACAACCAACTCACCAAACTTCAGATTTTGTTATAAAATGACATATAACATAATTACACGATGATTACGTTTTGTTATAAATCCTTCAACTGATGGTGCTACTGTGCTATATTTTACACGGTCTTTTTAAACTAGCTATATCTCAAGAACTAATGCACAGAATTTCATAAAACTTCATATATTTTTACACCATAACATCATTAGACGCTTTTTTACGTTTTGGCATAAATTGTCCAAGATATGGTGTTGCTGTGCTACGTTTTGCAAATTCTTTGTTATAACTATATCTCAAGAACTAATGGACGAAATTCCATCAAATTTCAGATTCTGTTAGATCTTGACATAAATAGATACTTATTAAGTTTTAGTATAAATTACCCAACATGAGGCACTACTAAGCTCATTTTCTCAGAATATTAATTAAATTTTGCGTTTCAGGCTTTTCGGATACCAGAATCTCATTAGGCTAGGTCAAATGTTCGGGGAAATTCGATAGTGGGTAACTTTGGGTTCACCACGTTATTTTAATATTAAAATGTACTTATCAGATAGAAGAAAGTTTTGGGATTGACACATCCAACTAGTTTATCACTTGTCTCATATTTTCACATCTTGAAGGTCTTATTGTATGATTTTGGTTGATATGGAAGGCTTCTGCGCGACATTACACTGGAAAAACCGTTCCGTAATTAATTTTTACACACCAGTGTATTTAAAAAGGCTCAGGTGCCGTAACACGCTTATTTGTGGTATTGTTTTTACATTATAGCAGCAATATGCCAAAATATATGCTAACTCGCCATTCATTTTGATCCCGATCGTTCATAATATTTTTATAAAAAACAGTGCCAATCAGTGTGATTTTTAATTTATTCAACATGGCTTTTTTATCATCATTATTTAATAATAATTCCGAAATTTTTTTTTTTATTTCTATTTTTCAAATCGTAATAATTCTTATGTAGTAAGTTATGACTTACATTTATTACCGTCTCTGATATGGATTTCCATTTTGCATTTTTTTTAAATGATTACCAGATTCCAACCTGCCGAGTTGCTCCAACTAAACGGGGCTAGTATCGAGGTGGGTGACAAGCCTAATCGGCGCGTCACAGCAATGATATCTGACGAGTGCCTAGATTTTTATCCTAACGGCAGTGAATACTGGTTAGTTGTGAACTTTGTCTTTCCGGTTGTTTAACATTTTGATCTTGTTATTTGATACCTGCATTTTCTTACTCGGTTTGATTTCTTAAGTTAGAGCATTGGTCCTTTGACGAGACTTTTGGCAGTTGCCTTATGACGAGGAGACTTTAATAAAATAGTTTCAGAACATTGGAATTTGTTCATCAGTGGACTATTCATTAAGGATGACTATGGAATTTTGTTTGGGATGGAGAAGTAAGGTCAAATATATGCTTCGATAATAGAAACTTGAGCTCACCCTAAATTTTAAATATCGTTAAAAAAAATTGTATATACAGGGTGTTTCGCTACCAGACCGACAAACTTTGAGGGATGATAGTAGACATAAAGACAAACATTATTAAATAGGAAACCATGGGGCGCAAACGTCTTCTGTAGGAGCTACGGGCCATTAAAGTTTAAGATCCAAAAATTCAAGCGCTGATAAAAATTAGAAAAAAGGGTCGATTTGTTTGCGGTTTTCTCTAAAATCATTCTTTATATCACAATTTTTTATTTTTTTAATTTTAAAGCTTAAGTTCGAAAATTCTCGGTAGAGGGCGCTTTAGATTTTAGAGTAACGAACAAATACTTTTTGCCGTCCTTTTGTGCATGGGGTTGAAATTATTCTAAAGTTTAGACTTTAACTTAAATATTAAGCCCAAAATCGGAAGCATGGGGATCGGTTAACTAGCGAAAATTTAACTGTGAACCGAAGGGGAGATTTTAAACGCTCATAAACATTAGACAAACTAATCAATTTTGTTGCGGTTTGCGTGAAGGTCATTCCCCTGGTAATTATTTTATTCAAAATGAAGTACAGATGTGGTGTCCTCATTTTTTCATAGAGGGCGCTTCCGACATATCTCCGACATTTCAATGGTATTACTGCTGGGTGTTTTACTACCAGACTACCATACTTCCAGGAAGTGTTACGGATGAAAAAGCGACCGGAATCAGATAGGAATATAACGTTGAAAATTGCTTTTTTGCATGTTACGTTTAAAAAAAGCAGAGAAAAAAACAACAGAAACAAGCACAGAAACAGCAACATGTTAAAGTAACAGAACAAAGTTTATTTAAAGGTTTTACTGCAAAAAGTGTTTGAAATTAGGACCGGAAAAAGTTCGGAAAACTTGACCGCGACAGTAGATGTCCTTGCGGTTTTCTTGCGGTAGATGGCGCTGAACGATAATGCGCATGAAATTTTCTATCTCGTTGCGCAGCTCTATGTGGTTCCAGCACGATCGGGTTCTTCCACATTTTACAAATAAAGTTCATCGCTACCGCAACGTAACATATGGACAGCAGTGGATAGGTCGTGGTGGCCCAGTTTATTGGCCTGCCAGATCACCGGACCTATCAAGTATGAGTTTCTTCTGCTGGGGTCACATGAAAAGTTTGGTGTATGATAATCCCGTACCATCAATTAAAGACTTAGCAGCTCGTATTTCTGTAGCTTCCGGAAATCTATCAAAAATTCCAGGAATCTTTCAAAGCGTGGGAAATTACATGCGACGCCGCTGTCAAGCATGTCGAATTACATCTGGTCGTAATTTCGACCATCTTTTCTAGTAAAACTTTAAATAAACTGTTTTATGTCCATATTAACGTGTTGCGGTTTCTCTGCTTGTTTCTGTTGTTTTTTTTTCTCAGCTTCCTTTAACCATAACTCGCAAAAAAACATTTTCAACGTTACATTCCTTTGTGATTCCGAGTCGCTTTTGCATTCCTAACACTTCCTGGAAGTATAGTAGTCTGGTAGTAAAACACCCAGGAGTAATGCCATTGAAATGTCGGAGATGTGTCGGAAGCGTCCTCTATGAAAAAATCAGGACCTCACATCTGTACGTCATTTTAAATAAAATAATTACCAGGGGAATGACCTACACGCAAACCGCAACAAAATCGATTAGTTTGTCCAATGTTTATGAGCGTTTAAAATCTCCCCCTCGGTTCACAGTTAAATTTTCGCTAGTTAACTGATTCCCATGTTTCCGATTTTGGGCTTAAAATTTAAGTTAAAGTCTAAACTTTAGAATAATTTCAACCCCATGCACAAAAGAACGGCAAAAAGTATTTGTTCGTTACTCTAAAGACTAAAGCGCCCTCTATTGACAATTTTCGAGCTTAACCTTTAAAATAAAAAAATAAAAAATCGTGATATAAAGAATGATATAAAGAATTAGAGAAAACCGCAAACAAATCGACCCTTTTTTCGAACTTTTATCAGCGTTTGAATTTTTGGACCTTAAACTTTAATGGCCCTTAGCTCATACAGAAGACGTTTGCGCACCATGGCTTCCTATTTAATAATGTTTGTCTTTATGTCTACTATTATCCCTCAAAGTTTGCCGGTCTGGTAGCGAAACACCCTGTATGTTTAAAATACAGCTTTTTCGATTCAAGTTTTTCTAAGATTTTAATTGGTTGGTCTATATTATTCATAGATGGCAGCACAATAAATAAAATTAGTATTCAGAGGGTTTTTTTTTTTTTTTTTTTTTTTTTTTTTTTTTTTTTTTCTGATTTACTTTGGTTTTGGCTTGTGTTGAAGATCACGATTTCTCTCAGAGTATAATTATTAATATTTCGTTGAATCTTTAAATACTGGATTTTGTTTTTTCATTTTCCTTTCACTTGTTGATTAACTAATATCTTTTTTAGGTGCGTTCGTAATTATGTAAATACGTAGCACCTATAGTTTTCGTTCAGTCCGTCCGACTGTCCGTCTGTCTCTCTATCCGCGTATAAGAAAGCAAAAACTACCCAACAGAATCGTTTGAAATTTATAATATATAGTTATTATCTGATTTTAGCGAATCATTTCAAACTGTATGAAAATTGGATGCATAGATCAATTATAGGGACAATGAAAAGTATCCCTTTTCATTAAAGTGAATGCGAAAAAACGTTTCAAATGTATTTTAAAGGTGTTACACCCATTTAAATATAATAGAATACATGAACCTATGAAGTATATATATATATATATATATATATACATACATATATATATTAAAATATACATTCTGTATAATCTGTGATGCAAAGAATATTTATTATTAAATTACAAGGTCACACAAAAGTTTTCTGCTACATAATGCTAGAAAGGAAAACATTGTCTGGGGCGTGTGTTAATTATATTAAACTATTTCACATTTTATGAATATGATATACGTTGCTGAGGTGTAATAAAAGTTTCTTCCTGTATATTTACAGGAACACAAGGATATTTAAAGCTGAATTATATTTATAATAAAACATTTAACAGACATTCTCACTTTTGTTTTAAATGTGATAACACCAAACAAAAATTTGGTAGAAGTTTGCATTAAGCGTGCCAGCAATATGCACGTAACACCTCACATTTTAGACTGTGATAATCAGTTTATATTGTATCATCGATTGCTTGAGCAATATGTTTTTCCAGATTTTTTTTGTAACGTTATCACATTTCACACAAAATAAGGTACATGTTGTTGCATTTTAATGACAATGTTTTTATTCTTCTCGAAATTATTACAGTCAAAACGGATGTAGCTAGCACCCTGTATTTGGGATTCAATAAGTAGTTTGAGACCAATTGTCTTTTGAACATACTGCCAGAAATGTAGTTCGGCTTATACATGAAAATTTATTTTTTTTTCAAACTTTTACTTATGAATAAAGAAAGTGACTTATTCACGAGTCGCCTTACACACCAATAGATACGGTTAAACTTATACAGTGGCGGTCAAAAGTTTCCGGCCAGTTAGTTTCTCTGATTTATTTACCACAAGGTTTCAACCAAGAAGATGCACAATTGCTTCAAATGTTAGGAATAAGTGGATGTCCTCTGACGACGTGATCATTTTGATTGGGTACTGGAAACGCTTCATGTAAAGGGGTAGAATTCGAAGTTCGCGTGTGCAAAAGTTTCCGGCCGCTCATCATTTCTTTGTTTTTTCTGTCGGTAAAGTGATTTTTGGTCGTGTTTGTGAATAGCATCAATGTGAATAGCATAGTTTGAATTCAAAATTGAAAAGTTCAACAATTATTGTTCATAAATGAGTGATTAGTTTGTCCCTAAAGGGCCAAATTTCTCGAGATATTGCGGCAAAGTTATCGATCTATAAATCGACTGTGAATGATACTTAAAAATTGTATAAAGATGACCATGGCCTTCAAGAATTTCTGAGGTCCGGGAGACCTCGAAAAAGGATTAATTTTGTAGACAAAATTATCAGGAGAAAATCAATTGATGACCCGCATATAAGTTCCGTTGCAATATCCCACGATTTACGGAATGAAAATATTTCTGAAATAAGTCGATCTAGCGTGTCAAAATGCTGACGTGATGCAGAACTTTACGGAAGAGTCAGTATTTAAAAATTTATCATGGGTAAAAAAATCAAATTACCCGACTGGCGTTTTCCAAAAAACACAAAGTCAGATCAAGTGAAAACTGGACAAAAGTACTATTTTTCCATTAATAATATTTAAAACTTTTTTGGAAATGATGGCAGATACTATGTCCGATAATCGGACAACAAAAGATATGGTTTGACCTATGTTATTCCTACAATGAAGCTTGGCGGAAAACACGTTATGCTGTGGGGAGTATTTTCTTCAAAAATTGTAGATCCGTTATTTAAAATCTACGGCAAGATGAATAATGCAATGCATAATGATATCTTGCAAGATTATTTGCTGCTTTAATAGAGGAAAAATTCTGCTCACAGCTATTTATTTTAACATGATAACGATTTAAAAATTGGTTGCAATCCTTGACAAGCAATGACTTTCGCCCAAACAATTTAAAATGGCCAGCCCAATCGACCGACATGAATCCAATAGAAAATCATTGGAAAGAAGTTGGAAAACGTGTGTAGAACTATAAATATTTCAACTCAACCGAAATTGCCTAAATAGTGCAAGAAAAAGAGGAAAACGTATCATAGGCGATCTTTAACCGCTGATTGTATGAATGTCACGTTGCCGTGTCGCAGTGCTTATTATTAAAGGTATTCTGATAAAATATTAATTGTAAATGTTGTTGATCACTGTAATTTTCTATTACAATGCCAGTTTTCCTAAACCTGCGAAAGTGGCCGGAAAGTTTTGAGAACATGCGTTTTCCTCTGTGCTTAATTTTGTCAATTAAATTTATTGATATTTATATGTTATCCTATAAATAAGTACCTAGCTATTATGTCAATAAAATGTATAAGTATCACTTTGAAATTCCTCTTCATATGGGTATACTTATAAGTTAACTGAAACATTTTGCTGGCCGGAAACGTTTGACCGCCACTGTAGATAAACAATTTTCTACAATGCTTGAAACTATTAAAAATGAATGGTATTACATGTTGTGTTTTCTCTGTTGTTTATTTCAATCCAAAAATACTTTGCTAGTGAATTTCAAAAATTCTGTTAAACCTCACCTTAATCATGTTTAACTCGTATAAGTTTAAAAAGTAAAATAAGCAGAAACTTTGATTAATTTAATTGCTAAAAAATAATTTACTAGTTTATGATTCTTCATAGATTAAAAATATTTTTTTCGTTTTAATGAATATATAACCATTCTGTAATAAAAAATTAGTAAGCATTATTCCAATATGGACAAATATTGAATTTTCTCAGCAAAAAGTAATTCAAATAAATTCTGTAGTATTTCATATAATGTTGAAAAATTATTTTCTTGAGATTTACTTTATTTTACAGACTTAAACTCTCATCCCATCTCGAATTACTGTTACAGTAATTAACTCGCAATAACTGGAATAATTAACCATTTATTAAATATTTAAGCAATATCCTTACACTTCAATATCTCATGTAAATGAAGCACGATCCATTATGGATTATGTCACATGAACTGTCACGTATTACCCAATATAATACATCATATCTAGTAATACGGACAAATACTGTATTTTCTCATCAAAAAGTAATTCAAATAAATACTGTTGTTGGATAAAGCGTTCAAAAGATGTTATTTTAACACCCCAGCTTTCTAAATACAATGCGGACGCCTATAACTACTTTAAAATATAAAAAAAAATAAAAGAAAGAAGTAAATAAACTTCTTCAGCACTAATAATTTATTTGCCGGTAAACCTTATACCTTTTTCCATAAGAATTTTTTAAAACATTAGAAAATACAATTTCTTTTCACGTTACATCACATGCCAAAAAAAATGTCACGAGCATTCAAGGTTAAAGGATAAAAAATAAAATGAAAAAACATGGACAATAGGTTTAACATCCTCCCACCTTTTGATTATACACTATAATCAAAACTTTATACTAAATAAATACATTTACATAAATATCACAAATCGAGTCTTTCTGGAATCTTTATCGTCCTGCCAGATCTCGTCTTTTTGATTTGTGCCTCGTCTTTTGGAGGATCAACATGGTTTTCATGCAAAGTTAGTTTGGGAAAAATATTTTCAGTACAATCAATCGATGACACCTCGAGAGGGTAGATTCTTTGAATGGGCCGAATCATTTGTGAATGAGACGTTTGTAATTTCAAAAGGCGAACTTTTCCATCTTGACCACGAATGAGTTCTGTAACTCGTCCTAATGGCCAATTGATCCTTTTTTTGTTATCTACTCCCACCAAGACAATATCTCCTACCTCAATTGAACGTTGGGCTCGTCTACCATTCGGTCGTTGAATAAGAAGACCCAAATATTCTGATCTAAATCTATTTCTTAGATCCTTTTGAAGCTCTTGTCTATATCTAAGTCTACGAGTGAGAGAACTTTCTTCAACCGCATCAACATCTGGTAAACCACATTCATGAATATCTTTCAGAAACATGTCCGGAGATATGGGTTTGATGGACTCTTTCTCTGACATGTAAGTTAATGGTCGTGAATTTATAATGCTTTCACAGTCAGTCAATACAGTTATCATCTCTTCATAGTTCAAACAAGCTTGTCCTAAAACTATTTTTAATAGATCTTTCATCAATCTGATGAGCCTCTCCCACCATCCGCCCCACCAAGCAGCCGTTGGGGGGTTAAATTTCCATGTGATAGAATTTATTGCCCCATGCTTCAATATGCGGTCCCAGTTCAATCTTTTTAAAAAATTGGCGGCACCAACAAAATTGGAACCGTTGTCGCAATATATAATAGAACATCTTCCTCTACGAGATACAAATCTTCTCAGTGCCATCAAAAATGCCTCTGTAGAAGCTGAAGTCACAAGTTCCAAATGCACAGCTCTGTAAATGGCACAGGTAAATAAGACAACCCAACTCTTCTGCTTATTTTTAAGAAACAGAGGGCCAGCTAGATCAATTCCGACAATCTGAAAAACTGCTGCATCTTTGACTCGATTTTCTGGTAGAGAAACTGGTGATGATTCTAAATTCTTCGAATTAAATCTTTTACAGATGGTACATTTTGATAAGGCAGAGCTTACGGTTCTTCTTCCATTCAAAATCCAGTATTTTTCTCTAAGCAAATTTAAAAGAATCTGAGGACCTGCATGACAATTTTTGCGGTGGTAATATAAAATTAATCGTCTGACAACTTCGTGATCTGAAGGAACAACCATAGGTGTGAGGAAATCTAAACTGTCTTTTCTGTACATAATTTTAGTTTTTACACGTATTATGCCTAGGTCATCCTTAAACGTCTCCAAAGTTTTCAATGTCCTCTCATTTTCATGCGAAAAATATTCTTTTTGTAGCATCCAAATTATCTTCGTCTCTGCTCTCTAAAATTCTTGACTTGTCAATTCTCCTTTGACCTGCTCCTTTGGATTACAAGAATTATATCTAAAACGAAGTATCCAAGCAACAAGACGTACAATTTTTTCATAACTGGAAAAATATCGGTAGTACCAGTTTCTGTCTGTACTTTCATCAACATTTACAAGTAATTTTGTAGATTTCAATTTTTCTTTTTCAATTTCTTCTTCGTTTATGTTTTGACAGGTGAAATTCATGTATTTATTATATTCTTCAGAATCTTTAAGCCAATGTGGTCCCTCCCACCATTTGAGAGACACCAGCTGTTTTGCTTTACACCCTCTAGATGGCAGGTCTGCTGGATTAATTTCACCAGGTATATGTTTCCATAAAATCGGATCACTCAATCTTTTAATTTCTTGAACTCTATTTCTAACAAAAACAGACCAATTTTCTTTTCTGGATATCCATGCAAGCACTGTAGTGGAATCGCTCCAAAAATATTTTTCCATATCTTCCCAGCCCATTGCGTCAGTTACTGATTTAGTCAATCTAGCACCAATCAAAGCAGCTAAAAGTTCCATTCTAGGTATAGTTACACATCTTAATGGACCGATGCGGGATTTTGCAGCAAGGAGGAATAATTCTGTACGATCTTTATTTTCTACCCTTAAAAATATAACAGTAGCATACGCATACTGACTTGCATCGCAAAATGTATGAAGGGTACAAGCTTTTAAATTCTCTGGGATGAATTGAATATATCTAGGAATCTGAATTTCTTGTAAAACATTTAATTCACGAAACCATTCAATAAATTCGTTTTTTATATCACCAGTGATTTCTTCATCCCATGAGATTCCTTCTTTCCATGTTTTCTGTAACATCATCTTGGGACATATCATAACAGAAGCAGTAAAGCCAACTGGATCAAAAACTTTATGTGCAACTGACAGCATGACTCGTTTTGTTATTTTTTCTATATTTATATCTTTTATCCAGCTTACGTTAACTTTTAAAACATCTAGAAATCTGTTCCATTGTAATCCCAGTACAGTAGTATCTTCACTATTTTCGCTATTATTTCTGTCTTCTGTCTGTTCCCAACCTCTCAAATCAAATCCACCATTAGCCATAAGAGACTTAGAATCAGTAATAAACCTTTCCAATTATTCCTTTGTTTGGACACTAGCAACGACATTGTCAACATAAAAGCTTCTTAGCATCTGCTGTTTAAGATTGGTGTCGTATTCTTCATCGTTTTTAATGCGATATTCGATGACGGAAGCAAGAAGAAAAGGAGAGCTTTTGACTCCAAATACAACTCTAGTGTGTCGAAACATTTTAATATTTCTTTCTTCTACATCACTCCACCACAAAAAACGCAAATAGTCTCGATCTTCCTTACGAACAGCTATTTGTAAGAATGCTTTCTTGATATCAGCTACAACACCAAATTTCTTTTTTCTAAATCTTAAGAGAATGTCAGGAATTAATTAAATAAGATTTGGGCCACAATGTAAACATTGATTCAAAGACGGGTGATTTTGCATTCTTGCTGATGCGTCAAACACTGGACGAATGGGGGTTGTACTGTTTTCTTTTATCACTGGTCTATGAGGTAAGTAGTTTCCAAAACGATTCATTTCAGACTGTGGAATTTCTTCAATTATTTTATCATCAAGCCACCCTAGAAGCACGTCTTCATACTTTTGATAAAGGTTATCGGAAAGCAACTTGTTCGTAACATTAATTAATCTTTTCTTGGCTAAACTCAGATTATCTGGTAGAGGTGGTGTGTCTTCTGACCAAGGCAAAGAAACTTCATAACGATTATCTTCATTCATTCTTACTGTCTGTAAAAAATGTTCTTTAACCTGACGATCAATTTCCATTTTAGATTGTTTTTCAATCGGATCATGTATTCCTAGTAAATCCAATTTCCATAAATCGGCAATTTCTGCTTCCTTTACTAACATAGACGTAACTGATAAAGCTAAGTTATCTTTAGATGTATTATCTTGTAGTACTTTTCCCATTAAGGTCCATCCCAAATATGTTTCTAATGCAACTAATCCTGACGAGAGTATTTCTCTACGACCTGTCAGTAATTTTCCCATTACATCGGCTCCAATCAGTACTTGAATAGATTCAGGAGTCTTACCAACATCCGTCAAAGTGATGCTTTTTCTCGATAATTCTTTAAACCAGGATCCATGTTCTACAGGCATAACATTTTCACATATAATGTGTTGATCCAATACTTCAAAATTACATTTAAAATTTTCCTTTAAATCACTTAATCTTACCTTGTAGTAACGATGATTATAATCCTTCGTTGTGACTCCGCCAAAAAGAGAATGCGTAACCTTTTCTTCTCGAAGCGGTAGATAGTCCATTTCTTCGGCTAGTTGTGATAAAATGTACGACCTTTGAGAACCTGAATCTAAAATTAGTCGAACATCTTTCTTCTTGTTGTCAGAAAGGATTTTTGCTTTGAGCGTCTGAAGAAATACTTTAGGATTTCTATTAAAATTAGCCATATTTACTTCTTTTCCAGACGACTTTTCTTCCTCTTTCTTTTCATTTGGCTTGTTTTTATCTAGCATTTGACACATCACAGACGCATGTATTTTATCACAAACGAAACATTTCAAGATAGCTTTACATTGCTTCGTTGTGTGACCCGTTGCCAAACATAAAAAGCAACATTTTTTATCCTTTAATATATTCTGCTTTTCATTATAAGTCATCTTTCGTGCCGAAAAGCATTCTGAACTCAGATGTCTTCCGTTGCAAAAAACGCAATTTTTTCTTAACTCTGGTTTTGAAGTAGTTGTTAAGAGGGTAGCAGCAGTTGGTAAATGCTTAGTAGTCTCGTTGTAACCTTTATTTTTTCTAAAGTTTGCATCATCTTTTTTCGCTAAACCAAAACCTGACACAGCTAAATTAATTCTTTCATCACCTTCAACTTCAGATTTGAGAAACATCATTAAATTATCCAGACGTTCTTTTGCATCAGAACTAACGGGAGTCGTATAGGTTCGATTCCACGCTTTCAAAAAATCAGTTGTAAAACAAGATTCTACCATTGGATATAAAATTGAAGCGCATTTATCAATTGTGACTCCTAGCGTCTCAAGAGCTCGTAAATAAGATTCAAGTTTATCATATAACGTTGTAATAGAAAATTTTCCTTTTGATTGAACAGAAATGATTAATTTTAACAATTCTCTGACATACACTTCTACCAAAAGATCTTCCCTGCCGAAACGAGCTTTAAGACTCTCAATAGCTTTGGCATAGTTGGTACCTGTTGGCGGGAAACTATCAACAACTTCTCGTGCTCTAGATCCAGTGACTGTTGCTTGGATCAAATATTGAAATTTATTTTCTGGTGCAATATCAGGATCATTATGAATCTGCTCAAACTGACTCCAGAACGGCAACCATTCCTTTAAATCACCATCAAATTGGCGAAATTCTAACTTCGGTAAAGTAAATTTTCGTTTTGAATTATTCATATCATAATCACTTGAAATATATTCATTTTGTATTTGTCCTTGAGATTGGGCCCCACCAGTGGCCGAGAGGGTCTGACCTCTCAACTGGTAGACGGCAGGTGCTGGGTTCGAACCCAATCGCGGCCGTCGGCCTAACCGTTCGGAGTTTTCGTGGTTTTCTTCGAACCTTGCGTAAATACGGGTTAGGTTCCCTTAGAAAGACCCCCACGAAGGGCATCCCTCCCCATAGGGCCTATATCCCATAGCGTAGATAATCGGCCGACAAAAAATACAACAACAAATACAACCTTGAGATTGAATTTTAGCTAGTTCCAATTGATGATCTAATTCCAGCTTTCTTAGCTCAATTTCTTGCTCTAACTTTTCCTTTAATTCTAACTTCTTTAACTCTTCTAACTTCTTTAACTCTTTATTTTCCTTTCTTTCAGCAACAGCGTTAGATAAAATTTCTTGTACAAAAGCAGGATCTTTTTTGTATTCTTCGCTATTTAAAATGATTTGCTTTAGAGTTGCGATGGTGTACTCTTGAGGAATAATTTCCCCAATCTCTTCTGCTACTAACTTCAAATCAGTCTTTTTAAAATTTTTCACGGCTTGAAACATTTTCTTTTGAATAAATTTAATAAACAATCCTGTCGCGGACGCCAGAATGTTGGATAAAGCGTTCAAAAGATGTTATTTTAACACCCCAGCTTTCTAAATACAATGCGGACGCCTATAACTACTTTAAAATATAAAAAAAATAAAAGAAAGAAGTAAATAAACTTCTTCAGCACTAATAATTTATTTACCGGTAAACGTTATACCTTTTTCCATAAGAATTTTTTTAAAACATTAGAAAATACAATTTCTTTTCACGTTACATCACATGCCAAAAAAAATGTCACGAGCATTCAAGGTGAAAGGATAAAAAATAAAATGAAAAAACATGGACAATAGGTTTAACAACTGTAATATTTCACATAATGTTAAAACATTTATTTTTTGAGAATTATTAATATTTTATAAACTCTCATCCCATATCGAAGGAATGTTACAGAAATTAACTCCCAGTAACTGGAATAATTAGCTGTTTATTAAAATATTCAAGCAATGTCCTTACATTTCAATATTCTCATGTAACTGTAGCACGATCCACTATAGAATATGCCACATGAACTGTCACGCATTACCGAGTATAATACGTGATATCTAGTATCTAGTTACATAATCAATTATGGATATTATCTGAAAGATAGGGATAAATTCACTAAGGAATTAAATTTTTAAAACATATAATTTATTTAGACATACAATAAAATTTGGCCAATATGTCATACTTGAAATAAATAAAATTAAAACGGATGAGAGATTATTGTTGTCTTGATGCGCATTTTAAAAGCTCTCTTATTTAAGTCGGGTGCTAATGCATAGAATAAGAATTATTTGTGTATATCATTCTCTTTACAACATAGATTATAAAAGAAATTAGTGCAATAATTTAAAACAAAAACCTAAATTCCATTATATTTGGTCTAAAATTTTAATCAAGTTTTATGTAAAACTGAAATAATGTAACCTTAAATAGGAATGAATTAAAAATTTATATGTTTACAAATATTTAGTTGATGAAAGATACAAGGTGCTCTACAAATGACCAATTGATACCAATAAATTTTGACAATATTTCTCACTTTATTCAATAACAGAATATTTGAGATCTAATAATACAAAAAATACTATCACAATTTAATATTTAAAAGGTCTTATTTGTGGAGCAACACTTCCATTCCTGATATATGAAATAACTGTTTAGTATACCAACTGGGTTTCAACAGAGGGTTATATCAACAGTCGGAAATTTTACATCAAACGTGGCAAATGCGGTACATTCGTATATATCTAGTTTTGTAACTATTCGGATCTTGATTCGTTAGCTGCTGTAGTCATATTCAAACATGCAAAAATACAAAAGTAATTAGGGGAGAGTAGTCATCTTTAGATATTACTCTGCCGAATTGCAGAAAGAGATGCCATCTACCGCTGAAATCATACCGCATAAACTAGCTTTTTAATATTTGTTTTAATTAGATGATAAGAACATAAGCATTTTATTCTATAAAAATGATTATGGTTTATATTTATCGATATACAGAATTATGTAGACATGATTTAAAATTTGTAAATGTATTAACTTTTAAATTAAATTCATTTCGTTTGTCGTATATATCAGTTATTAATTTATTTTCTTTTAATATAATTTTAAGATTTAAAAAGTTAATAGTATTACAAAGCAGTTTTTTTGTAATTCCTAAATTAGCTGGATAATTTACTAGGAATCGAGATATACTGGTATTATCAGTGTCAATTAAAATCATATCATCAATATATCGATATAAATGTATTTTACTATGAAAATATTTATGCTCATAATGATATAAGTAATATAAGCCTGATAATATACTAGATGTGCAATCACCTTAATTTAACACAAAAGTTTGAATTTGATTGTTTTATCTTGCCATTAACAAGTCTATCAATTTTAAAATGAATGTGTTGAAAATTGAAAAATATTGCTTTTATATCGTGCATTGTTGTTTGAATAAAGTTAATTCAATATTAATATATAGCATGTGTCAGTCAATTTTTTTTTTCGGTTTCCGGGTTAAATGTAGTTATAACTGAACAAATAAAGCAATAGATATACAGGTAGCGAAAAGCCATAAAAATACTTTAAACATATTTATCTGCATTTATGCCCCTTTAAGTTTTTTCTGGGGTTTTACGTTAATAAAAATTAATATACAGGGTGATCCAAAAGTCAGGACGAACTTTAAAAACGAATAATTCGAAAACGAATCAAAATACATAGGTACGGTTTCCACCAAATGGATGGAAATAAAACCAGGTTTTATGTAGCTACGAAAAAATAGTTTTATTGACAACCAACAGATGTCGTTTTCGGATTTCTGAATTGCAAGCGCGACAGGCACTCCAAACAGTCACTTTTATGCAAGATGGAGCACCTCCTCATAATCGCTCTGTCTGTGTAAAGCCTGCTACCCTCAATATTTGGAGGAGGATCTCATTATCAGTCGCTACTTAAATCACGCATGGCCTCCAACATTTCCTGATTTGACACCCTGGGATTCAATATTTGGCTGTGGGGATTATTGAAGTCAAAAATGTACTTCGACCAACCGGCATCACTAACAGTACTAAAAGATGGTATCTGTCAAAATGTGTCTGCCATAACATGAGAAATGTTACTCTATGCTCTGAACGGTGAGGTACCTCGTCTCACAGTTGTTCTTCTGAATGATGAACAACACATTGAACATTTACTGTAGTAGTAATTAAGTGTAATTAAGCTGACTTGTATGTTGTGAACAATTTTTTCATTTGCACTGTTAAAAATCTTGCAGCATTTTGTACAAACATTTTACCATTTTCTGAAACACCAGTAACATAAACGTAATTTAACTCTATTCTGACCATATAATTGGTAATAATAAGTTCAGAATAACGTAAAAAGACGGTTCTTTTACTTTTTTTGTAGAAAACGGTCAAATGACTGGATAAAAAGCTGCAGATTTTTAACAGTGTGTAAATAATCTTTTGGTGCATTAAATCACTGTGGCGCAATCTGTTGGTCGTCAACAGAACTGTAGGTTTTAGTTGCCACACAAAACCCGGTTTCTTCTCCATCCGTTTGATGCAAACCGTATCTTTCTATCTTGATTTGTTTTCGAATTATTCATTTTTATAGTTCGTCGTGACTTTTAGATCACCCGGTATTTGTTAAGCTTAAAAAAATAACTAAACGATATATATATATATATATATAGAGAGAGAGAGAGAGAGAGGGTATTTTACCAAAAAAAGTGTAAACTGCTTTGAGTAGGTTATCATATTCTTAAATCAATAATAAATACCGTGTTTACTCGTATATAAGCGCACTTTTGTTTTCAAAAAATTAGGGCAAAACTCCTAGGTGCGCCTTATACATGGAATAATTTTTTACTGTTGGATGCAGTCGAACTATGTACGTATGAAACAAGAAATTATTCAAAGAAGATATTAAAACTCGGAAAATGTTACTTAATTGAAGTGTTGCTGCATGTTTATTTCACTCCTTGCAGCTTTTTATAAAACAGAGCTACTGACATTATCTGAACGCTAATTAGCAATTCTCTTTACCGTCACTCATTCCTATTTCCCGTCATTCTCTCACAACCCGAAATCTAAAAATGCATTTTCGTCTTGTTTTCTGGTCTAGTGTAATGTTTGTTTCGACTTTTTTTTTACTGAAATTCATTTGGTCATTCTTCATTAGCGTATCAAATTTATGGCGCGCGTTAAACACGAGATTTTAAGAAATCGTCATTTTTACTTGTAAAGGAGGGGCGCGCCTTATACACGCGTGCGCCCTATACACGAGTAAATACGGTATAATAAATTTACAAATGTCGAAGAAACACTAGCGAGGATTTTAATTAAAGTTTATTCCCGAATATATTAATCTGAAGTTAACAGTTGACACATTAAAAAAATAAATAAAGTATGTCTTTAAAATCAATGAATAGTAGAAATAAGAAGGCAGCTGTATCTAAAAACCGATATAATCAGAAATCCTCTTCATTTCTATAGATTCTTTCACAGCTTCATCTTTCTCAAACAAACTCATTTCTTGTCAATATAGTATCTCGTTGATTAGATTGCAGGAAATATGTTTTCCGATTTACGGTCTATCTAGAAAGCAATGTTCGTACTTTTAACAGATAGTGAAATAATCAATCTCTAATATCGAGAACACATCTGGTAGGAAGAAATGAATCAATATTAGCCTGTCTCTTTTTTTATATTCTTAAATGTAGAATTTAGTATCTAGTGCTAACGCAAAATATTATTTTACAGCGTTAAGGCCTGTCCACTCATTTTCCAAATTTCCCTCTTTAATGGCGTATGTCTAAGGATGTTGGATGCATTTTTATGTTCAAAATATCTTCTCAGGAAATTAATATTTTTAACTTATTTTTTATTGTTCTCTTTTTAAAGGATGTTATTTTTAAAATGTCTTATTAAATATCCTTTATATATCCGTTATATATCCTTTTAAATTTAAAGGATGTAACTTTTGTGCGTTCATAATTACGTAAATGCGTACCACCTATAGTTGTCATTCAGTCCTTCCCTCCGTCCGTCCGTCCGTCCGCACATATTATTTTTTCAGTGTTCTCTTTTTAAAGGATGTTCTTTTTAGGTGCATTTCTAATTATGTAAATGAGTAGCACCTATAGTTGTCGTTCAGTCCGTCCATCTGTCCGTCTGTCCGTCCGTCCGTCCGCATATAACAACGCAAAAACTACCCAGCCGAATCGCTTTAAATTTAAAATATATAATTATTACATATTTTTGTTGAGTCATTTCAAATTTTATTGAAATTGATGCATAGATCAAGTACAGGGACAATGGTGTCAATGGAGAAAAAAGTTTCAAATGCATTATAATAGTTTGAAATTTAAAATACATAATTATTACACAATTTTGTTCAGTTATTTCAAATTTTATCAAAATCGAATGCTTAGTTTAAATACAGATACAATTAAAATTATTCCGTTACATTACGGTCATTGGGGGGAAATGATTCAAATGCATTTTAATGAAATTACACTCATTCGAACATAATAAAATTTATATGCAAATATAAAGTATTTATTATATTATACATTTTGCATAATCTGTGATGCAAAGAACATTTTTATTGATTTACAAGGCCACACAAAAGTATTCCATTACATAATGGTATCGGGAGAACATTGTTTGGTGCGCATTTTAATTGTAATTAATTTACAAGTTTATGAGATTGATATATGAGAGTGATGTTTTTAAAACATAGTTATCGTACGAACGCACCTCATTTGATACACTTCATGTGCAATTTCCAATTTGTTTTTCTTAGTTCTCTATATATTACTAAAAGCTTTCCTTAATTTAATATTTTATGTTTTAAAAACTCACAAATTCGGAGTGTAATTTTAACACTTCATATTAAATTAAGCTTAGCTTTTAGAGATATTTCGAAAACTAAGAAAAAAAATAGACATGTTCAAAAAAGAGAACACTGAAAAAAGAAGTTACAAATATTAAATTCCTTTGGAGATATTTTGAAAATAAATATGTATCAAATGTCCATAGACATAACATTACAGAGGCTGATTTGGAAAATGAGTGTCCAGACCCCTTAATGCTGTAAAATAATGTTTTGTGTTAGCACTAGATATTCAGTTCTACATTAAAGAATATAAAAAAGAGACAGGTTAATATTGATTCATTTTCTCCTACCAGATGTGTTCTCCATATTAGAGATTGATTATTTTACTATCTGCTAAAAGTACGAATATTCCTCTCTAGATAGACCGTAAATCGGAAAACATATTTCCTGCAATCTAATCAACGAGATACTATATTGACAAGAAATGAGTTTGTTTGAGAAAGATGAAGATGTGAAAGAATCTATAAAAATGAAGAGGATTTCTGATTATATCGGTTTTTCTGAAGATACAGTTCCCTTCTAATTTCGACTATTTATTTATTTTAAAGGCTTACTTTATCTATTATTTCTTTATGTGTCAACTGTTAACTTCAGGATTAATAAATTGAGAAATATCTTTAATTAAAATTATCGCTAGTGTTTCTCTGACATTTTAAAATTTATTATATCTATTATTGTTTTAAAAAATAAGATAAGCTTATTAAAGCAATTTACGCTTTTTTGGTAAAATATTCTCTTTATGTATATATATATATCTGTAGTTAATTTTTTAATCTCAAAAAATATACAGTCGGCTCTCGTTACTTCGAATTTGTCGGGACCACAAGAAATGTTCGAATTATGGAAAATATGAAATGAAAACATTCTTAATATGGTACTATTAGAAACGAATTAATGTTAAAAAGTTTTTTAAATTTATTTCGACTGTTATCATAAGAATATGACTTAAATTTAAATTAGAATGTATAAATACATAACTTATTAAAAGATTCGAAACAAGCACAATGGAAGAAAAATTTAAAGCTTCACTGATGGACAGATGGGGCACTAAGAAAGTGGATATCAGATGTATTGGATTATATGTATACTTGTTCGGAACAATTTTCATAAAAATCAAAGAAAATTATTCTGATGATCTTAAATTCGCGAGAAAGAAGAGAAAAATGAAAAATCGGAATTCTCGTTAGTTCGAATTAAATGAAGTCAAGAGATGATGAGTTCGAATTAATGAAAATTTTTAGTGTTGTTCTGCCATTAAAAATTTCGGGACTTTATATTTAGTTCGAATTAAGCGAAGTTTCGAATAATCCGATTTCGGATTAGCGAGAGTCGACTGTATTCTTTCTTTCCTTTTTCTTTTCGTAAAACACCAGAAAAAACTCAAAGGAGCATAAATGCAGATAAACATACAATGCAAATATTAATTTATATATACAAATAAATAAATATTAATTAGATATACAAATATCAATTTCCTGCGGAGATATTTTGAAAATAAAAATGTATCAAATGTCCATAGACATAACATCAGAGTTCTCGCTGTCGCCCACCATTGCGCCAAATTGCGACTAAATTTTTCATTTGGCGAGTAAACAAGCGAGGAAATTCGCGAAATTGCCAGTGCTCAATTTTTGCTTTTTATTTCTCTTCATTTTCGTTTTAATATCTATGAATATATATATATATATATATATATATATATATATATATATATATATATATATATATATATATATATATATATATTTAATATATTTGTAGCTTATAATTGAAATTAGATTACTATAAGTCGTTGTCGCAGTTATGAAAACTTAGATTATTTCAGAACATACTAAAAAAAGGGTACATTAAAGAATTCAAGGTAATTTATTTAGTGCTACACGGCGAATTTATTTTGCTAATACTTTTTTCATTTGGCGAATGTTTTTTATTTTTAATTAGCCAAATTACTAACGTTGGTCAAATGTCGGCGAGAACACTGCATCACATTACAGAGAGGAATTCGGAAAATAAGTGGCCATCAACCTTAAGAGAGTTTATTTATTGAGTTAAAAATTTTATTATTATTATTATTATTTGGTGATTTTTAACTGTGTCATTTGTGAACAAAATCAAATGATAAAATTTATCTATTTTTTTCTCAATATTTAAAATTTATTAAAAATTAAGCTAATTTAATATTATTATAACTCAACATATTATTTGTAGAATTAATTTTTTTTTTGCATTTAAATACACAAAAATATCAAAATTTTAATTTTAATTCAGCCTTTTAAAAAATATTAATTAAAATATATAATTAAATTAAAACGTTGAAAAAAAATTAAGCATTTTTTAATTGGAAAAAATCATATTTTCTAAAGCAAAAATTTTTTTTTTTTCAAATCTGCTGAATTAATGATAAAGGAGAACTATGAAAAGAGACATGTATTTACTTTGAAACATTTAAACCAAAAGGAAAAATCCATTATTTTATCTTCTAGTTTGGATAGAAACATGATTTAAACGTCATTTTAAGAAAAAAAAGACAGAGAAATTTTTATGCAACATTATTTTTTTTAGAAAATTTAAAGCTCTGTGATTCCCGGATCCGCTTAAATAAATTTTTCCAACAGAATTGTGAAAATAGAGATAAAAGTGTGCATTATTATATAAAATATTATATTAATTATTTACTATCTCTACTGTATTTAAATAAAATCAATTTATAAAATGTTATAATGACTATTTTGCTAAGAATCTATCAGTTAAAGGCAGGCTGCTACAGGATTCATATAATGTATTAAATTCTTTAGGTACTGAATAATAAAACTTACTCAATTGAGAAATGTGATGATTCAATGTTGGTTACTTAACCCTTTCAAATCCGTTTCTTTTTTTTTTCTTTTTCAGAAAAAGTTACTATTATGTTAAAAACATTAACACTAGCAATCCAAAAAAAGACTAATTAGAGTTTTAAAAATATATCGTTATCTGAAACATAAAGTATGTTGTTGTTTTGAGTACTATTCAATTTATATTCAGGTGGAAAAAGATTAAGGGAGAGTTTTTGGAATGTTTAGAAAATATTACATTACGACATTTTTAAACTGGTATTACAATTTCCCAACACGTTTATGTCTTATTACACGTGAGTCTTTCAGGAATGTGACCATTATTTTTATTTTAAAGAGTAAAAAATTAGTTTAAAATAAAAGAATACCAAAAGTTGCAAAGAGAAGTAAGAAAATATTTATTATTATTATTAATACTAAATGCCTAAACGTTAATAAAGTCATATAGTAAATGCAAGGAAATTACTACATAGACATTACTACAGACAACACTAACATTACTACATGTAAACAGAAACAAAAATGTTTGTTAAAACAAAAAAATATTAAGTTAAAGTCATGTACTGTTAATGATGCAAAATAATATTAAAATAAGAGGTTTGCCTCTAATATGTTTCACGTACAGGCAATAGTCAACACTTAAGTGAATTCAGTGAGTGAATTCAGTCAGTCTTTCGACATTTTTTTTGTTTTGTTTTTTAAATCGTTTTATGAGCAAGTAACCATTTTTGTTTGGACTGATTTTTAATAACACAGCTTTATCTCAGCTAAGCTTGGATAAAAATTTAAAAATTAAAAAAAAAAACAATGATGAAAATCTTCAGAATTTAAAAAAATAATTCTTGCTCTATAAATTAAAACTTCCCATCAAGCGACATTTCGGCATTGCTTGTTGGCAAGCAACTCATTTCGATCCATAAATCTCAATCCAGAAACCCCTTTAACATAACAAATGAAAAAACTAAAAAAAATTGTATAAATTAAAAAAAGGGGAGGGCGGTTTCTTGCGGCAGATTGTTTTATCACTATCTTGTATACTAAGAACTGCATTTTACACAATAGTTTTTATTTCTTACCTATGTTTAGAAGTATAACAAAATATTTTCTAAGCATTGTAGATAGTTATATTTATTCTATTGTTTATTACACTTACGTTATCGACCATATTGGCAAAAATCACATGTATAATCAGAATGTAAATGCGGTGTGTAAAAAGTACATGCCTACTTCGGAATAATCTATAACAACAATAAACACTAAATTGTTTAGACATAAAACTACGAGTGATTTTAAAGGTACTACTCTGTTCACTCGTCGACCAAAATACTATCGCCAAATTATAAGATTAAATGCTAATTATGGATGATCGTGAATGTCAATTCAATGACATTAAATACAATACACGTGTTTAAAACGTCATTAAGTGATTTTTATTTGGACTTTTTATTTGTATTTTTATTAATATTCTACTAATGACTTTTTTAATTATTATTTATATTATATTGAAAATTACGTAAATATGTATAATTTGACTATTAAATTGGTTATTTGTATAATTTGGCGAAATCGGTCGACGGAATAACAAAGTAGTACCATTTTAAAATACTAAAATCTGAGCGCATAGAAAAATCATACGACCACTATAGCCGAAGGGCAATGTCCGACTTGCCGCGTGGCATACCTTGTCGCTCAAGAGCCTTGTATGTTTTGCATTTGAATGCAATAAATGCTCAGCATTTTTGAGGAAGAATAACAGAAGGTAGGAGGCCAATTTTTAAAATAATCATTTGAAGCCATCTTCTAAGGCTAAATATCACTCCGTAATATATAGGGCTAGCGGAAGAGGAGAAGTGGACGCTTCAATACTCTAGGCGTAGGATTCCAATTTCACGAAAATTTTATATGCGAATTCTAAAGATACGCGAAAAATTTAATCAAAAAATATATATTTGTAAAATAAGAAACTTATTCAAAGTAATTTTACAGACTTTTTTTTAAAGTTAAGGTTCTGGAATATTGAGGGAAAAAAAACTATATGTACAAACGCTTCAGTTTTTGTTAATGACCGTGTATTATGTGTTCTTAAATTAAACATTTCTCTACACTGTTAAAACTATAATTGACACATTGCACCTTTTAGAGGTGAAAGGCTTGTCTCACTGTTGACACCCCTATGGGAGGCAGAATGACACCCTTAAATAGGGTGAAAAGATGGCACCCCTAATCCAGAAAGCCAAATAATAAATAGAAACTATAAAACGACTTTTGGCCCACGAAGGATTCGAACCCACAACGTCTGGTTGCAAGCTCAACGCTCTAACCGTTTGGCTATCGAGCTCACCTTCAAAATCTCCCTGAAATGTTTAAATGTGCTGAAATTCAGAGGTTGTTTTATATAAAAAGCTGGCCAAAAGTTAGCCATCCAAAGTTTTAAACGAAATTGGGATAGCGCATGCATTACGCGGCATCCTAATTAGCGTGAATCACCTAGTGAGGGATTTAACGGCACCTCAAACACATTTTAAAGCCCGCGAGTGTCAAATGGTAACACCTTTTCATACTGGGCGCCAAGTGCAACTGGTTTGTCACCTTTATTTTTAACAGTGTAGTAGCTGAATCGCATAAAACACCACTGTCCGAAGTAAAATAGTTTTTCCCAATATTCCTATTTTAGGTGTGTTTTTCATCCCAGTAACGTACGATTGAACAGACTTTTAAACTTACATTTATTTTTATTAAAGAAAATTTCTTTATACCGAAGTGTTTCATTTAATTATGGTACTTCGTTAAACGGAGATATTTTATTTCTGCACAAACACAAAAAATTGAAGACATAAATAAACATTTTTGATGAAGTTCACTTTATTGCCATTAATATTTTCTTCAAGTACATAATTTCCTTAGCAATTTTACGATAATATTCTGTTTAATAAAAAATATGAATTACACACACACACACACACACACATATATACAACATTTTTTCTTTAAGAAAAAAAATCTCTAAGTTTATTTTCAAGAAAAATAAAACAAGTTTACGTAGGTTTAAAAAAAGCCTCAAAATGTATTTGGTTTACAGAAAATGTAAAAAAAAAATCAGAAATTACCATAAACATTTTCCATAAAAGATGTTTGTTATACTTTTAATGGCTTCATTTTCTGCATAATTGGTCTCCAAAAAGTTTGTTAAAATAATTACACATGTAAAGAAAAAGTGTGTTTTTTTTAAAATATATATAAAGGATTCCTTTTCGAAATATTTTTGGGAATTTTTTTATACAATAAAGAAACTTTTTTTTTAAATTATTTTTGCCATTTTATTTTTAATTTTAAAGTGCGATTTTTTTAACCTTAAAATTCTCTTTAACGAACTTTTGTTTTTGTATTTAAATATGAAATAATGGTGAATTAGTCTGATATTTTCGGCTGTACAACTAGTACACAAAATGTTTTCCCCTCTGACAGTCTTAAAAAAAGGAAAATTTGTAATGCTGTTTTTTTAGCATTTTGTTTTAAGAACTAATAAAACATGATTCTTTCAACATTATACAAAAATACTAGATTGCAAATATAAATGAGAAGCCTGAGAATATTAATTATTGTACAATGGAATTACCAAGTGAAATATTTTAAACAAATTAACATTGTTGGTGCAAAAGTAATAATTTTTAAAGTATTGCACTTCGAAATTTCAGAGTTTGGTGTATTATTTTATTAAACAAAGAATATATGAAAAATAATAGAAAAAACAAATATTTATGTTAAAATATTTTTTCACAAGCTCTATTTTTTAAAAAAATGACATGAAAACGCAATTGTTTTTTAGTCTCAATAATCTGCAGAAAACATTATCATCTAGGGAAAGTTTAAGTTATAACTTAATAAAACAAATACAGTTAAATAATAATTAAAAAGAAAAAAAAGGATTCAATAAATAGCAAGTTATACAGTGTTTGCAATAAATACTATTAACACGTTTGACTTGAAATAAATAGCGAATTAATATACATTTTCGCATGGTGATCATAAAACGAAAAAGCATCAAAATTTATCAAAAAAATATGTTCCAAATGACGCCAATTTTATGCAGACTCGATTAAAAAATAAGTCGGGTCATTTTAACCCTTTTTTAAGGGTCCTAATATGTCCCAAACAAAGCCAATTAATTTACTTCAATCGTCTGTTTAATCGATTATTTAATTTCACCTTTTTAATTAATACATACAAACAAACTACATTTACACTTTTCCAGTTTTGCTGATTTCATGAGCAGTTGCTATTGCTAGATGGAAATATGTCTGTCTTTGGGATTGTGTTTTTGCTTGATTTGCAAACTAGTATCGTAATATTCAATATTAGCGATATTTATAACATTATAAACAGACCTCGTAGCTGTCATTTTTTTCTACCAATATATTTTTTCATTACTCTTAATATAAACTGTTATAAAAATTTTACAGAAATGCATTATTTTGTGTTAGTTCAGCGCAAGTGATAAATAGCCAAACATTGAATCCAGTTTCGTCATTATTATTGTAATCAGTTCCTTTAAAATATAAACTTTTGCCTCATTTCATTTTTTCCCACATGTAAAATATAAACATTACATACATTTAAAATACACGCCAGACACAAATGCCACATGTGCACCACATTAGCGCTATTTCAGCAAAATGTGAATTTTAAGACTCACATTGTAACTTACGGTTGTTTAGTTACTAATAAAATATCTACTCTGCTCAAAACAATTAAAGGATATTGCAGTTTTAGGTGTATTTTGTATCTGGGAAACTTTTTAGCTGATTGATACATGGTCGACAGACGTAGTAGGTTATATGAGAATAAATTACACATGTTTGGCAGAAAAAAGTGCATTTTATTGCGCATTTGTGTACAAAAGGAAAAAAAAACACAATTTGTGCATATGAGAAAAAAAGAATAAGAAAAGGTGTTTTCTTCAAAGAAAATCATTTTCAGTAGGGGGTATGGTTTCCACGGGCGGTCAGCAACGTTGAACACCTTTGAGGCATGGACTCAATGAGGCTATTAATGACGAGTTGGGGTATTCTGCCCCACTCTTCCAGAAGAGCTCTTTCCAGTTCTTGGAAAGTTTGTGGGTGTTGTTGGCTGCCAGAAACTCGTCTTCCTAGAGCGTCCCAAACGTGCTCGATTGGATTCATGTCTGGAGAACACGCTGGCCATTCCATTCGAACGATTCCTTCCTCGAAAAGGAAATCCTCCACCAGGTTTGACCGATGTGGCCTGCAGTTATCGTCCATTAAAATGAAGTTATCTCCGATTGCTGCAGCGTAAGGGACTACAATAGGTCTGAGGATCTCATCTGTATATCGGCGACCAGTCAGAACTCCATCTCGAATGATGTAGAGGACAGTGCGCCCGTCAATGGAGATGCCACCATACGTCAACACACCTCCACGGCCAAATCTGACACTTTCGTGCACGAACGCAGGATTATTCCTACTGCCACGGTTCCTCCAGATGAAAATACGCCTATTATCCAGATGCACCGAAAAACGGGACTCGTCAGAAAACAGAATATTGCTCCATTCATTTCTCCTCCAGTTGACATGCTCGGTTGCCCACTCCCTGCGGTCGTGACGATGCCTTGATGTTAATCTAACGCATACCATCGGTCGGCGAACATATAGACCTACAGCATGGAGCCGGTTTCGGACAGTCTGAGTTGAAATCGTGATGCCCGTAGCCGAGCGAAGGTGTTGTTGGAGAAGAGTAGCGTTCATGTTTCGGTGTCTCCGAGCTGTTAACGCTAAATACCGATCTTCATTGGGCGTTATTGCCCGTCTACGACCTTGCCCTGGTCTTCGGCCTGCACATCCACTCTCCAAAAAACGGTTCCAAATCCTGGAAATGACACTTTGTGACACTCCAACGGCTTGCGCTACTTCGGCTTGAGTTTGGCCCCTTCTAACCTACCAACAATTCTCCAAGCTTCTGAATCTGTCAAATGACTTCGCTGAGACATCGTACTCATCGAAACAAAGCAATCACTGAATGCCGATCATCATTGTCTTCATTCTCTTTTATCCAGTTGAAAGTCAAATTTCATTCGCTGCCACTGAAGCGACGTTTTTGATGTCGAACTCAAAATTTGCATACTCCACAGTTTGAAAACCAGAAACACTTGCATTTGTGATTCTCTTCTTTTATTTTCGGCAAAAAAATTTCGTTTATATCTTTATTTTATGTAAAACTTCAAATATCCTTTAATTGTTTTGAGCAGTGTATTTACTTTTATTTTCTGTTTTAAAATGATATAATTTTTTTCTATAATTACAAACTTAACTTTTATATTTATTATTATTTCCTTTTTAAAATAATAAAAAATGTATGTATGATAACTGGTATTTAAGAAAAAACGTTTTGCCAAATTGGCGACAAATATCGCACCAATGTGTTGCGTCTATGATATACGTGCCAAAAGTTTAACTGTAGTGTGTTTTGATCTATCATTATTAACTAAACTGTTTTATTTATTATTGTTCCCTTTTTAAAATAATAGGAAATAATTAAAAATTATACATGTATGGTAATTGGTATTTAAAAATGAAAAATTGGCAAAATTGGCGTCAGAAATGTATCGCACAAATATAATGCGTATATGACATCTGTGCCAAAAATTTATCAGTAGCTGGTATTTGAAAACGAAATTTTCTCTAAATTAGCCTCAGAAAAATATCATGCTAATGTGGTGGGTATATGATATCTGTGCCACACACCTTTCATTAAAAATATAAAACAAAAATGGAAGAGTTCCGTAATTTTACGAAGGTAGGAAATAAGTCTCATAACCTTAAAAAAAACTCTCAGTTATAAAAAAAAATCTTATAGTTATGTATGTTTTTCAAATTAAATATGCTTTAATTTAAATGTAAGTAATTAAAATTGAATCCAAATATCTTTCTTAAACATAATTTAGTAGTGCTCTATAATTGGTCGTAAATTGTGTTTGACACGCTGCATAAATTATTTAAGTAATGTATTTATAAAAATTTACTTACTGGTTGTCTTCGTTTTTGAGGACAAAATTCATGTTGATGCTCTTAAGTTTTGATACAGAAATATATGTTTAACCATGAAACATAACTTTAAGACCGATTCTTTTATATTTCTATATTAATTTAATTGTAGAAATGTTGCTTATGAATTTAATTGTTTCTGATCCAAATGGGAGATTAAAATTGTTAATCGCAGTGTTCAAACATTCAATACCTTTTTTTTTCTTTTCTACGTCTAGCAGATTCCAACGCCGGTAAAATAAGGTAATATTCAGATATATTAGATTACTTTCGATATTATTCAAAGAAGTATTAAGTAGGTGATATTTTTGCAGGTTGTATATTGCATCTCGTACTATTTTTTCCAGAGTGGCACGTAGAGCACCTTTAACGATTGTAGCAGCTGTCGGACTTGTGTCTACAACGATAAATGTAATTTATGGTTCTCAGTTTATTAAATCTTCCTTTTTAGTCTCCCATCTATAAGATATTTGGTTTTTTATCTTGTAAGCAAAATACTTAATTAAATCATATAAAGTTTTGAATATCTTATTAATTGTCAAAAATATACTCTGTTAAGAGTTTTTAGACGATAGTTACCAATACAACTTTTATTTTCTAAAAATATTTTGATGCCAAGTGAATCGAATTTCAGGCAAGAAAAATAAAATGAAGTAAAAAGGAAGAACATAATATTTAAATATAGTCTCATAATAATTTTATGAAACTTGTGATGGTTAAATGTTCTAGTATTCATTAACTGCTACAATGTTTTATCTGCTCTTTTATGAAATAAATGAAGATACCAATAATTTGTAAAGTCTGTGATAATGTTTGTTCAGAAAACTGTTAATTTTTCTATAAATTATAATAAATTGTGGTATTTCGTATGCCACTCTATGGCCAAAGGTTATAGATTACATACGATTTTAGACGTTTTGTTAAATACCTAAAAAATACATAAAGAATTATTTTGAAACTCCAAGTTTCTAAACAGAAAAAACAGGATGTATATTTCTGGAAAACTCCATTGAACACCATCAACAAGTCGAAAAAAAATGAAAATCTTTTTGATAATCCTGTAAAAATTAATGTAGCGAAAGCGTTCAAATTGTAAATTATGATTAAGTGGCTTATTTTTATAATCTGTGTTCATTTTTATGTGGATGGCATGTATGTTTGTCGAGAATTGGAAGTTTTTATAAAAACAGTCACAAATTTTTCCAAGTATTTTGCTTATAATTTGAAGAGTTCTTAATGCAAATGTAATGTTATTTTCAGAATACGCAACAAACAACATTGTATACAATACTCTGTAATTATAATTCAAAAAATAATAAAAATTCTATAAAAATGAGTGAATTTTCTAAGTAATATTTCACTGCCAATGCACAAGTGCAATCAAGATATAAAGTGCAAAATGTGTTATCTAGATGCAGTGAGCAACTTATGTAAAAATCGCAAAAACATTGCTTGAAATTTCTGAAAATTATTGTTGATAGAACAAGCTCAAAATCCAAAAATGAAGCAAAAGGGTTAGATGCTACATCCGTATATCCATTGAAATAGTGTCAATGTAACACGCACACGCATATTGCACGTATTACTATATTGCATATATCCTATCATGGATGTATATATTATCATATATATCATTTGGCATGTTTTTATATGTACGTATATTACACATGTGAATATGTATAAAAATGCATCCACATTTTATAAAATATTTTGTTGTTGTTTTTTATGTTTAAATTTGAAACACTACTCTCTAGTACAAGGAATGGAAACTAGTCGTTGGTAGCAGCCGTAATGTTTACCCATCATGGATATAGATAGCATAAAATGTAAAACTAAAACGTGTAAAATCATTATAAAATACATTGCAAATTCTAAATAAAATGTAAAGATTTATTTAAATATCTTTAATACATAATAATACTCTGTTACGGAGTTGTAAGTACTATTTGTAATTAATTACAAGTAGTACTCACTTGGATTTCGTGTCAGTTTTGAACAGTGATGTTCCAAATCTTCACATCGCTGTGTTTGCCCGGATATTCCGTCGATCAATTTCAACAAATGTTTATATATCACCACACTAGTGGTAAAATTATTCAAATTGGCATAATTTTTATTTTAAATAATAAAAATGCAAATAATTTAGTTATAGATTATTAGAATACACAAATGAAACTTCGAATTAAAAAATCATTTGATGATGTAACATCAATATTAAGTGAATATGACATTTACGGTAAGCTATATATTGGCATTTAATCATATAGCTTGGCGATAGTTTTCTGTTCAACGGGCTAATAAAATACTACCGAACTGCGTTAAAGAAACATCCCTATAACTCCAAAAACAATAAAAATTTTAATTAAAAGTTTAGTGTGTCGGATTGATTGTCCCATTTTCAATTAAAATTATACGTTTCAATTCAAATTTGAATGAAATGCAAGGTCACAAGAAATCGAAAAGTGTAAAAAAATGATTACATATATATCGTCAACTAATCCTTGTATCGACCTTATTCTTTAACCAAAATTTTTGCTTTTTATTAGTTTTTTTACATTTACTTCTTAAAATGAATAAAAATAAAAATTTATGCGTTAAGTACAGATTATGAAACACCTTCGAAAACATTCAAAATAATGTAACCAAATATGCACCATTTAAATAAATAAATTGTAATAAAATATTATTTCTAATTCAACCATATAGACACACATAACACATTTGAAAACTAAATTTTAGCTGTTCTCATCTACAATCAGAAAATTACTCGAATTTTTGTAGCACTCTTTATATGATACATAAATTTGTATTTACACTTCTCAAAAAAATTAGGGAGCAAGCAAAGAAGTTAAGAAAACTGTGCAAGACAGCCATGTGTTGACATAAAATGGATAGTACACACATATCAATACAAGAATACAGAAAACAATATTCGCAAAAAATTTGTAAGTAAGCTTTTATTCTTTGAAAAGATGGGAAAAACATGAAAAGAGCATTTAGGGAAACTATTTGGTTACATGTACATGATGAAAAAAAAAACGAGTAGTATTGTTTGTTTTATTTCCACGAACTGTTAACATTACATACCTGACATCAGTTGCTGTATTAGTGTGTTGCCGACCTTGCCCTGATTGACATCAAACATTCCTTGTTTCTTGGAATAATTCCACAGCCTTGCAACGACACTTCCAGTGACTCCAACAGCGACCGAGATATATCGTTGTGTTTGTATGGATTCAAGTCTGTCTACAATACGCCATGGCATGGATTCTAATAAATCACATTGGTGAGACATTTTCAAATCAACTTTTTGGAAAAAAGTAAGCTGCGCAATCGAATTTCACAGCTGAGGCAGTGAAACAGACGTTTCAGCAATATCTCGATTTCTACCATTATGTTCTTTTTTCTGGTTTTTGACGTCATGAACTTTGATTTGCAGATGGAATTTTCTATATCTCTTTACTGCTACGCTTTAAATTGTGGATGAGTTATTTTATGTAACGTATCTGTGTAATTATTTGCGTAATTATGATAAACCATGTGTTTCCTAATTGTTTTGAGCAGCGTATTAGCTACAGGCATTTCAAAATTTAGTTCATTTAAGATATACGTATACCTCAGTTTAAAATTCTCCTTCCGTATATTTCTCTAGCAAATAGAATTATACATTAATACATTTATGCAGTCCTACATATGAGGTATATAATTTATACATAAGAAATAACATGGAATAAAAAAGTTCAAATTCAAACAGCATATGTCATTTTAACCTCTTCAGACCTGAGCATAAAATAACTCTACAAATGTACATTTATTGCTTTTGCATAATCGAAATGACACCATAGATGACAGAAAGAGTCATTTCTATGAAATCAGTACTTTAGAAGACTAGTAATTTAGGTTTACAAATATGGATAGAAAAGTACTAATCCCCTTAAAACATCAGTTTAACTACCAGTAATATAAATTTACGCAATAACAAAATTAAGGTCTTTAAACGAATAAATGTCCAGCAAATCCTCAAAATTTTTTATTGTAAAGCATTTAAGTTAATTAATCATGAATGTTTCCTCCTTTTTTTGGCCACAATGTTTTGAATGTATTTTCGAAACTCGGATGAAAATAATATTTATTTTATGAGATAATATTCATCAGTACTGACATTTATTGGTTTTTTTTTAAAGCAAAAAACATTCAGCTGTATAGTAGTAAAGTAAAAATGCAAAAAATTCAAACAGTTTAGTTTTTATAAGGAAAAGAATTGAGGTACACATATGTGTACCTCAGGTCTGAAGAGGTTCAAACGTTTATTCCAGAAACTATTGCACAAGCACAATACTGCAATCGATTTGTTTTGTGTGTCCTGTAAATGAATAAAAAATTTTATGAATGTGCTGCTATAACGTAATGGAATTAAATATCAGTGATTTATATCATTTTCAATAACTAATCTCTAAAAATACTCTTCAAACGATTTTTTCCCGTGAACTATAACATAATTGAATTCTTTTGTCTGCCCCTGTAAATGAATAAAAGTGTTATGAATGTATTATTAAAACGCATTAGTAGTGAAATTCAATGATTTATATCAATTTTAATATCTTTGAAATAGCGTAATATCATTAAAATTCATGTCATTTTATATTTTTCCATATATCATAATATAATGGAATTCGAAAATTTCCATGTATCTATTATCAGAAAAAAATACTTCGGATTCCTTAAAAGTAGTTTTAGATAATCGAATAACTGATATCCAATACGCTTTTTTTCCATTGTTACATACAAAATACATACAAAATTTCAAGGCTCAATCTCATATTGTTCGGGAGATAGAGATGACAGACAGACGGCCTTTTTTCTAAAAATGTATTTGTCGAAATTTCCAGCGTCTGAAACGTGTAAATCCGTCATTTTTTTCAAAATAAGTGGAAGACTTTCTCCGTAATGCGTATGATGGGTAAGTAAAATTTATTTTATGATTAATATTTTTTTCACTTAAAACTATGGATCCATATGTATTAACAGTTTAAATATAGCATTAATTTCAACATTGTCCTGTCAGATAGGTTTATTTCCGGTCAATTTCCAAATTCTTTTTCTAAAATAAAAGTAGTTAAAACAATACAAAATTATTTAAAATAACAGAGAAATTTGTGAAGAATTAATCCTATAATAAAAAATAATAAATATTTTCAGCAAATTAACTTCATATTTTCTCCATGTTTCTCTAATGTATTAATGAATATTTAATGAATAACTTTCAAAGAAATCACTATTAATGTTTACATAATTAATAGTATAAATTGTTTTATTAAGATAAATTAACTAATCAAAACACAATTTACATTTCCTTTTCATAACTTTGAATTAATTTCTGCTTATGTCTCGTAAAAATTGATTTAATATACTTGGGAACAAAGGCATTTTGAATGACTTTATGAATTGAAAAAAGTTTTATATAAAAAATGTACATATATTTACCAAATTTAATCTTTTGTAAATCATAAAGATTTCTATTTAAATTAATTGTAAGAGATCAGATCCGTATAATGAAATTTACTAAGACAAGTTAAGTATTCTTATAACGGGATTTTTACCACAAAACAATGAAGAAATAATCTTTACTTAAAATTTATTTTCAAAAACTTTTTTCCCTCAAATAACACATAACTTCAATTTATTGCATTAGTTATTACAGAAATTTTTAGAGATGGAATTGTAGAAAATGTGATAATTTATAAAGAGAATAGCTTTTAGTCCAGCATAATAATGGAATTTGAAATTTTGTAAATATTAAGGAATAAGTACAATAAAATGCATTTTTAATGTAAAAATATTGATTATTTTAATAGGTAATATAAATTTTGAAAATATTTTTACTTTACTTTTTTAAAGGAAGTATGCATGTATTTTTTTTTTTTACTTTCTCCTATCCTTACAAGAAGAAAGTATTCTATTCTTGAAAAAATTTTAATTCAGTGTTTTGTCTGTCTGTCTGTGAGTCAGTGAGTCTGTCACTCTGTCTGTTTATGGCATAAATTCTGTGGGCGCTCTATCTTAAGAAATAATGATAAAGTATGATAATATATGATAAAATAATATTGTCATGTCCCAAAATCTCATATCACTTCAATACCCTGTCTTATATACGAACCCTTACGGGGTTTTTTTCATTAACCATTTATCTTTGGTGATTTATAACTGAAACTACGTTCCAAGGTTTAACCCCTTCGGGATGAGTGACCTGTATACGTGCCGGCGCCGATTGTACTCACATCCCGCGCGAATGGTATTCGTGCCAGCTCACAGACAAACATTTTGTAAAAACTGGCTCTTTTGGAATGTCTGAACCTTAAAACGTGTGAATCTGTCAAAAACTGGAATTCAAAAAATTTCACGAATCCAATACTTTCTTTTTGTAAAATGGAAGAAAGTAACAAAAAAAAAAAAAAAAAAAAAAAAAAAAAAAAAAAAAATCCATGTAGATTTTTTTTTATTTTGTTGATTTAAATGCTTAAACTATTAAATATGTTTTTGAACTTACTAAATATCGTTTTTGATCATAATTTGGTAGGTTAATCTTCCCTTTAATTAAATAGAAAATTTATATCATTTTAAATTAGGAATATTTGTTAGTGGTAACTAAATTGTTAATGTAACTATTCGCATTTTTAATGAAATAGCTTCAGTATAACACCAGTATGTAATTGTTTAAATTATAGTTATATCTAAAATAAATATCGTTAATATTCCTTGTGACAAATTCAGTTTTGAAACCATTTAGAGCTATAATATTACTTTAACATTTAAGCATTCTTTATAACTGCAAATCGTATTTAATGTATGTGTGTCATTTACTAGATTTACAAGATAATTGATGCTCCAATTATGTCGAATAATAATTCCTAACAGTGGAATAAATTCTGATTAATTAGTGTGGTTTCCGTAATCTCCTATTTTATTATGTCAATTCAAGAATTTTACAATCATGCTCGTTATTGCTATTTATAAACACTGTAAAAGTAAAGCAGTGACGCAATATTAAATTCATGTAATATCCATCTAAATTTATTGAAATAACAGTGTTCGCAGCGATTATATAAAACGAATTTGTTAAACGATAATATAAAATGGTCCATTTTATGAAAAGATTTTATGTTGAAGCGATGTTTGTAGTATGACGAAGCTAATGTGTTTTAAGTTCGCTGTTACAATCGATAACATCATGTTTTTCTTTGAAGACAGTAAAGAAACACATTACAGCTTTTTTACAGGACCTCATAACAGAATGCGAATGTATGTAACGATATCGTTAAAAGACTTATCGTTAAAACGAAAGTATAAAATGCGGATTTCTAAAACGCTGAAGATAAGGAGGTTTTAAAATGTTGTTACGGTCAGCTACAAGATGTTATTCCTTGAGAAAGATCTCTAATGTATAATAATAAGAAATATATTTATCACCTTTATACTTAATTTGCATAGTAATGAATCCAATTTTTAAAGTATAGCATTTTGTATAAAGGCTGCTGCTATATTTAAATGCAACTGTAAAGCTTTTAAAGTCTAAACCAACGATATTGTTCTGAATTAGTCGGGCGATGTTGTAGAATTAATTAATTTTGTACATTTTTTTAATTGCTGGAAATATACTCAAAATTGTTTGAAAAATAAAATTAGCAAATAATGCAAATAAATTCATTTTAAAAGAATTTTTGTGGAAACACAAATTAAATATAAAATTAAATAGAATAGTCTGTACAACTTTAAAAATTTCCAAAATATAATCGTGACATTCATAAAACTATAGTTACTAGTACCAGATAACACCTTTAACAATTTTCGATTGATCGTTTTTTATACTTATTGCATTTAAAAATTATATCAAAAATTTACGAGATATATAAACATATAACGGAATTTTAATTAGGTCTCTATTGACACTGGTAGAAAGAGTTTTAAGTGTAGCTTTCTTTATGTAAATAACATAAATTTATTTAAAAATATTAATATAAAACACAAACAATGTTTCTCGAAATATTTATATTAAATATTGATTGTATAGAAATGTTAAATTAAATACAATGAAATCACAATTCACCTATTTCCAATTAATTTGTCAGATGTTTGAACCTCAAATTACTTTTGCATAAATTTCAATACATTTATTTATATTCGACCTATTGTTTTGTGTGTGATTACTTCAATGAGCATTGTTTAATCTCTAAGATAACAGTAACAACTTAATTGCGTGTTTATCGGATAACTATAAGATTTTTCACCAAGTCTTTAACCAAGTAAATGTCTTTTTACCTTCGGGTAAGTTAGGGAAATCATTTAAAAGATTTATTTTTGCTACGTAAGTTTAAGATGATTTATTAAAAGTAATTAATTGTAGTAGTTTCTGTAAATAACAGTGACTGTAATTAGCATTATTTCACATTGTTTATCATTTCTAATAAAGCATGCCAGTTTGTTGTCTATTATATTAAATATCAGTAAGCGAAGGACATTTATTATTACATTTTAAAAGTATGTTGACTTTAATAATAAAGGAAAGTTACTGTTTAAAATTAAATTAGCATGTGTATAATTGTATTTGAAAACAATGTTACTTTCACAATTTTAGTTATATATTTGTTATTGGTTATAAAATATGTTAATCTAACGTTAAGTCATATCCAGACTGCTCATAAGTATTGTAAATGTAAATGCCATTTATTGATTACCCTTTAAGCGTCCTGAAAATTTTTTCATTTATATTTAATTATTCATAAAATAATAACCGAGAAAAATATTGGTATAAAGATTTGTATTTGATAACATTACATATCTTTTTATATTATGCAATTCAAAAAATTAAAATTAATGTTAAGCTTGTGTTAAATCAGCTTTTGAATCAAACTATTACATGATGAAAAAACACGGTTAGGCCGCTTAAAGGTTCAAAATAAGATACTTCATTCTCTATTCATGTCAGATGTCTTTTAATATAATGCGTAAAATACAATCATTGTTCAAATACTTTAATAACGATTTTGGAAAAACTTATACAAAAAATAATAATAATAATAATAATAATTGCATTTTCTTATTCAAATTGCATTTTCTTATATGGCCAGTCAGATAGCCTTTTTATGAATTATAATATTGACTCTTGGTTTTTAAGTTAAAAGGGTTTTCGTTAAAATCCCAAGTTTTATTTTCTCCCACTCATCGATTAAAACAATCGAGAGCCTATCCAATATGTTTTAATGTCACTTATAAAGAGCATGCTTTAAAAATCTAAACGTACAGAAATTCGCAGAAGACATTCTGATGTACTAGTGTGGGTTTCATTTAAATGTAATAGTTTCAATTATGGTAAAATTTCTCATTTATCCTAATACGTAGAAATATTTTTAATGGCATTGCTGATGGCCTAATAGGGAAATCTGACCATTAAATGAACCTTTAAGAGCATTTAGAAAGAAAATGATTCGTTATATTTTAATAAACAGTATAGACCGGGAGGAGGAGCACAGACATTAATTATAAAAAGCAGTTTTCTTATACGTCCATTAAAAACGTTTCAAAAAATATATATTAAAATATTTAATTGCTAAAACGGACGTCAAATACATTAAACGATCTTTATAATTTGACATGTTTCGATTGAATTTACTCAATCATCATCAGAAAAAACAAAAATACAAATAAACACAAAGATGGAAAATGACAATAAACTGTTACAAATGAAATTTAAAAATAAATAAAAATCACGCGCGTTATATTTTAATTATGTTTCACGTTGCTTAATTTTAATTTTCAAATTATCTAAGAATTCAACCCAAATATTTGGTATTTGAAATGACAAGGAGTCATTGCAGACCATTAGGTCTGCCATTAGGACCATTGGAGCACAAAAAGTCATCTCATCAAGTTCACGGATGAAATTCTAAGATTAGTTAAATAGTGATTCGCATATTAAAACACAGGCGATCTGCGAAATCGCATCAAAAACACACAAAAATTCAATTTTAACGCAATTGACTCGTAGGTTTACTATTGTATTTTCGCGTACCGAAAAGTATGAAAACACGGAAAATTGGGAGCAGGAAAAGAAATATTAAACCTACGAGGCAGCCGCCTAAAATCGGGTTTTCAAGTGTTTTACACAAAGGAGTTCGATGGTGTCTTGATGTCCTAATAGAGATTTAAATATTACTAGAATTTTATTCTTGAACTCAATGAGGTGATTATCCGTGCTTCCACATCTCTGTCTAGTACTTATCAGTGTTAGAGAATGCAAATACATTTATTCGTTTACAAATGACAAAAAATTAGCAAAAGGAATTTTACATTTTATTTAGATGCTAGAGATATATTAATAAGAATCGCTAAAAAATCTAATAAATTAATAGTTAACAACTAATTATCGCAAGATTTTCCTGTGAATGAACAGGCAGCAGTTTAAAAACACTTACATTTTAGACTTCTTTATTTATTCTACAATTGTATAAAAACGGAAAATGTTGTAGGACAAAGCGTCGTAACAAACAATATTTCTTTTAGTAATTATATCTATTGATTCTCGTATGATTAATTCACGGTAATTCTTCAAGGGACATATAATTTTTGTATCTTCGAAATTAACTTGAATAGTTTACTTCTGCTTGAGTCTTAACAGGGTTGTTGCTGGACAAACTCAAGCTGAATCCAGCTGATTTCAAGACCCAACTAGCCTATAACATACCAAGAATTTGGATCAATTTGCTTAAAGAAACATAGTACAAGTAACAGTGCACGTTCCTCAATTTGTACATTTTATTTTCGGGATCTAAAAATTTGACTTTCACTTTCACTCCAATTACATGACATTTGAAAATTAAGATGTTACTATTTGTATTTTTATTTTATTTCATATTCTCGGTCGATGGTTGTATTAACAGTTCAAAGTACTAAGGCTTAATTCAACACCCTTTAAAATATTTTTTGTCATCTTTAAGTAATTTAAAAATAGTGTAATTTTAAGCGAAAAAAGTTTATTTCACGCGTGTATTCCTTTAGAAAATCGTCTAAAGATTTTAACTGCAATATTTCTTCACCGAACGATTATCAAAAAGATGCACAGAACTCTGCAGGAGAAAATTAATTACTTTCGAAATTATGATTATGTATTACACTGCCCATTTTATGTCGTTAATATAACCATGATTTGTTAAATATTCTAAAGTCTATTTTCCATTAAAATTATGAATTCATAATGTTGACTATATATTTTGTTAACACAAAATTTTAAAATAAAAATATATGTACTGAAAATGCCGGCAGTACATTTAAATGCTTATAATTATAATTTTATAATCAAGTCTACGAATTTCCTTCTCACTGTTCGTGACATCCTTAAAATCTATAATTATAAAATTACACTTCATACATTTATATTTTAGAAATTTTATTTATTTTATATATATATAATATATACATATTACCTTGGAAATATCGAACATGTGCATTTGTAACAAGTAGTAAATGTAATCATTAAAATGTTTTATAATTATTTGAATGCCTTGTAATCTATTTTAGCATACATATTTTTATTTTTAGGATAACACGGGACTTTCCTTATACGTGAATTTTTCAAAATAGATTACAATGCGGTTACTTTTAAAAGTATAACTCAAGAATTAGCTGAGTAGGCAACAAAAAATGCATACGTTAGAATTTATATTATTTTAGAAATTCCATTTTTCAACTAAAGTATATTCAAATGACTTTTTGGTAAAAAAATATGAAATATAAGTTTTTAAACAGAAATATATTTTCTTGAAGCTTGATATATGCGAATCCTAAACATACAACAGCTTATTTAGCCGAATAACTTACAATGTCATCTTTAAATAATGTCGTCAAAGTAATTTGTATTGCAATAATTAAAAATTAATTTATCATTAGCAGTTCCAAAATTTAAAATGCATATACAACTGTAATGAATAATGATAACTACCGTAAAGATTAATTTTTAGCTTCATTTTCTAATTGAAATTTCATAAAAAAAATGAATCATAATATCAACATTGAATATTATTGTTCCAATATTTAATCTTTCGTAAAATTTTGCATATTTATGACCAGTAAAAAAAATAATATATATTTTGTATTTGTCAATTGCGATACTGATAACCAATCAATTGATATTAAGCACATTTTTGAGCTATAATTTTAATCAAAGCTATGACAACGATATACAAAAATTATTAGAGTGATTTTTCTCATTATATGAATATATTAATGCGTATAAAAATAAATGATATTCAAATCGCACACCTTTTCTTAAATTATTTCTTTAATTCATTGGATTCATTCTTCAGATTGTTAATATATTTTGAAATAAATAAAATCTTGATATTTTAATAACCCATTTGATAATTAATATCCTGAACATGAAGCAAATTCCAAAACAAAACATAAAGCAAGAAAGAGTAAAACTTTTCATAAGACGCAGCTGTAAGAAACATTTTTCCAGGAATGATCTTATAAAAACTATTCTTTGAAAATACATAAAAAGAAAAAAATTAAAAAAAATAAAACTTTCATAGAAATTGTTTTGAAGTAAAAAAGGGATATTTATGTCTTATTTTACAAGTTTCTTTACAAAAACAATACTTTAATATTTTTGTCGAATGCTGGAATATTTTCAATACTGTGCAATAAAATATTTCCATATTCTCATTTTGTGCTACAATGCTCATTTATTACACCACAAATGATATTTTAATTGTAATATTTCCTGATAACATTCCATGCTTTAATTATATCTTTTTCTAATATTTTTGCATGTGTTTATATAGAGACAGATTGGAGAATATTTTCGACTTTAAATTAGTATCTATAATAATTTTACACACGCACAAATATATTTGCATATGTAATAGTATTTATAACTATCTATCCATTTAGTGATATCTCGCGATCACTGTTTATATACAGGGTGCTCCGAAACCCATGGTACATACGGTAGGGTGTGATAGAACTCCCACTAAAAAAATCTGTAGAAAATCTACAGCTTTTTGGTCTAAAATCTGTGGGAAATCTGAAGGTATTTGGCTCATTTTGCAGATATTTTTAAGAATATCTTTAAAAATTCTGCAGATATTTTAAAGATAAAGCTAAGTCTGCATATTTTCTTAAAATTTTTGTAGAATTTCTGTAGAAAGTGGCGATTTTTTCAGATAATTTTAAGATTATTTTTAGTGGGGACACATCAAGACGAGTAATAGAAAATAAGAAACAAGGGGTACCAAACATATTTAAAAGGAGACAGGTGCCATCAAAATTTAGGCTCCCAAATTGCAAATGATGATAAAAAATGGAAAAATGGGTCGATTTATTTGCGGTTTTCTCCAAAATCATTCTTTAAATTAGTATTTTCTTAAAAAAATAATTTTAAAGAGAAAGTTATAAAAATGCCGGTAGAGCACGCTCTAGACTTTGGAATACCGAATAACTATTTTTTACTGTTTTTTTTTAAACTTAAATGTTTTCTAAAGCTTAGACCTTAACTTAAATTTTGTATGCACAAGTGAAAACATCGGGAGTGGTTAAGGGGAGCAAATTTAACAGTGTTTAGGGAGTTGATTTTTGAACGATCGTATGTAATGAGCAAAATAATAAGTGATGAAGCAAACTTTAAGTGGTGATAGTACACATCAAAACAAACAACATTCACTAAGTAATGCATGATTTGAATTCAAACGCAAATGTGTTGGAGCATGTTCAAACTAGATACATGCAAGCGCTATAGCTACCATTTTGCTGTATGTTTCAGAAAGAAGAATATGAAAATGTGAGATAGGGAAGAAGTAGAACGCGTATGCAATTATTCGCTAACATAAAAGATACTTATTCGAGTGCGTAGTTGTAAAACTGGGAACTGTTCAACAGCAGCTCTCTTCATTTACTCTGTGGATAAAAAGAAGATTTCTCCTGGTACTCTAACCAGGAGAAGGCTGAGATTTATTACATGTACGGAGCTGCACACGGCAATGCAACAGAAGCTCAAAGATTGTACCGAGAGCGTCTTCCACCCAGAAGTGTTCCTGATGCGAGGATATTTAAACGACTGCATCAACAACTGTGCGAAAGGGGTTCCTTTGCAAGTTGCATGAAGGATACCGGACGTTCCAGAAGTGTAAGAATGCCATCCGTTACGGATAACATTTTGGATCGTATCAGCGAAAGGCCTGAATCTAGCACGCGGAAACTGTTCAAAGAAGTAAACCTTTCCCGTAATACCGTGTGGCGAGTTCTGCGAGATGAAGGAATGCATCCGTACCATGCGCAGAGTGTTCAAGGCCTAAACCCGCGGATTACTAGGCACGTGTCAATTTCAGCACCTGGTTGCTCCAACTAAACGGACCCTGCTTCTTGTGCACATGTGTTGTTCACGGACGAATGCAGATTCACACGCGAGGGTATTTTGAATACCCACAATTATCATGTGTGGTCAAATAAAACCCTTACACAATATGTTCGTTCCAGCGACGTTGCGCGGTCAATATTTAGGCCGGAATCTTTCACGATTATCTAATTGGGAGATACTTCCTGCCAACGCGGCTGGATGGGGATTCATATCTTGTGTTTCTGCAAAAGGTGTTGCCAGAACAATTAACCAATGTTCCAGCACCCATCAGATGACGTATGTAATTGAAACATGACGGGGCACCGGCCCATTACAGCCTGGATGCTCGTAATGCCCTGAATATCATGTATCCGGGGCGATGGATTGATAGGTCGTGGTGGTCCAATTAGCTGGCCGGCCGGTTCATCCGATTTACCTGTCTGGACTTTTTCTTGTTGGGTCATATGAAGAGCCTGATATACGAAGATAGTCCCGTAGATTCTGCTGAAGACCTTGTTACCCGGATATCCGTTGCTTCGGCCACCATAAGACAGATGTCTCGTGTTTTTGCCAATGTACGGCGGTCAATCCATCGACGGCTTTAAGCCTCCGTTCACGTTGGAGGCCGCAATTTTGAACAGTTCCAGTGATGGAGTACTTCGTATTAAAGGCCGAAATTCTGAACAATTCCTGGAGTACTTCGTGTTGTTTATTTTCATTTGATGGGATAACGTGTTTTTCTTCCTTTTGTTGGTTTCTTTCACTTTATCTTTGTTTGCCCTGATTTCCATCATTTTGTTATTATTTTGCTTATTACATATATTCGTTTGAAAATCAACCCCCTGAACACAGTTCTAGCCCATCATGTTTTTTAAAAATGGCAGGCACTTTATTATATCACCGAATTTGTCAACCAAATAGTAATCTCTTTAAATAAAACCAGCTTGTATAAAGCTCACTAATTTCTCTAAATTCTTATTCACATTCAATTTTGACGAAATTTAGTACTAAATCTTTTATAATCGGGTTCCATTAATTTCAGCTTCGTATATTTGAATAACATAATTTGATTTTAAATAAATAAATACATAAATAAAATAAGGATTATGAAATCTACCTCTTCCTCCCAGCACTGGCCGGAAGGACTCTCATTTAAAAATTGTATGGTATACTGTGAATTCATTGACATGTCTTCAGTTCATGACATTAAATGCGTGACGAGATAGTTACGTATAACCCATTATTTTTAAAGGTGATATTTTGATGCCGATTTCTGCTATAGAATAAGCAAATCTACCTATTCAATATTTAACTTCACATTCCAACAACAAAAAATTAATAATCTTGTTCTTCCGATTGTTAATTGAATTATTCTTTTTAACTATTTGGAAAATAGCTGTTCTTCTGGGTACAGAATTTGGAAATTTGAAGTATGTCTGAATCTTTTTATTGGTTAAATTCTGCAACCTATTTTATTTTATTCTTTTCCTGATTGGTCCAAGTTTAATGTCAAAAAATAGAATACGTGTGTTTTTTTTAATTATTTGTTTTTTGATTGGTCTAAATTATAGTCCAAAAACGGAATACTTCTGTTGCCATGATGACAAAAAGAGTAATAAAAGCATTAAAAAAACTAATCATTTAAAAACGAATTGTTATAGATATTTCAAACAAATTTTATTAAAAAGTGCATTTTTTTCTATAAGGAACGGTGTAAAAATTTAAAATGTGCGATATATAAAAGTTTAAATTTACAATTCCGAAAATTATGAAACTAAAATTTCATTTAAAATTTGTTTGCGATGTTTCCAGGAATATTAATTTTTAATCCATGTCATACGCAAGGACCTTAAAGGTCTTTAGTCGACGTAATATGATTCGTTCAGAAGTCAGTTTGATTATTTCCATCAAATAAAAATGCACATTTTAAACAGTTAAATTTGTCTATCTATAAACTACTGTTTTTTGTCGTTGGTCTAGGAATATTAATGTTTAATGTACGGCTTACATAATATATAACTTGTTATAATCATCCTAAAAATGATGTTTATTATTGTTATAAATTTTAGTATATAATTTTTTTTTTTTTAAATATCATTTTCCAAATAGTCGTTGTAATTTTTAAAATTACAATATTGTTATATTTTTATTCGAAAATAATCGTCAAATTCATTAAAAAATAAATTACATATAAAAAAATTCTTTGCATATATGCATATGTAGAGAAAAAAGTAATTAATGTATGTATATATATATATAAACACACGTCTTTTTGAGTTATGTTTATGATAAACATTTATTTTATTTTATTAAGTCAGTAAATTTCACAATGTACGTTTTTAAATATTTAAATATCTTGAATTACAAATGTACATGGCAGACACCGATTACATAAAACTTGAATCATTAATTCCTTGCACTAGTAATTTATAATTTCAGGGTAAATAATGAAACTAATAAATAACAGTCCAATTATATTTACTTAGACATCCGAAGGTTATAATTCTGATTAATTAGTCTGAATTCCGCAATCTGTTAATTTATTAACAATGCCATCATAGAAAAGAGGAAACTTTTGTCATAATCTGTTTATCAATGTTTACACAGATACTGAAATTCAGGCTTTTCCGTTTAGGGATCTATTATATAAATCCTTTTAGAAGTTTACAGAAGAATTATTATTTCGTTCTGATAAATATGAACAATGTTTTATCTACATACCTACAATTGAAGTTATAGATAATTATTTTTAAAGAAATATGGCGTTTATGATTTTTTCAATAGTTAATTATATCTTTAATTCATAGTTTTAATTCGCATCTAATTTCATTTTACAGGATAAATGTATATTCAGAAGACAATGGGTTCAACAATATACTTTTCTATTTTCAGGTAAAGAAATATAAGTGATTATCTAATTATGTGCTGCGTTCTAGAGATCAAGCACTTTTACTGAATAATAATCAATGCTGATTAAATATAAATGTAAGAAAAAATTACTCTACTTTTTTTTTACTGTTGAAATAAGAGTTCAGACACCACAATAGAAGACACGCAGTGTGCTATTTCAATTCAGTCGATTGTTATTGATGCTCAAATTTAACGTCAATTTTTTTTAACTCAATTTTTGTTATTGTACTCCTTGGTCTCTGAGATCTTCAAATGTTTTGGGAAAAATTAATGCAACTACTATTTTAAAATCTCCACCGTTTTAAAGTCATTTCAAATAAGTTAAGATTTAAAAAAAAACAAGGTTTTTGGAGCTTTACCAAAAAATAAAATATTAAATTTTATTTGCATTACTTTTTAATTGTTGAATGTTGCAATGCAGTTTTTTGTAAAATACCTGTAGGAACCTATCTAAAAAATCGAATTATTAAAATTGAAGTGTTGTTTGAAAGCTACTTATTGGCAGTCATTAAATATTAGATCCTCTATTTAAAAAAATTTGGGAAATAACGGCAATTTTTAAAAAATCTCATGTCAAAAAATTAGTTTTTTAGAACTAATTATCATTTTACACAGTATTTGAACAATATGCCTGTTCAGTACACTTTTCTGAAAAACTTTTCAATATCATTGATGTTTTTTGTGGTGTAAGAAAACATGCTATTTGAGAATAATTATGACACAGTTTTCATTTTGGTTTAAAAGAAATAAAATAAAAAAAAATATTTATAAAATAGAGCATTGTAAATCTTGAAAAATTTAAGAACAGATTTTTCATTAATATATATATCAGCCATATAATCTTACATATCCCTTTAAAACAAACAAATCTACTTTCGCAATTTTGGAAAGTATTAACTGATTACCTAAAATAGATTTTTAAAAAGTATACCAAGGCATAACAAAAGACCTTTCGAAATAAAGTAAAAAATATCTGTGCACATTCGATTGTACATAAAGTATATATTTTTAAAAACTTTCTGAAATGTAAACATTTAGGTCCATAAACATTTGACACCATAATCTTTTCTGCTCTATTTTTTTAAACCCACAATTAAACTTTTATTTTAAGTTGCATGTGCCCTTTATAAAATCAAGACTCACATTCACTTTGCTTACACAAAATCACTTATTTTGCTTATAACTTTTTCTATTTAACACTCGACTGAATTGAGAACCACATCTGGCACATAACAAGACTATTATTTGCATTATGTGCAATGAATTTAGCCAATATGATTGTTGTATTTGAAAAAGAACAGTCCGAATAATCAAATAACACTTTTATTGCCCATTTGAAATGCTAAGATTGACAAAAAATTAGAATTTGTTCTTCGAAAAAAAAAAAAAAAAAAAAAAAAAAAAAAAAAAAAAAACGATTAAGCTATTAAGGCAAAATTTACCTTTATATTGTAATTGAATTCTTAAGAATATAGATATAAAGAAAAGTGCAGAGTGATAATTAGATAAAATTAATCAATTTAAACCCATTTAATTGAAAAATATAGCAATAAAAATGTCTAAACACATTAAAAGTGTATATACGGTACACGTCATAAAATATCAAGTTATAGCTAAAATTTGAAATTTTCTACATTGTTAGACCGATGTATACATTTCAAATATTTTTTTCTTTTTTTTTCTTTTTTGTAAAGATAGAAAAAAACGTGCAGTGAAGGGTAAAGTACATTTTCTGCAATAACTAATAAATTATAGAGATTTTTATACATAAAAAAAACCCAAGTATGCCATAGAAAACAAGCTTTTTTGTAAACAAAAATTACTAGACACACAAGTTGGTGAGAAAAAAAATCTTTTCTTCTCTAAAACTGTCTTAGGATGGAAAGAAAATAAGAAAAAGACAAAAAACAATAAGAAAACCTGACATTTTGTCGTGAGACTTTATTTTTCCTTTTTTTATGAAGTAAGAAGTTAAATTATCTCGCAGCTGTTTCTTCGTGTTTAACAAAGCCGCTTGCTGTGCTTGTAGCGTATAAATGATTATTCTTCCAAAAAATGTATTTTTCATTTTATTTAACGCTTCTGTCAAATACATAAGGGATGAAAAAAATTATTTTAAATTATTTTCGAAATTAAACGTATTGTATGTAAAAAATTCTTTTAAAACATCAAAATAGTGAATATCTGCTATAAGTGATAAAATAAATTTAATAAGAATTATTAATGATTAAGATTAGTATTAAGAATAATCAATATTAAGAAAATAATTAATTTCTTTAAAGAAGTCGCTGCAAGATGCAAAAGAAACATGTCGAAAATGTGAATAAAGAAAGATATCTTGTCGTTTTAAAAATTACTTTATCACTTAGAGCAGAAATTGAGTAAAAAATGAATACTTTAAATAGATTGTAATATATTTACGTATATTAATTAACCCTTTCGGGTCAGCCGTAATATAAATGTATATATCTTTTTATTGAGCATTATTCTGCCTTAAAACTAAGTTGTGTACACTAGCATCCTCTATCGGAGGCGTTGTGAGACTTCCTATAATGACCATGTGAGCAGTAGAGGGGATATGCCCCAGTTCCTCCTACAATATAGGAAATTATAATTTTTAAATATATGTGCAAAAGTTTATCCAAGTAAAATTAATTAAAATTTTCGTATAATATAAAAGACTGAAAATCTAATTGCATAAAATAGTTATCGTTTGTAATTAATATTTTGAGGTTAGAAAAAAGTTATTTTCTTCCGTGCAAGGAGTAGAGCAAAAAGATAACGGCAAACAACTTACGCCCAAATAATAATTATTTAATCTCTAGGTAGCAACATATAGGACTTTGTCAAAATGTATTTTAACGAGAAAAAATTCTCTGCGATAATTTAACTTCCTACCAAATAAAAAAAAAATCCCAATAATTATTTTTTTCCCCATATAACTTCAAAGACATGAAAACAGATTTTTTTCTTTCTTAGTATTTATTTATGCTTAATTATATTTTATAATATTTATTTGTTATGCTTAAGATGGTGTTTTATGGAAATTAGGTAAATATATATTTTAAATGGTATGTTATTTTGTGCATTATTTAACGCAAATGTATTAAAGTATAATCAATTTAAATAAAGTACGTCTTTCTAATATTTAAGAATGAAGTAAACATTTGAATTATCATTAATGCATCACATTTATTTTCAATTTAATTATGAATGACAGGTTTCCTATTTGAAATAAAAACACAAGTATATGTAAAAACGATTGAAAATATTTTTTTTCGTTTTTTTTTTTTTTTTTTTTTTTTTTTTTTTTTTTTTTTTTTTTTAAGTTTTATGGAAAACCTTACGGGATTTAAGGACTATTAAAATTTTTAAAAAAATGAAAGAAAAATACCATCTTTTACAGTTAATATTTTAAAATGTATTTCATATATTTAAATGTAAAATGATTTTTAAACATCTCGCTGACAAGCCCATTTTAATATGTTCACTAAGTTCCTGATTTCAATATGAACAGAATTTTATATAAATCTAATTGTAAGACTATCAGTGGATAAAATGGTTAATTCAATTTATGTATATAAAAAATTCCAAAAAAAAAAAACGATCCAAAAATATAATTTTCAGGGGGCTCCAACTGTCAGACTTTTGTCGAACAAAAAAATAGCAGAATAGCTTACATGCAGGATTACAAAATAAATTTTGCAGCTAGAAAGAATTTATTTATACATAAAATTTCTTTAGATTGCAATAATTAACCTGAATAAATTTGAATTTAAAGCATAATTGTATTTTAATACAATGTAGTTTTCAGATAAGACAAAATTTTGTATAACTTAGTAGTATAATTGCTTATAAAATAAGTTTATTGCGCAATAAAAAGGGATAATTTGATTGTGTTTATACACAGTAACATGAAACAAATGTTTTGCGTATTTGTATCTGCTAATACTATATGATTTTGTGTCACCATACCTTGTTATACACTGTAAAAAAAAAAGGGTCGATCTACTAAAAAAACTTTAGTGATCCTTGTAATTACGAAAAAATTTTTAGTAATCGTAGTCGGTTACTAGAAAATCTGTAAGAATTACTAGAAAAAAGTTAGCAATGGATAAGAGTTAATAGTTTTACCTTTTTAATAGCTATTACTAAAATTCGCTTGATGTGGCCTTGACAGCTTAGTGGTTATAGTAACGGACTCCAGGCTAAAAGGTCCCGGGTTCGATACCGGACAACGCCAAATACGTCCCGAATGTATGTAGTGTAAGTACTCGTTAATAAAGGGATTATGAAAATCCTGTCAGAGCCGGTAGAAATTTTTGGTGCTGCCATCTATTGCGGTTTTGCCGAAAATCTATCGCGTCAGAAGTTTGGATGCAGCTCGAAGGAAACTCCTGTCCTTCGGGCGCACGTAAAGGTTATTAAAAATAATTTTGGAGCTATTACTAAAATTTTCTTGGTGGCTCATACTAAAAATTTTTAAGTTAGTTATACAAAAAATTATTTTGTTCAGTTTACAAAAGAAACACTTGTTTCACTTGCAAACAAAAAGTTTGTAATGGTTACTAAAAAATTTTGTGGAATACAAATTTACTAAAGAATTTTTAGTAACCTCTTGAATTTTTTTTTTACAGTGTATGATACAGTTTAGCATAGATATATATTTTTTTAACATGCGTCGAGTTTTAACCAGTGTAGACCGTGTTACAGTATCAGTTTAATGAGAGGAAACAGAATGCGTAAAAATGTAAAATATTTGTGCTTTTCTACAGAATAGATATTTTGGGTTTAAAAGCACCAGTAAATATCTATAATTAAATATGCATAGCATACTAAGAAAAGTTTTTAATGATAACAAAATTTTTATATTGTCATTTCTTAATATGACGATGATTTAGATATTGAATTCTTGAAGGTTCTTTGATAAAGCATTTAATCTTAAAACTAATCTTCGAGAATGTTATTTTTATTATTATGTAAATTGAATGAATAATTTTTCATGAGTAATTTTTAATGTTCTTAAAAAAAATACTAACGCAGAAATGTTTAAACCTGTAGATATCAAATGTATATTTTTTGTTTTAGGTTGCTATTTTTTACCTTAATATTAAAGGTGATATTAAATATGTATGTCATTATATTGATAAAACCCTAATTGATAACTACCTGTTGTCTTAATCTTAAATAAAATAACATGCGAAAATTGTGCAAAATTATGTGCAACTAATATGAAAGAAATGATTGAGCCAATCTTTTAAAATAAGAATAAGGGATAAAATAGGAAAACCAGCGCTAGAATTATTATTTGACATGCCCTGACCTCGAATATTTTTTTCTTAAAATCAGATAATTTATGTTAAATAACAGCCGATTGAAATAAGACGATTGAAACTAATGAAGTTATGTAAGACTTTTCTGTTACATGTTGAAGTAAGTTCCTAATTCGAGAAGTAGCGTGTACTGCATACAGAACCAGTATTTTGGATGGTAAATTGCCCTCAGCCATCAAAGTTTTAATAAATGAAATGTGTGTGTGCAATTTTGAATATTTGAAAGATATTCTTAGAAAAAATGAGTTAAATGAATTTATCATTGCACAGAAAAAACTTCGAAGTAATACATACACTTTTAAATGTTTTACAAGATATTACACTATTAGACGAACGCTTATATATAATTTAATATTATACTTTAAAGATTTTTGAATTATTTTTCCAATATTCTTGAAAAAATGAGTAAAATGGAACAATCTTTGCAAGAAAAAATTGTCGAGGCAAAGTACATACATTTAAGAAAAAAATTCCACATTGGTCATAGGGAGTTAAAAATAATTATATCTATTACTACGGTACTGTAATTAAGGTCCGTATTTCTAAGGTTCGTAAATAAGAATAACATCCAGCTCATAGATAGTCAAATGAAACAAAGAGGAATACGAAGTTCCAATATATTTGAAATCTCATAGTGAACAAAAATTTGCATTTCAAAAACAAATTCTACATGAGATTTCGTGCCATACCTAAGAATAATAACGTTCTATCTCTGTTTTTGAAAAAAATGACCTATCGATATAGAAATGTTCTGTTTGTATCTGTAAAATTAAGTGCACACATTACACAAATTATTCCATAGGCACTGATTATATTAAAAAACACTTTATTAAAAGAATAACACTCACTCGCAGCTCACTGCTGCATTATCGTCTGCACATTTCTCAAACACAACTTTGGAATAAAAACAGAAAAAACACTTCGCTTCTCTTCACTTTCTGGACACTGAGATTTTAATTATAGGTAGCACGGTATCGTCTGCCTACATGAAACATACCGGCCCCCATTGACATGTTTCACATTCAATAATAACTCTTTTTTTACCAAGTACACTAATTACACAAATAAATACAAAAGGTCACTATATATGTTTACTCAAATATAAAAATTTAAAGAAAAAACAATATAACACTCACAAATATATATACATTTATCTTTTATCTTTTTCTTAAGTACTATGGTTTTCAGGCATAGGAAAATACATAATTTACTAATCGATTTTTTAAAAATTCCATTCTGAGTTTTTACCTGAACTACGCGAAATTTCTCATCATTACCGTAATATACTTCAATAATTCTGCCTAATGGCCACTTATTGTTTGGTGTATTTTCCTCTACTAACAACACTAGATCTCCTATTTTTACATTATCCTTTTCAATTCTCCACTTACCAAATCTTACAATTAATTTCAATTATTGATTAAATTAAATAGAACTTTAACTTTAATTTTAATTTTTAAACAATTGATAATTAAACTTTTTAGTCTTTGCTTTAAATATCATTTAAACTTTAGTGCTAAACAGAAATATTAGAAAGAAGATAAAAGTGATTAAAACTGCTAGTATCCTACTGATGTTAAATCCTATCAAAACCCCCTCTTAACACTTTTATCTAAAAAGAAGAGGCGACTACAAGAATATTAAAATACACCACTATAGTTTTAATCCTCTTAAGGATAGCCTAATACACTAGTGCATCCTGACGATGTCCAAATTTAGAACAAAAAGGATAACATCTTAAAAAGGACCATTATATCAACAGCACTTAATCAGTACACTAACTCCAAATATATTAATAAATCTTTAAAGAAGACACAATAACCGGGAATAAATAATAAAAATTAGCCAAAGTTCCAGCTTAGAACAATACCCAAAATATTCAAACATATTTATAGACAAAATAAAAACGTTTATATAATATTTACACACATCAAAAAACAACTTTTACCAGGTAGGTAGTCACTTAAAATTACTCTCATATCAACAAGATCCACTCGATCTGGCTCCTAGGTTTTAAAACATATTCAAAAATATTGATATATACTGCTTTTATATACCTTATACACACTTGAAAAAACCCTACATATATTTCAACAAGAACACAGCATGTCAATATCTTACACTTATTAAACTTTTTCAATATTGTAATATTCATTAAACAATCTTCAAAGTCCATAATAGGAAGAAATTTTGAATTATCATATACATTAATAATATATCTTACACAATTAACTATTTTAAACAATATAAAAATATTATTTTCACATATTGAATAAAAAGATCAAAATCTTTAATATTCAATTATAAAATTTAAGAATAGTGGAACCCCATGATTAAATTCAAAGGTAACCAAATCTCATTTTTACAACAAACTTCCCGGTCTGGCATCAACACATGACTCCATTCTCAAAAATAATCTTATCCTTCACAGCAGCCAATTTCCAATATAAACAAAGTTTCAGCTACAACATCTCCTAAGAATCCGGGGGACACATATAATTAAATTGGTACATAACATTCATACAACTTTCAGCGCCGTGTACACCCGGCTACCCTTTCACTCTCTCCAAATTTGCCTGGGGCCCTAGGTCTTCATACCTTACTCTCTCGAAAAACACAAAATCACATAGGCAAGAGTTGTAGCACGGATACAGATTATTTGAATCCAGAGAATCACAAATAAACCTCAAATAATAAACTATTGTTGCCATACTTAACATATTAGGACAGATCAACCAATGTTGACACTAAGACCATAGAAACTCCTTATTGCCGAGAAATAGTACACCAGTACAAAAACACTTTCACAAAAATTAGACTCTCCTCACAAGCCGGCTGACACTACACAGCTGACTGAATATACTATCACATGATTGTTTCTGTCACTCAGCGAGGAGCAAAGTTAACATCTGAAATCAATCCCCCTCCACTAAACACAGAAACATTTTGCAAATTTAACATCAGTTTTCAAAACAAAAATTTTCATTCCGAAAAATCTCCATTAAATATCCAAAAATTCAGCCCAAGAATTGAAAACAAGCATTCCATGAGAGTCCATCACATACTAAACATCTCCAACTAAACCAAGTACAGCCCATAGGGTTCATTCGCTCTTACACTACAACATGGTTCCTCCAAACTATTGCTCTTATATTCACTGGAGATCGAATTTTATCTGACCAAGTCTAACACATTTAGAAAACTTGACAAGCCAGCTGAAAGATGTTCCTTCCACATTCAGGAGACAATTCTAACAACTTCAAAAAATGCAATCCTACAGTTGAATCTAACACAAAATATTTAAATCTGTTCTATTACATTAATATAACAAAAACCTTATTAATTTATTTCCATATCTATTTCAACATTTCACAATTGCTTAAACTCAATACCAAAAAAAAAAAAGATCCGCAAAAAGATCCATCAACTCAATCAAAAAATGGATCCGATCTTCAAAGACTCCTTCATCAAAAGAGTTGAATTTTTAGCCTTACACATGATCAACTTTCAACTTTCAATTAACAAAAGTCAACTTTAAAAATTATTTCTCAAATTAGCACTGAGCAGACATGACACTAAACAACTGCAAAAAATCCTAACACTTAAAATGGTGGATCTCTTCCATGGCTCTAAAACTCTGAAACAACTCTAAAACTCTAAATCAACTCTTAAACTCTACATCAACTCTTAAACTCTACATCAACTCTCAAACTCTAAATCAACTCTCAAACTCTAAATCATCTCTTAAACTCTAAATCAACTCTAAAACTCTAAATCATCTCTTAAACTCTAAAACAACTCTAAAACTCTAAATCAACTCTAAAACTCTAAACCAACTCTTAAACTCTAAATCAACGCTAAAACTCTAAATCAACTCTAAAACTCTAAACCATCTCTTAAACTCTAAATCAACTCTAAAACTCTAAATCATCTCTTAAACTCTAAAACAACTCTAAAACTCTAAATCAACTCTAAATCAACTCTCAAACTCTAAATCAACTCTTAAACTCTAACTCAACTCTAAAAACTCTAAATCAACTCTAAAACTCTAAATCAACTCTAAAACTCTAAATCAACTCTTAAACTTTAACTCAACTCTTAAACTCTAACAACTCTAACTCAACTCTTAATCAACTCTCAAACTCTAAATCAACTCTTAAACTCTAAATCAACTCTAACACTCTAAAACTCTAAATCAACTCTAAAACACTAAATCAACTCTAAAACTCTAACTCAACTCTAAAACTCTAAATCAACTCTAAAACTCTAAATTAACTCTTAAACTCTAAATCAACTCTAAAACTCTAAACAACTCTTACACTCTATATCAACTCTAAAACTCTAAATAAACTCTAAAACTCAAAAAAAAAAGAATCTGTAAAACATATTGCAAAAATTAATATTTTTATGAGAACTCAGAAAAAAAAATATTTATCTCCGATTATAGATTATATGCACTAAATCAATGACTGATGTAAAGTAAATAATAAAATTCATCCAGTAAATAAAAATTCAAATTTATTTAGAATATTCTGTACTTAATATGCCAAAATTTTCGTGAGATCATGTTTCCCTAAATCTAACAGTAATAATAAAGAAACCTCCCATACTGAAAAAAATATACTTGATTTTTTAAAACATAATATGCTAAACTTTAAGATTATATATATAAAAAATACCAAACTTTTAAACTAAAAAGAATAGGACATAAATTCCAGGAAATCAGCAAGATCAAGTAAATCTCTGAAGTCATGTCACAAAACAAAATTTAAAATATTAAATTACTCAAAAATATCTATAAACTTTCATTAATAATTCATAAATTTCCGCCCGTAGACAGCACCAAAAACTGATTTCCTACCATTTAAGCACCTTATAAATTTTTTAAAAACTTTAAATTTATTAAAAATTTTAAATATATAAAAGAGTCTATTAAAACATTACACATTTTATTCAAAGTTCAAATATACTCTCGAATCTTATATTTTTTAAAACTCCTCAAATGCAGGCCTGTTAATTAAAAAAATATATAGATAGATAGATAGATGTAACAATTTTAACTTCATTATACTTAAACTTCAAAATTAAATTTAACAGTTTAAATCTAAAAATATAGCAAAACTATTAAGGTTTTAACACTTCATTTTTAATAAATATCTCTATATAATATTTTTCACATAAACTACTTAAGAATTTATCCATTTAAATTTTTTTCTATCAAACTAAAGAAAATCATTTCATTTTCAATAAAAAGAATTTAAAAAATTTCACTTTTACTGCAGAAGTCCTCCATCACACAAAGTACCAGAACCGGTAGTTCTGTCGAGAAAATATGCAAAAACGTCATGGCCAAGTAGATTCCCAGTTTATCAGAGCTCTTGAAGGTATGCAGGATAAAGTCTGTCACAGCTAAATCCATGATTCCTTGGAACAAAAGCTCATTCATAAACTCATTTCAAGCACTGTAGATCACAATTCATGATCAAACAGAAACTTATCAGGATGAAGTCCTTTCAGGCACCATAAGACATCACAGGAAAAAGTCCAACCGGGCAAAGTCGTCATAGGCTATGTAGAGTACAGTTCAAGAAACACAAAGCTGAAAGGTTCTTGTGAGCATTCAGGGCAATCAAACTTTCATACTACCCACACACTTCACTTGCTGCACCATGACATTCACGACAAAAATGCATAAACTCCAATGTTTGGGACGCAGACCATACTCAGGTCTTATCGTCGTTCTTCACACATATAAAATAAAACCAGCACTGTCTCTAAAGAGGCGATAAACTTTAAAAAAAATCAGCACAGTTCCTCTTATCATATCCCACGAAAACAGATTGAAAACGTTATTCTCTCAATATGCAAAAAGTCCACTGAATATACAAAAAGCCAACTTATTTGTCCATATCTTAATCACACAATAATTTAAACAGTTCATCTTCAGATTTAAGCAACATATGACTTCTTTATTTTTAATTGGCAAAGTCGTTTCAAAGAAAAATTTCATGAAATATGAAGAGCAGCATCTAAACTTCTGACTGCTTCCAAAAAACATAGTTCCAAAAATAATTTCCAGCGATCGGTATCAATTTTTTTTTTTTTTTTTTTTTTTTTTTTTTGTCAAACTATTCATTAACTCTTAAAACAATATCTTCTTTGACACAACACTTCACTAATTTAAGCAGAATATTATTCGAAGACTCTCATGTTCAACGTGGACAGATCTTTAATAGAACTCTTAACATAACATCAGCACATAGTTAATTCGAAGATTATTCACTCAAATAAATAATCATTTTTACCTCCCTGCGAGACGGACCATGTAAAATTAAGTGCACACATTACACAAATTATTCCATAGGCACTGATTAAATTAAAAAACACTTTATTAAAAGAATAACACTCACTCGCAGCTCACTGCTGCATTATCGTCTGCACATTTCTCAAACACAACTTTGGAATAAAAACAGAAAAAACACTTCGCTTCTCTTCACTTTCTGGACACTGAGATTTTAATTATAGGTAGCACGGTATCGTCTGCCTACATGGAACAGTATCTATGAAGACATTTCTGGATTAAAGTAATGAAAAGGAAAAAAAAGAGAGAATTTGGGAAAATGTAGCTTTAAAAGAGTGCTTTCATCTGCCATAGTACTGAAAAATGAAAATCGAATACTTCCCGTCTAAGGCGACTAAAAATTTTCATATAAAAATTAAAAATATTTGTAATTGGTTCTCAATTGATAAAAATCATTTTTATGTAACTATTTTGGCAAAAAAGAGATTCTTATATCCTAATTGAATGTAGTGAAAATTATTAAGTTCTAATCTAGTTTATAAAAGTAATGATAAAAAGACATTTGAAAACTTTCAACGTTAATTACTCAAAATATTGAAAATGTGCCCTACCTGGTTATTATTGGAAAACAGATACATAGACAGCCACCAAAACTAATACAAAAACTATTTTTTAAATTTCAGACACTGCCTTTTCATCCACGTATCAACGACTGAGTGCGATACTGAGAACAAAATCTATATATATTTAATCAAAATATTTTCAAGGCGAAATTTTTAACATATACAATGCATCAATTTTTGAAAGAGTCATCGAAAAACATTACCCTCGAAAACAAACTCTTTTTATAAATTAATATAATTTTCTTAAAACAGCCTTAAAATTTAGCATACAGTTAAGCAAAATTAAAATACGAAGACTTAAAAACATCATAATTTTTTCAGAACATATGCGTATCTTTTAAAATCCCAAATTTGTAAATGTAGCAAAAAAATGGGAAATTGATTTTCGAATAAAAATTTGTTTTACATACATATTTCTTATTTCAGTTAATTTTCATTATAAAAATGATAGAGAGACAATAAAAAAAGAATTTTTCCCAAATGATCTTACATGGCTTGAGTTTTACGGTTTAAAAATTATTTTAAATTCTTTAAAAAAAAAAATTAAAAATAAGTTTCTGAGTGTAATTGAGAAATATTTTTAATCATCTCTTATCAATAATTCATTATTTACACTAAATTTCTGAATTAAAATAATCTTGTCTTTTCTAAAATATTTATATAAATATTATAATATTTCTCATCGATTATTGCGCTAAATGTGCTTTAACATTTTTCTATGTGTAGAATTCTGTAAGTCTTACAATATCTTTCGCCGTTTTAAAAAACTTGTTTATCGTTACATAATAACTTTTTAATTTTTTACTGAAATTCCATCATCTCGAATGGTTCCATTTATTGAATTCTTCCTTATTCGTTTCAACTTAGATATTTATTATTTTTATATGTGAAATGTTACTTCCATTTATTAATTATTTTATTGTTTATTTAAGTTTATTTTCTCTGTGTCACCATGGCATAGTCATAAAAAAATTTAATGCATTTTACAGAATATAATTAATAAATGCATGTTCATAAGATTAATTATTTTTTATTACAAAACACATGAAATATTTCAAAAATGGAAAAAAAATATTTAAAATTTCTACTTAACATTATTTTTCCAAACTTTATATCGACTACTATAAAGACTCATTAATATGATAAAGTCATTATAATTATAAGTCATTTTTTATGATCATAAATGTCGTCTGATTTTTTTTTTCAAATTTTTTTATACCTAAATTGATGAAGTCGTGTAGCGATGTAAAATAAATCATATCTTAATGTTAAAAAAACTAAAATTTGAGAAAATAAATGCTGCTGGAAAAAATGTAATAATAATAAATGGATTACAAGTGTCTCTTTACGATGAATATTTAAAACAAAAAGTATAAAGTATTATAAATAATATAAAATAATATAAAATTGTAACATGAAATCATAAAAGGAAACAAATAGAAAAAAAGAAATGATCAATAACTGCCAGAAATCTAACAGTTTTAATTTATTAATTTTAAGCAGCTATTAAAATTTAGTTTAAATATGCTAAAAGTTGCAGTTAATTTCCACTGGTGTGCAATAAATATGGATGAAGCAAATAAACAAGGAAGCAGAATGGATTGTGAAACGATTTTAACTTTAACTTAACGTCGCTCAAAGCTTTTGAGCGACGTTACATTCGAAAGAGTATCGTGTCCTTAATTTTTGTACGCAACTATATACGTGGATTTTTTTTATGGACATCCATATTATAAAAAATATCGTTCCTAAAAGAATGCCTTCTTACGAGTACATCACTGTCGTACTTGAAATTAGCTGTTTTACTCATATATTCTTCATACTAAAGAATTTTAGTTTGACGAATAATCGATAATCCAAAATTAAAGTACAAAATATTATTTGCACCCTATTAAAATTCTGACAATTTTGTAACTTTATACTAATGTACTAATATATATATATATATATATATATATATCTTGACAAAGTGAAAAAAATTATTACTATCTTTATGCAACCGGCTCATAGCAGCTCTGTCTTTGCACAAAGTTTATATACTCTTTTATGAAAAATATGAAAAATGATGAAAAGATGAAAAAAATGTAAAAATGGGTGAAACAACAACAATGAACCACAAAAGAGCAACACCAAAGAAACAAAACAAAATAAACTCCCTGCTCTTCAGAAGGTGGGAGGAGCACAGGTATCAAAAAATTGTAAAAAAATGTATCCTCACAGATTTCGCAAGGCATCACAAAGCTGCATACTCCAATTATATAAAAAATAACTGAGAAAAATTAAGAAAAATTTTTTAATATACCAAAACAGTAAAATAAAATAAAATAAAATAAATCTCTTCAAGATTTTTTGAAGAGAATTTATGGTTTTTTGAAATTTAAATTTAAAAATTCTAGTTATTTTTGGTGTATTGATAATAGTATTGAGGTTTTTAAGAAATTGAACACGCCTACAACGCCCACAAATCTGTTTACTTTTGATTTTGAAAATCTTTTTTCAAATATTCCTATTGATCTGCTGTTTAAAACTCTGGAGGATTTGTTTGATATTTTTTATATCAAGGAAGAGTTGGGTATTGATAGAGATTTTTTTCTAAGTTTATGTAATTTTTGTTTTTATAATAATTTTATAACTTTTAATGGTTCAATTTTTTATCAGGTATGTGGAATAGGTATGGGTACTAATTTTTCAAGCACTGCAGCTAACCTTTTTTTATTTTTTATGAATATAAATTCATTTTAAATTCTAACAAATCATTCAGGGTTTTGAGATATATCGATGACATAATTGTCTTCGATTATAATTTTTTGGAATCGATTGATCACATTTATCCACCTTGTTTAAAGTTAAATTGTGCTTCAGACTATAATTTACATGTTGTTTTTTTAGATCTTGACTTAAATATTGAAAATGAAGAATTAGTTGTTAAATTATTTGATAAAAGAACTTTTTTTAATTTTAAAACCCACTCCATGCCTCATTGGCACTCCAATTTAAGTAAAAGAGTTTTTGTAAATATAATTTTGGGTCAAATAATTAGATATTATAATATTTGTGGGTCGAGGAAGATTTTGGAAACACAAATTTTTAAATTTGCTGCAAATTTGTTTTACAATAATTTTTATCCTCATAATTTTATATATTTTTTATGTAAATGAACTAAAAAAAGGTTTTTTGAAGTGGCAACAGTAGGGCCAAACGCCACTATGGAAGTTGCTTCTTGGATGTTGAATTATATGAAGATCTGTGAATGAAAGTCCGACAAGGAAAGTTCACAGGGTGATGATTGTCAACATTTTGAGAGTGACAGACCAAGCTTGAAAATGGACAGTAGTGAACAACGGAACGACAATTCGAAGGAGTTTAAAACTTTGAAGCTGGCCTGCTATCATCTTAGGCCTAACAGTTTTCCCCCGCTCAATCAAGTATGGAGGTTTGAAAATTTTTTTAACAGGTATCTTTTTTCTTTTTCCTCATAGGTAAAGGTGGGGGCATCGCATTGCTGCATGTCTATTTAGTTTAGTTTATTGTTTAGTTTCTGATGTTCTTCGTGTTACTTTGGAAATTTCTAAATATAATATTTTTGAGTTATGTTATGTTACGAGTTGATTTACTTTATGATTTTGCTGTTGGATATTTTTTAATTTTACTGTTTTGGTATATTAAAAAAAATTTTCTTAATTTTTCTCAGTTATTTTTTATATAATTGGAGTATGCAGCTTTGTGATGCCTTGCGAAACCTGTGAGGATACATTTTTTTTACAATTTTTTGATACCTGTGCTCCTCCCACCTTCTGAAGAGCAGGGAGTTTATTTTGTTTTGTTTTTTTGGTGTTGCTCTTTTGTGGTTCATTGTTGTTGTTTCACCCATTTTTACATTTTTTTCATCTTTTCATCATTTTTCATATTTTTCATAAAAGAGTATATATATATATATATATATATATATATATAATATATAATATATAAATATATATATATGCACGAGAAGTGTTATAAATGGTGACTAACAAATAATCGATAATCCAAAATTATAGTACAAAATATTATTTTCATCCGATTGAAATTCTCACAATTTTGTAACTTTGTACTGATACATATACATATATAAATACCTGAAGTGTTATAAAGGATGATTGTTCACCCAAAAGTGTTGCTCTTGAATGCTGTCCTGTTTGATTGATGAAAAGTTGTGTGTGGATGCACTGAATTCATGAAATACTGGAAGCATGCAAAAAAATTGTGTTATTTTGCTGTGTATAAATCCAGTTACTTACATGAAATTGTTTGTAATATCTGATATGGAAGAATTCAAAATTTGAACAAAAGGCCGTTGTTCAGCAGCCGTACACTGTTAAAAATTTTGCTGTAGTTTGAACCAATTTTTGATACTCAGTAGCTCACAACCATATTTCAACCTCGTTCCGATTATTGGAATTATGCTTCAACAGGAGCTCTAAATATTGGTTCAAGATTTCACCATATTTTAGTGGCAGCTTTGAGCACCAAAATTTGGTTCAAACTAGGACAAGATTTTCAACAATGTACTATTAGTGCAGACAGTCACGGCGTAAGTGTAGTACTGAAATGGAGTCTATTATCCAGTGATTACTCCATAAATATGAAGCAAGATTTTGTTCTAATAAGATTATTCATCAAACATGGAAATTTAAAATCAAGTGTCAGAATATGAAAAAACTGGTATGCTTGAGAGTGAATCAATAAATCATATTACATCGTCTGATAAAGAACTTTAGTATACAACAAGACTTGTTGACACCAGATAACATGTTTAAAAGCATTTTAAAATAGACTGAAATATGAGCTCTGAAGTTATGAGATCTGCTTTTTGTTAATATCGATGTTCTTCCAGAAATTAATCAGTGAAAGGCACATTTAGGAATACTTAGCTAATGGAATACTTAGCTAATGATACGAGAAGACAGTGGCTTAAGAAGAATTAATAACATGCCTTTTTACGTGCCGTTTTTAATATATACTAGTTGGATGTGCTAATCCCAAAACTTTTTTCTATTTCATAGGTATATTTTGAAGTTTCAAAAATTAGTTAAACATGGTTATACTTTAATATTATTAATTCAATACTATACCATACACGATTTTCATCTTAAATTTTTGCTTCAGTCAATTAATCGGAGTAAAAAAGAGTTAATGTGGATCATGATATTTATTAAAATCAATAGTTTTCCCTTATTCTGTAACCATCAGCTAATTAAAAATAGCCGGCTTTGTTCGACGCCTGTTCCCTTCTCAGCACGAGCCGATGGACAATATTCTATAGAACTATTGGCAGATTTTTTATTTCAAATTCAGGAGGATCTGTTTGCTATGGCTTAAAATAATCGCACACAAAAAAAATTAATTCAGTTCTATGCCTGATTTGATACACTTTTCGATGGTAAAATAATGAAAATGGCACAGTCATCGCGATTATCGCGCACCCTTCCGCCGAATTTTTTTTTTCAAATCTGCTGAACAGAACAAAGTCATGAAGTGAACATTTAAACCAAAATTTAAACCAACCTTTAAATGGTTCAATTCTATGCATAACTTCATACACTTTTAGGTGGTACAATATTGAAAATGGCACAAAAAGAACTGAAAAAAAATAGATTCGTTCAGAATATTCTAGATTAGATAGTTAATGCACATAACCAACAAGCTTGTAACTGATTTAGTTAATTGAGAATTGTATGTATGAATTTTTAAAAGTATTTGTATTTTGTTTTTTTCCATACTATTTTAATTGTTAAAAAAAGAAAAAAAAAACATCTCATAAGCATATATGTATGTAATTTATTTTTCTTGGTTTCTTTTGAAAGTTTGTCAAAACTTTCAAAAATTGCACTTTTTTAGGCCTTAATATCTCTGATGGGGCACGATATAAAAATCGGAAAGTCTGGACTTTTATTGTATTCTATGATAGTGTTATGTACAAAAAATTTCAAGGAGGATATTTGACTAAAAGCTGAGATATTACATAAACAATATGCGAAAACAATATTTCCAAACTACCGTAACCTAGTATGTGTTTGTTCATACATCCAAAATGTTAAATTACTGATTGATGGTGCAAAGTTAAATGTTAATTATTAACATCTTCTTCAAACGCTTATGTGTGATTTAAACAATTCAGAATGTATGCTAAGCCAATACATTATTTATCCAGATGAACAAAATCTACTAGAAATGAAACAATTTCAGAAAAAAGTAACATGAAACAATTTTACTTAGAACACGTTTCAGAAAAAGTAAATTGAAGACAATGGGTTGCAACTGATCATATTGGCATAGTTTCAATTACTAAAGCTAGAGAAGAATTTTGTAAAATTTCAGTGAAAAATCTATATGCTTTCAAGTAACATCAGCATGTGTGTAAAATACAATCAAAATTTCCTAAGTACTAGAAAGGAAATCCAATGGATTCAGAATGAATTGAAGTTGGTGACTTTTCTGAAAATGTTACATTTGTCATTCAAGAAGAAATACAATATTTTTTCCTTGTAAAGAATCTGGTCATTGTCCATCCCTTTGATCACAGTTCATACCTTCCCAAAATATGTGATTAATTATATAAAAATTACGGTCCCATCAGTACCGAAGATATTTTTGTGACAAATTCTACCCAGCATAAAAATAAGAAGAATTTTGTAAAATTTTCGTCATCATTTGAAAGACTTTGGCCTTCAAGCACAATGGTATTTTTTTAGACTATTCATTTGAAAAATGCTTGTGATGAGATAGGATGAACTACAAAGAGAGAAGTAATTAAGAGGAACTTACAGATGAGAGCTAAAACAATTCCTTTCTCGTGAAGCAAAATTTAATTTCTGTGACAATAACCTTTCTGGCTTTACGTTCATGTATGTTTCAAGTGTAGAAGGGATCAACCATGCAAATGAATTACATAATCGATTTCAATGCTGCTTGCAAGTTCCTGAAACTCATTCCTTCCATAAGTATGTTCATGTAAATAAAACATTTCTGCGATGTTACCATACATCAACCTCAAGTAATTTTCAGCAAATAAAGATTTCCTAAGACCTTTATAAGTTTATTCTGCAGAAAAATAAGAGGTTTTTTTCTTGGAAATATTAATGGAGTGAGTCTTGAACATAATGATTTCAAAGCTCATTTCTATGGGCCAGCAGGATTAAGAACTTCACTCAAGTTAACAAGAGATGACAAGACTTTGGTGGCTTCAAAAAAATTGAGAAAGATCAACTTGATGGAACTGACAAGAGTAACTGGTCGAACTCATAACATCTCTCGTAAATAGTGTGAAGCTCTTTGTTGAGCAATTATAGTATGTTTGTAAATTAAACATTCATTATTAAACTGTTTTCAACACACAGCTTTTCTGTGTAAATATTGTATTAAAGAAATAAATCTCATTGCTCCTAACGTACTCGTGATAGCATTTCTTAATATTTTCTAATCCCCGTATCTCAGCTTATAGCCAAATCTAATACTTGAAACTTTTTATGTATATCACTACCATCAAATACTATGAAAGGCCAGAATTTCAGATTTTTTATCTCGCGCCACACCAGAGATATCAAAGCTTAAAAAGTGTCATTTTCGAAATGTTTGACAAATTTTTTAATTTTTTTCGCAAAAAGAAAACAACTCCCATATATGTGACTTGGTTTACAAGTATTTTCGATCTATTTGTAAAAAAATGTGTCATGTTGACAGTTTTCCTTGCATGAAAAATTCCCTCTTGTAAACGGACAGATTTTGGAAAAAAAAATCTCGCCAAAAAATTTCACCAATAAGAATTTATTTTAAGAAACTATTTTATTGCCAGACTATTAACACATTTTATTTTGAAGAATTTGCTGCAAACCCCATTTAAATTGGAGAAATAAAATATGAGATATTTACAATTTTCAATGTGAAGAAATAGCTGCATAGAAAGATAGCTACCATGCCTAAAAGAAAAATAGTAAAATTTAAATAATAGTCATTTTGAACTTCCATCATGTTAGTGTTGTTGTACAAAAAAAATTAGATTTTTTAAAAATAGTCAAGCAACCAAAATATTTTCGGGACCAATTGATATGGCCGAATGGCATTTCTATTACGTTTTGTTCATCTGGACAAATAATGCATTGGCTTAGCATGCCTCTGAATTGTTTAAATCATGATTTAAACAGCATTTCAAGACGATTTTTGTTATTAACACTTAACTTTGCACCATCATCTATTAGTTTAGCATTTTGAAGTTATGAACAATAAACAAACACATAGTAGGATACAATAGTTTAGCAGCATTGTTTTCACATATTGTCCGTGTCATATCTTAGCTTGTATTCAAATCTCCTTCTTGAAATTTTTTGTACATAACACTACTATAAAATACTATGAAAATCCAGAATTTCAGATTTTCACCTCGTACCCGACCAGTGATGTCAAAGCCTAAAAAGTGCGATTTTTTAAATTTTTGACAAATTTTGGAGTTTTTTCACGAAGAGAAATTAACCAACAGATCTAGAACTTGATGTGTGAGTTCATATACTTTCAAACTATTTGTAAAAATAAAATAAAAAAAGTGTCAAGTTGGCAGCTTTCCTTGCATAAAAAAACCCTCTTTTTTCCGTCAGATTTTGTAAAAAAATCTTAAATTTATGCTAAAATTTCACTAGTAAAAATTTACTTTTAAAAAAATTTCTACTGGTATACATTTAGTCTATTTTATTCTAAAAAAAATGCTGCAAACCCCATTTCAATTGGAAAAAATAAAAGACGAGGTATTTAAAATTTTGTATACTCTACGTGAGAGAATCACTGCACACGATGAAACAAAGATGGGCGCCGTGCAAAATCAAAAAATAGTAAAATTAAAAATGATAGTCATTTTGAACTTCCATCATGTTAGGGCTGTCGTTCAAAAAAATTTCAGATTTTTTAAAAATTCTCGAGCAACCCCCCAAAAAAATATTTTTTGGACCACTTGAAATGGATTAATCCTTCAATATACTTGGTACAAATATTGACAAATAAAGATTTGTCTTTTCTTTCATGTCTCACTATATTGTTTGACTTTCATACACATCTCTGTCCTCAGACACCAGGGGAAATTTATATTCAGACTCCCCCTCGTATTTCAATTTATACTTTATTATTATTATTATTATTATTATTATTATTATTATTATTATTATTATTATTAATATTAGACGATATTTTAATTTGCAAAAAACATGCGTGTTTCCGGAATTTCTTCTGGGGAATATTTTTATGTAGAAATGTTTAATTTTAGGAAAACAATAAAAAATTTCTCAGAATCGTTATATTCTGGATAAACGCAGCATAAAAAACGATAACCATAAAATAAAATATTTCTCCGCTCAAAACACTACTTGGATTTAGAATTCTTGGAAATTTAGGAAGAAATCAATTTTCTGGAAATTCAAGATGTTCGTGTTTCAAGTATTAAAAACAAAAACATATTTCTACAAAAAATAAAAAGGCTATTAAAATGTGATGTTTAAGTCTTCTTTTACAATTTGTTTTCAGAAATGTTAGGCTTTGAAATTTATTTTATAAACTGTAGAATTATATTTCGATACATTAACTCCTTGTGGGGCAAAGAACTTCAGTTGCAAAAATGTCAAAATGTTTGATTGACACCGGTATTTAGAAGCAATTTTATATAAACTAAGTAAAAGCTTTTCTTCGCATATTTTGTATGAAACAAATGTAAATTCCTAATGTCTGGTGTGAATGTGGCATTTGGGAATTAAAATTAAGTGGTATATAACATATACCGGTGCTCTTCAAAGGGTTAAAAATGTAATCCATAATACAATACGTTATTTTATTACAAACTGTTCGTTTGTATATTAAGAAATGTATTTTAGCTGCACAGTTTCGGTTTTATATATATACACTTAATGTCTTGTTGTTTACATCTTCATTTTAATTTCGAAAATGATGTATATATATATATATATTAAGCTCTTCTGATGGAAATTTTGATAAAGCGAAAAAATCTTATGGAAAAAATCTTAACATGTAATGGAAGAAAGTATACTTATTCTAAAATAATATGCATTCAAAATGCACCACACTCCCCAATATAGGATTCTATTTCGTAGACAATTGAAATTGCATTAGAAAAATATAATTTATAAAAGATATTTGAACAATATTGCAAGGAACAATTTAAATGAGATTGCTTAGTCATAAATATCGTTTAATGAAAATTGTGCAAGATAAAACAAACTCAAAACCGAAAAAATGATTTCGCGATTTCTTTTAAAAGTAAATCTTAAGTATAAAAGGCGTTTATCTTATACTATAATACAAGCAAAAAATTGTGTAGGTGTGTGTGTATATTTTATCTCAAAAACGGCTTTAACGATTTTCGCAAAAATTTGCATTTTACAATTTTCGGGCACAAGAAGACCATTGGACAAGGTCACATATTCGGGAAAATTTGATTAGTGGGTCATTTTGGGTCATAATGGATCAGAGTCAAGCTATTTATATCTAAAGAACGGCTGGATCGATATTAACGAAATTTTGTATCCAACAGTTTTTCGGCACTAGAAAACTATTGGGCTGGGTCACATGTTCAAAAAATTTCGATTAGTGGGTCATTTTGGGGTCATTGTGGATCAAGCCAATTTTATCATAAAAACGACTCTAACGATTTTAATCAAATTTCTATTCTACTGTTTTGAATTATGAGAAGACCATTGGGTTAAGTCATGTGTTAGAGAAAATTTGATTAGTGGGTCATGTTTGGTTCACTGTGAGTAATTTTACCTAGAGAATGTCTCGTGCAATTTTGTCTAAATTTTGTATTTTATCGTTTTCGGGCATGAGAAAATCATTGGTCTATGTCACATATTCGAGAAAATTAAATTAATTGGTCATAAAGTGTATCGGTCAAACTATTTATATTTAACGACCAGATCAATTTTAATGAAAATCTGTATGTAATAGTTTTTTAACACGAGAAAACTAATGGGCTAAGTCTCACGTTCGATTGATTTCGATTATAATGGTCATTTATGGCAAATGTTGGGTAATGGTCAAGCTATATCTAAAGAACGGGAGGATCAATTTTAACGAAATTTTGTATACAACATTTTTAGCACGAGAAAACTATTGGGATAGGTTACATCTTTAAGAAATTTCGATTAATGGGTCATAAAGGGTTATAAAGTGTCTGGGTCAAGCTATTTATATTTAAAAAACGGCAGGCTTGATTTTATTGAAATTTTGCGTGTAACTATTGTTACGAATTTTGTAAATAGTTAGTGTTTGTACTGTAAAATAATGTAAGTAATCTTATTAAGCTCCATTCCTTTACTAATATTAGTTTTTGTTACATTGTCTCTGTTATCAAGCAAACTTGTCTATTATTTTCAGTATATGGTCAGTGTGGTTTCAGTGTATGTCAGTGTCTATTATTTTCATTGGCGAAATAGTAAAGATATCGCCAAGTAGGCGTCACTTTTGACGACTAATTTTGGTCGCCAAATTTGGCGATATATCGCCAAGTTGGCGACAAACTTGGCGATTGTTGGCGATGGTAACCCTTCCCTCTCTATGGAAACCCCCCTTAGGTATGCTGATACATTGAATGTTTTTCCTTGGTTTCTGGATTTTTCTAGAAGGTTGTAGAAATTTCCAGCACATGCTGCGAGTCTATATAAGGAGAGCAATACGAGCTGCTGTGGTTATTATTATCAGTCAGTCATTGAGTGAGCTGCGATTGTAAGCAAGTTTGCTTGAGTTTCATCTATGTTGTCTTGAATGTTATTAAGTGTTGAGACGTTGTATAAAGAGACTCTGGGATCTAAAGCTGTACTTGTACGATAGATTTGAACAGTTATTTTTGAATATCTAGTAATATTTGTGAGTTTCGAAGACTCTGTTGTTCTGAAGAGCGGTTCGAATGGCAGATGTACAGGATTTAAACGCTGCATTACTATATGCCTTACAGTTGGAAGCAGCCACACAAGCCAGCCGAAGAGATCGTCATTCAGTCCGAGGAGCAACGGTTAACAAAAGCTCAGAAACTGAAATCGACGTCCTGAAAGAAATTGGGAAAATTAATCAAGAGCTTGAAGCCTTAAAATATGGAAGAACAAGCTTAAGAAAACAGAATCTCACGTGCTGGGGATGCGGTGATACAGGACATCTCCGAAGAAACTGCCCCAAAATCCACGAACGTGAGATGAATTCAAGACCAGAGAATAAAAAGCTCCACCTGAAGATCCTTCAAATATCGAAAATGAGTGGCGGCGATAATGTGATAGGCTTTATTAACGGAATTCAGTGCCGTATGATTGTTGATACGGGAGCCAATGAGACAATAATAAGAGAAGATTTGGCTCGGGAATAGAAATCTAAACTCATCTGGACTCCACCATGCGTTACCCTGCAAACTGTGACGGGCGACAAAATAGGAATATATGGTAAGGCAAATTTAACCATCAACTTTGGAGGAACGAAATATTACCATACGGCATATGTGGCTAACATAACAGATCCTTACTTAATCGGACTAGATTTTCTGAAGAAGTTTGGCTTCAAACTTGATTTCAAAAATAACAAAATGCTCTCAAAATTTGAAGAAATAAGTCTTTTTGGATTAAATAACGAAATTGAAAGTAAACAAGCAGTAATAGCCAAAGAAGGCATCAATCTAGATCCAAGAACAGAATTTTTAGTTCCAGCTGTAATTAAAAATGAAACTAATTACCGATTTGGCCATATAGATTATCCAGAAGACAATAGTACACAAGCAGGAGTATTGGTGGCTTCTTCTGTGGTAGACCTCTCGAAAAAGACCATTCCAGTCAGAGTTGCTAACATCAGTGATAAAACGTGGACTATCAAGAAAGGAGAGGTGATAGCATCATGTGCTCCTGTGACGTGCATAAGTCCAAATTCCAGTCACTCTGAGAAATCTTCAGATAATTTAGTCAAAGATTTGTTACAAAATACAGACTTAGATCCATAACAGATGGACGCTGCGGAAAATTTATTTAGGGAATTCCAAAGTTTATTCTCCGAAACATCTGAAGACTTTGGACGAACCAAAATCGCACAACACCGAATTGATACTGGAGATCACTCACCTATTAAACAACACCCTAGACGATTACCTTTTGCCAAGCAAGAAGAGGTGCAGAATTTGATTAAGGATATGGAAGAAAATGACGTCATCGAACCATCGACAAGTCCATGGGCGTCTCCCATTGTATTAGTAAGAAAGAAGGATGGTTCTACAAGATTTTGTGTAGACTACCGCCGACTGAATGACGTCACCAAAGAGGATAGTTACCCTCTGCCAAGGATTGACGACACTCTTGACACACTTGCTGGCAACACCTGGTTCTCAACTCTGGATCTGAAGAGTGGTTACTGGCAGGTAGAGATCCATCCCGACGACCGCGAGAAGACTGCCTTCACAACGGGACAAGCATTATGGCAATTCAAAGTAATGCCTTTTGGTCTATGTAATGCACCTGCAACTTTTGAACGCCTTATGGAAACGGTTCTTCGGGGGCTGTCATATGAGGCATGTCTTGTTTATTTAGACGATATCATAATAATAGGAAAATCTTTTGATGAACATCTGCACAAACTCCGGCGGGTGCTACAAAAGTTAAAGGAAGCTAATTTGAAGTTAAGCCCTTCGAAGTGCAGTTTGTTTCGTAATGAAGTCGCCTACCTTGGACACATCATTTCAGCAGAAGTAGTTAGGACTGATCCGGAGAAGATATCGGCCGTGAAAAATTGGAATCGTCCAGCAGATGTTCACCAGTTTCGAAGTTTTCTAGGATTATGCACCTATTACAGGAAAATCGTCAAAGGCTTCTCGATGATTGCAAGGCCACTTCATAAATTAACAGAAGCCAATCAAAAATTTATGTGGACACAGGAATGTGACGCTGCTTTCGAAAAGCTTAAGGAGGCCTTAACATCCGCTCCAATTTTGTCATATCCTCAAATCGATAAACAGTTTATACTTGATACGGATGCAAGTAACGAAAGCATTGGCGCTGTACTGTCCCAGTAAATCGACGGCCAGGAGTGTGTTATCGCCTATTTCAGCAAGTGCTTGTAAAAGGCAGAGCGAAATTACTGCGTAACAAGAAAAGAGCTTCTTGCTGTAGTGAAAGCCATAGAACATTTTCATCACTATATTTACGGTCGAAAATTCCTCATCTGAACTGATCATGCTTCTCTAACTTGGCTATTGAATTTTAAGAACCCTGAAGGCCAGATAGCCAGATGGATACAAAAGCTTCAAGAGTACGATACGGAGATACGCCATCGAAAAGGCTCATCACATGGAAATACAGATGCTCTCTCAAGAAGACCCTGCTCAGAGAATTGTAGATACTGCGACCGGGTTGAGAAGAAATTTAATGTCATAGGTCCTATAGTAAGACAAGTTACAACTGGGTCTACATCATCGCAAGATCCGTGGAGTGACGAGAGCCTGCGTAAAGATCAACTTGCTGATCCTGAAATTAAGCCAATTCTAGAGCTGAAAGAGGTGTCCAACCGGAAGCCCAGCTGGCAAGACATGACCCATTACCATCCTACGACTAAACGTTATAGGGCTCTCTGGGATTCCCTACATTTGAAGAACAGTATCTTGTACCGAAAATGGGAGTCTGATGATGGAAAGACATGTAGATGGCAACTACTACTTCCTAAGTCGAGAATTTCTATGGTCCTTCAAGAACAGCATGGTAGTCCCACAGGAGGACATTTTGGTGTAATGAAGACCCTGCAAAAGGTTCGAGAGCGTTTCTATTGGAATAATGTTCGCAGTGATTTGGAGAAGTGGTGTCGAACTTATGACACCTGTGTAGCACGTAAAGGTCCAAAGAGGCGCACCCGTGGACGATTGCAGCGTTATAATGTAGGAGTTACTTTCGAACGAATTGCTCTAGATATCCTGGATCCTCTTCCTAGAACATCTGATGGCAACAAGTACATCCTCGTTGTCATGGATTACTTCACCAAGTGGCCTGAAGCCTACGCCATACCTAATCAAGAGGCGGTAACCGTAGCAGAGATGCTGGTTCAACACTGGGTTTCCACTGGGTTTTTGAGCGGTTCAATCGTACCATCCTAAATAGCCTCTCCCTGCTGGTGTCTAAAGATCAACAGGACTGGGACAAGAAATTGCCTCTGTTCCTGCTTGCCTACAGGAGTGCTGCTCATGAGGTCACTGGTTATTCCCCTTCTCAAATGCTCTTTGATCGTATTCTTCGTCTACCTGCGGATCTTTTGTTTGGCCGTCCTCCTGACGCTCCTTTTTCTCCCGAGGAGTACGTGGATGAACTCCAGGCACGGATTGAAGAGATTCATAGTCTAGCGAGGAACCGAATCGGACTGGCATCGGAAAAGATGAAGACACGGTACGACACAAAGGCAACTGGACATGAGTTCAACGAAGGTGACAAAGTTCGGCTGTGGAATCCCATACGTCGTAAGGGACTGTCGCCAAAATTACAAAGAAACTGGGACGGTCCTTACACAGTCGTCAACAGGCTGAATGACGTCGTCATACGCATACAAAAATCGCCACAAGCCAAACCCAAGGTCGTACACTATAACCGGCTAGCTCCTTATTTTGGCCAAAGTGATTAGAAATTCAAAACTGAAATTTCAGACCATGGTCATGAAAGTCACTTTTTGTAAATATGTAAATAGTAATTAGTTCTTCTTTATGTAAATTTTATTATTGTTATTATTTATTTGTTTATTTATTTTAAGTGTTTTCTTCTAATTCAAGGATTGCACTGCCCGGGACGTGCAGTCTTTGAGGAGGGGGTAGTGTTACGAATTTTGTAAATAGTTAGTGTTTGTACTATAAAATAATGTAAATAATCTTATTAAGCTCCATTCCTTTACTAATATTAGTTTTTGTTACATTGTCTCTGTTATCAAGCAAACTTGTCTATTATTTTCAAAATTCCTAACACTACCCCCTCCTCAAAGACTGCACGTCCCGGGCAGTGCAATCTTTGAGTTAGAGGAAAACACTTAAAATAAAAAAACAAATAAATAATAACAATAATAAAATTTACATAAAGAAGAGCTAATTACTATTTATATATTTACAAAAAGTGACTTTCATGACCATGGTCTGAAATTCCAGTTTTGAATTTCTAATCACTTTGGCCAAAATAAGGGGCTAGCTGGTTATAGTGTACGAACTTGGGTTTGGCTTGTGGCGATTTTTGTATGCGTATGACGACATCATTCAACCTGTTGACGACTGTGTAAGGATCGTCCCAGTTTCTTTGTAATTTTGGCGACAGTCCCTTACGACGTATGGGATTCCACAGCCAAATTTTGTCACCTTCGTTGAACTCATGTCCAGTTGCCTTTGTGTAGTACCGTGTCTGCATCTTTTCCGATGCCAGTCCGATTCGGTTCCTCGCTAGACGATGAATCTCTTCAATCCGTGCCTGGAGTTCATCCACGTACTCCTCGGGAGATAAAGGAGCGTCAGGAGGACGGCCAAACAAAAGATCCGCAGGTAGACGAAGATCACGACCAAAGAGCATTTGAGAAGGGGAATAACCAGTGGCCTCATGAGCAGCACTCCTGTAGGCAAGCAGGAACAGAGGCAATTTCTTGTCCCAGTCCTGTTGACCTTTAGACACCAGGAGGGAGAGGTTATTTAGGATGGTACGATTGAACCGCTCCACCATGCCGTCCGATTGAGGATGTAGAGGTGTAGTTCGAGTTTTGTTAATGCCGAGTAGTCCGCACATTTACTTAAACACAGCCGAATCAAAGTTTCTTCCTTGATCAGGATGGATTTGAAGAGGAACTCAGTAATTGGAAACCCAGTGTTGAACCATCATCTCTGCTACGGTTACCGCCTCTTGATTAGGTATGGCGTAGGCTTCAGGCCACTTGGTGAAGTAATCCATGACAACGAGGATGTACTTGTTGCCATCAGATGTTCTAGGAAGAGGACCCAGGATGTCTAGAGCAATTCGTTCGAAAGTAGCTGCAATCGTCCACGGGTGCGCCTCTTTGGACCTTTTCGTGCTACACAGGTGTCATAAGTTCGACAACACTTCTCCACATCACTGCGAACATTATTCCGGTAGAAACGCTCTCGAACCTTTTGCAGGGTCTTCATTACAAAAAAATGACCTCCTGTGGGACTACCATGCAGTTCTTGAAGGACCATAGAAATTCTCGACTGGAATTTCAGACCATGGTCATGAAAGTCACTTTTTGTAAATATGTAAATAGTAATTAGTTCTTCTTTATGTAAATTTTATTATTGTTATTATTTATTTGTTTATTTATTTTAAGTGTTTTCCTCTAACTCAAGGATTGCAGTGCCCGGGACGTGCAGTCTTTGAAGAGGGGGTAGTGTTACGAATTTTGTATATAGTTAGTGTTTGTACTGTGAAATAATGTAAATAATCTTATTAAGCTCCATTCCTTTACTAATATTAGTTTTTGTTACATTGTCTCTGTTATCAAGCAAACGTGTCTATTATTTTCAGTGTATGTCTACGGCAGATTGGCGAAATAGTAAAGATATCGCCAAGTTGGCGTCACTTTTGACGACTAATTTTGGTCGCCAAATTTGGCGATATATCGCCAAGTTGGCGATAAACTTGGCGATTGTTGGCGATGGTTACCCTTCCCTCTCTATGGTAACCCCCCTTAGGTATGCTGACACATTGAAAGTTTTTCCTTGGTTTCTGGATTTTTCTAGAAGGTTGTAGAAATTTCCAGCACATGCTGCGAGCCTATATAAGGAGAGCAATACGAGCTGCTGTGGTTATCATTCATCAATCAGACATTGAGTGAGCTGGGATTATAAGCAAGTTTGCTTGAGTTTCATCTATATTGTCTTGAATGTTATTAAGTTTGAGACGTTGTATAAAGAGTCTCTGGGATCTAAAGCTGTACTTGTACGATAGATTTGAACAGTTATTTTTGAATATCTAGTAATATTTGTGAGTTTCGAAGACTCTGTTGTTCTGAAGGTCTGTAAATAAATTATTTTCTACTTTTCTAAGAGCAAGAGTTTGAAGTTGTCTAACCATAAGATCAAAAGAACCCTATATACGCAACACTATTTTGACACGTGAAACCTAATGGACTTAATTAACTTTAATATATTTTCTGTTATTCATGTGATGTTTAATTATCAACTATTAAAAAAGTTAGAACTGTATTTAATAATCTAGCTGAAAACTTTTAACTATGGTGTCTGACGGAAGTAATAACAACTTGTTATTTTCAGTGCATTATTATTCGATTTAATGAACCAAAGTAAAAATAAATAAATAAATAAAAATAAGAATAAAAAATAACTTTTATGCTGAACTGTATATGAATTTTAATATACAACCAGTCGATTTTCAGTATAGATCCATTCTCATAAAATTAAAATTTACAAATTTATAGATAGCAATTCTAGATTTAAATTGATGTATCACGCATATATTGCACTTTAAAAATAATTTCAGCAAAAAAAAAAAAAAAAAAAAAAAAAAAAAAAAATCTATTGTGGACGTTTTTATATATGGACACAGCCCCTCATCTCTTTCCTTTATTTTGTAAACAACATTTTTTGAGCTTATTCTATCGACGATAATTTCCAGACTTTTTATGCTGTGGTTTTGAGACTTTAACAAAAGTTCCTCATTACATTTAACGACATAATTATGTACATTTCATTTTGACAGCCTTCGTGCATGAGCCGAAAACCTTATTTATTGAATCTGTGTATTTATATTACAATTTTTATTGTGATTAAATTCTTATTACAGGTTATTGTGAACAAAATTATTTGTCGTATGGTCTGAAATGTAATATATATATATATATATTAAGAACTCTGCAAATTTTAAGCAAAATTGCGGACAGTTTTTATGAAAAAAATATAATGTTTCTACTAGTATACATGCTTTCCTCATAAAAATGAACACCGCTTGTTATAATAAGTCACTGAATCGTAATCTACAGTTTAAACGCTTTTGCTATATTAGTTTTGACAGGATTATCCAAAAGATATTCGTTTTTTACAGTTTGTTATAGGTCTTCTACGGGGTATACGGAAAAAAATCTTCACGGATATATTTGATTGTATTATTCTCTTTATTCACGTGGGGTTTTAGGACAACTCCTCACTCATTATAGTAGATACTTAATAAAACGTTTAAATCGCAACTGACCAGTCCTTTTTGTCCATATAGTGTACTTTGTGTTGGGTAATTAAGAAAATAGTTTCTGATGAAAATGATGTATTAAATGTATTTCAAACAACAAATTTTTCTCAGTTATTTTGCATTTGTTTTTAATTAACTGTCATGTATCTAATGTATATTATTTAGTTGTTGCACCGAATTCAGATATCTGATTATTTAAGAGAATGCAGCATCGTAACACAAGCTAAATATCTTTATTTACAAAAAAAAAAAAAAAAAAATAGATTAAAGTTAAATTTTGTTAATTAGTGTTATTAATTATATTAGAGTCATAAACATACATGATATTTTAAAAAATCTCATGTATTTAAATAATGATAAAGAAAAACTTCCTTTCAGAAAAAAAAATAAAAAAAAATAGAAAAAAATAATTCTTAAAGCTACCTTTATTTTGCACAAGTTAGTTCAATAAATAGCTCTACTAGCATATTTTATGAAACTTACAAAAAGTAAATTCAAAAGCTAAGTTTTCCTTCAGCAAACAAAAATTGAAATCTTATTAAATCTAAGAAAGGGAATGCATCATTATTATTTTTTTATGAACGATGGATTTCATACAAAATATTAAAGATAAATCCGGAGAGTTTATTTAATAAGATTAAAATACAAGAAAAGTTTTGAAATAATGGAAATAACGAAAGAAAAACTCCTCTGTATACTTTTTTATTATTTATATTTTTAAGCTGTTCTCAAGAGAAATATGGAAATTTATAGTTTTTTTTGTTTAAATAAATAATGTATATTCTTAACATAATTTAAAATGTTGGCTTGAAATTACAATATTTAAAAAAAGTATTTCTTTTAAAAAATGTAAGTTATGCTCAATTATGTTATTTATTTTCTCTAGCCTGACTTTTGAATAAATTGTTACTATTTAAATATTTTATGTGGAATTAAATGGAACCTATTTTTTAATTAAAATTATTTAATTTGTTCTACTAAAAATAAAATGTATACATATAATAAAAAATGTTAAAAAATAAAATTCTTTCTGTTTTACAAAAAATTAGACATTTTTATTAAAATATGCAAATTATGGCATTTTTAATAAGGAACCATTTTCTTTCATTAAAAAAATTCAGAAATTATAATTTTTGATGTTAAAGGTATCTTTTAAAAAGTAATTAATATACTAATTTTACACGCAGTCGACACATAAAACTTTATAAGCCGATTGTTTACTAAACTAGAAGGATGTGCCAATCTCAAAGCTTTCCTTTCTTTCATAAATGTTAATACATGAAATAAATATTACTGTAAGCAGAAAATGAAACATAGAATAGCAAATAAAGTCTATGTGCAAAAATGTTTAAAGATAGAAAACCAACGATTATAAACTCACAAACAACGTATGAAAAGGTAGCTGTTTCGAATCTATTATTGAGATTCTTCATCAGTGCAAAAGTCAGCGAACAAGAAAAAGCAAAACTAAGCCAAATCTCAGTTTTGCTTTTTCTAGCGAGCTGAGTTTTGCACTGATGAAGAATCTCGATATTATATTCGATCAGCTGTTTACTACCTTTTTATACACTATTTGTGCATTTATAATGGTTGGTTTTCTATACTTAAATGAAACATAGATTGGAGATATGGGTGATTAATTAGGATTCCACCAACTTTTTTTCTCCGGTTGATGGAACCTTACATTATCTTCTTATGGAGAAACAACATCCCGCCATCCCCTTCACATAATTTCTGAGACATACACATATTAAGGGAAAAACAGGGAGATTTAAGGCCCGACACTAGGCACAAAAAAGACCTGGATGATAATCTAAAGTCTATGGGAGCGTTCTTTTCTGCTCAAAAAAGTTTCTGCGCTCAAATTTTATTATTTTTACATTTTTTTGCATAGCATAGCTGAGAATGATCTACAACCGGCCTAGATTTTACATTTTTGATTTTGCTTATATATTTTTAGTTATTGCTATATTATTTTTTTATTGCTTAGATAGTTTAGATTTCAGAACCCGTTTAAACCGGTTTTGAAAGTTAAAGTATTTTTTTAAAAAAATCTGAAACCAAAACTAAAAAAGTAAAAACTAGGCCAGGTGTGGATTTTCCTCAGCTATCTTGTGCAAAAAAATCATGTAAAAATATTAAAATTTGGGCGAAATATTTGAAAACAACGCCCCCATAGACTTTACATTATCATTCAGGTCTTTTCTAAGACTAGTGTTGCGCTTTAACTAATCAAATGCAGAAGTTGAAAGCAAAAAAAAACACGTTGTGGCCCTTTTAAAATTTATTTTACACATTTAACAATCATGAAAACGTGCAAAAAATGAAATAGCATTACTTCATAATATATTCCTCATACACAGAAACGATGCCACATCATTTTCACTAAAACCAAGTTGGAAATTTCACGTGAAGCGTAGCAAATGAGGTGCGTCAGTACGATAACGAAGTTTTAAAAATATTATTCTTATATATCAATCTCATAAAATTGTAAATAGTGAATTACAATTAAAAAGGTCATCAAACAATGTTCTCCCTATACCATTATGTTATGGAATACTTTTGTGCGGCCTTGTAAATCAATAACAAATGTTCTTTGCACCACAAATTATTTAAAATGCATATTATAATATGTACTTTATAGTTGCATATAAAATTTATTAAGTTCGAATGAGTGTAACACTATTAAATTGCATTTGAAACATTTTTCCCCATTGACCGTAATGTAACGGAATACTTTTGATTGTCCCTGTAATTGATCTATGCGTCCGATTTTCATAAAATTTGAAATGAATCGAAAAAATTATGTAATAATTATGTATTTTAAATTTCGAACGATTTGGTGGGGTAGTTTTTGCGTTGTTATATTCGGACAGACAGACGGACGGACGGACAGACGGACTGAACGACCACTATAGATGCTACGTAATTACATAATTACGAACGCACCTAAAAAGGGAAAAAGAACGAGCTCACAATCTACTCGGGAAAAAAAATCTCTCTCTAAGAATTGTTCTTTTTTTTTTTTTGAAAAGTTATTTTCTTTCCGTACCTAGGGCGAGTAGCGCCATCTATCGTTGATTTGGAAACTAAGTTCATTACAGTATGTAAAAATACAGCAACTTGGTCTATAAATAAGATTTTCCTCCATTCACACAAAAATCGCTATTATAGCATTTCAGTGCGATATCCCAGTTTTAACTTGGATCATGAATCAATAGACAAAAATATACAGTGTGTTACAATTGTATGCGCAACTCGATGCATTTCCCGGGGATAAAATAAAGAAATCGGCATGAAGAAGATTAAAACCTCTTCCAACGGATTATCTCGCAATTCAACTGTGACTTGCTGGCTATAGCAAAAAATACATAGGGCACAATGATGACAGATATCACGGTGGGTCAGATGTCGTATAGACTGTGTGAGCGACGCTAGAACACGATAGACCAGCGATTCCCAAACTTTATTTGTATGCGACCCACCTTTAAGTAAAAACAAATTTCGCGACTCATCTAATATCAGGGCTGTGAGAAGGAAAAACTGAGCCCGGGCAAAGATTCAATTTCGCGTCCCTTCCCCCAACTTTTTCATGTGACAGGCCCAAAATGATGTTGGTTGTATAAATTTGGTGGCCTCTAAATTTTGGCACCCAGGGCGATCGTCCCCATCGCCCCCCCCTTCCTCTCGCATGGCGCTGACAATGGTGTATATCAATATAAAAATTGTTGTATGACCTCTAAAAGCTATAAGCTATCCTATCCTACGAAAAAGACAATTTTTGAACGAAGGATACATTATCAAAAAAACAAGAATTCTTAATTCCAATGTGTGTAAGTGGAATAGTAGTTAACACAACACGCAACCTAAAAAGATAATTAAATATGCATTTGAAACTGATCAACACGTAACTTTATAATTAGCGTCTTTTCAAGCACTGGAGTTTACCGATGAAAGCATCTATATCAGGGTTAAAACATGTTAATTTCAACATTAATTCACATTCAACACACATTTTTTCCTATACTTGTTTTTCAAAAACACCAAAGTACGTTCACACGAGCATGTAGTGTTAAACTCCATCAAGAAATTCAAAACTTATTTGGATGTTTCTAGTTACTCTGCTCGTATTTTTCTTCGAGTGCAAATTCAGAAATTTCCCATGAAATATTATTTGCTGGTGAAATTGTTATATTTTTTAACAGATGAAGTATAAAACATATTTTTGTAACAAACCTAGATTTTTTCCTTGACCCACTAAAATAACTACCCACCAGTGGGTCGCGACCCATAGTTTGGGAACCGCTGCTCTAGACTAATTTATGTAGATCGTAGTGTGCTGTTTCCGTTTCCTCCGCTTAACTTTCAGCATTTATACAATAATGCCAGTTTTTATGCTTTGAAACTACGTGTTAAGTTACTAAAAATATTCTAACAATGTTTTATTACATATTTTAATAGATAGTATCAAAGATTTTATCCGACCACTGATTGCTTCTGCTTTAGATCCTTATAAAAGATAGACAGGTAAATGCCTTTCTCCCCCGTCATTCACATGACACAAAATGACGTTGCGGCATCTTCCCTGCCACTATAGGAGAGATGACGCAACGAGGTTAAAGGGCAGATGTTGGTAAATATATTTTGTTTTTCGGTTCAATAAGTACATCTCCACAAATTTACACTACAGTTACTTAAAAATGACCCTAAATTCAGTATATTCTGATACTTATCAAAATATTTTGAACAACAATGTTGATTTACCATACATGAAAAAAATGTAGTTGTCGTCATTCAAATTGTTAAATAAATAGTTTCCCGATGTTAAAAAACACTGTATAAAACATTTATACAATCAAGTAACAGAAAGAAAAAAAGATACAAATATTGCAAGCACTGAGTTTATATACAAGAAAAAAAAAGAATGAAATAAAAAGCAAAATAAATAAATAAATAAATAAACAAAAAAGGGTAAAAAAAACGACAGCTTGGCAAAAGAAAAATGTATGAAACTAGTTGGATGTGCCAATCCCAAAACTTTCTTCTATCTCATACGTACATTTTAATGTTTAAAAAAATTGTTGCTGATTTTAATGCTTTAATAATTTTAATTCAATCCCATCTAACATTGAATTTCATCTTAAATTTTTGCTTCACTCAATTAATCGGAGTAAAAACACATTTTTGTCTCTACACGAGTAGAGAGACTCGTGCAGAGTGACCAATAGAATGATAGACAGATTTTTTTTCAAATGCAGGGAGGACCTACTTGGCTTACCAAAAAATAATCATATACAAAAATTTTAGTTCAGTTCTAAGACTAACTTCATACACTTTTAGGCGGTGGAATATTGAAAATGACATAAAATTCGCTATTGCAGCGTCCCCTTCCGGCAGATTTTTTTCAAATTCAGGCAGGACCAATTAGCCATAACCGTACACTTACACAAACTAGGCATAGCGATACAGTTACACAAATAATTTGTTTCAACTCGATGCATAACTTCATACACTTTTGGCCGGTACAATATTGAAAAGGGCACAAAAACAGCGATTGCAGCGCTCCCTTCAGGCGTATTTTTTTTCAAATTCAGGGAGGACCAACTAGCTATAGTCATACACTTACACAAAAAAAATTGGTTCAATTCGATGCATAACTTCATATACTTTTGTCCGGTAAAATATTGGAAATGGAGCAAAAATTGCGATGGTAGCGCCTCCTTCCGCCGGATTTTTTTAATTCAGGGAGGACCAACTAGCCATAGCGATACACTTACACAAAAAAATTTGGTTCAATTCGATGCATAACTTCATATACTTCTGGTCGGTACAATATTAAAAATGGCACAAAAATCGCGATTGCAGCGCCCCCTTCCGGCGGATTTTTTTCAAGTTGAGGGAGACCAACTACCCATAGCCATACACTTACAAAAACTAGGCATAGCGATACAGTTACACAAATAATTGGTTCAATTCGATGTATAACTTCATATACATCTGGTCGGTACAATATTAAAAATAGCACAAAAATCGCGATTGCAGCGCCTCCTTAAAGAGGATTTTTTTCAAATTCAGGGGCAACCAACTAGCTATAGTCATACACTTACACAAAAAATTTGGTACAATTCGATGTATAATTTCATATACTTTCGGACGGTAAAATATTGAAAATGGCACAAACTTCGCGACTGCAGCGCCCCCTTCAGGCGGAATATTTCAAAACTAAAGGAGGACCTGCTTTAAACAATAATTTTAAATTATAACAAATGATTTTATTTTATTTATTTATTTATTTATTTATTTATTTATTTATTTATTTATTTATTTATTTATTTATTTATTTATTTTATTTTATTTATTTATTTATTTATTTTTGAAAATTACCTCCATTTCGCATAAGATAATTTTATAGAATGGTTGTAACAGCGTAACATTTAATGAATCATGCAAACAAAAATAATAAAAGAAAATTGTTCCTTACTAAACAAAGTTTTAAATAGCACTAGCAGCCTTCGCCCGCTACGCTGGTCTGTTTTTTTAAAAAGACACTTTGAATCTAACGAAATTTTTATATCATAGTAATTTTTAGTTTTATATCGTATTTTAGACAGTCTACCATCAGTGAAAAGTCAGTCATCTAAACGAAAAGTTCAAAGTTAGTCACAAATGAATGACGTAGTGCTCAACATGCTAACAGTTTTAATCGCACAAAAATTCATTCAGCGGAACGTTTAAAATAAAGCCAACCTTCTGTAATTGGGTTCATCTGATTTAAAACATCTCCATGAGTATTCAATTAAACAACGTAGAATGCTATATTTCATTTGCTAAAAATTTCTGAAAAATTATCCAACTAACAATGTCAGTTCCATTGAAATCTATCGAGTAAAACTTAAGTTATAAGCGGCCAGAATGAAATTTCCCTTTGCGTTTTATACATATTGAGATAAATATAGCTTATTTAATCATGTTAATCTGATTATAGAAATCTCTTTCAAAATTATAGGTTCAATATATTTTTTTGTACGATGATAAATACGATATCCAGACTTTCTTTTATATATATAGACTGAAAATTTGAACTTTTCGAGCCGAAGGCATCGCCAAATTAGAAAAAATGCGAAGTATCTCACGAACTACTGGACTTAAAAGAATTTGCTTAGTACCATTCGATGCAGCATGAAAAAATACACTAAAATATGGTATCAGTTGAAGAATAACTACAAAATCCGGTCTATATAGATAAGAATATAAAATTTCAGACTTTTGCGCCGAAGACAACGCCAAATTAGGAAAATGTGAAGTATCTCACGAACTACCGAATTTAAAAGAATTTGCTTAGTACAATTCGATTCAGCATAAAAAAATACACTAAAATATGGTATCAGTTAAAAAATAACTACAAAAGACGATTTTTAAGGAATTTTTCTAATGTTCGTTCTTTTTTTTTACCCTCCTTAGGGGTGGAATTTTCAAAAATCCCTTCTTAGCGGCACTCGGTGTTATAAGAAGTATTTTTACCCCAATTTCCAAGATTTTTGGTTCGGTAGATTTTTTTGTGCTGTTACGAAATCCAAACTTTCTTTTATATATATAGATAAGGAATGAAAATTTCAGGTTTTTGCGCCGAAGAAATCGCCAAATTAGGAAAATGTGAAGTATTTCACAAACTACTAGATTTAAAAGAATTTGCTTAGTACCATTCGATTCAGCATGAAACAATACACTAAAATATACTATCAGTGGAAAAATAACTACAAAATCTGATCTATTTAAATAAACATTGAAAATTTCAGGTTTTTGCGCCAAAGACAATGCCAAATTTGGAAAATGTAAAGCATCTCACGAACTACTGGATTTAAAAGAACTTGCTTAGTACCATTCGATTCAGCATGAAAAAATACACTAAAATATGGTATCAGTTGAAAATAATTACAAAATCTGATCTATATAGATAAGCATTGAAAATTTCAAATTTTTGGGCCGAAGACAACGCCAAATTAGAAAAGTGTGAAGTATCTCACGAACTACTGGATTTAAAAGAATTTGCTTAGTACCATTTGAATCAGCATGAAAAAATACACTGAAATATGGTATCAGTTGAAAAATAACTACAAAAGCCGATTTTTAAGGAATTTTTCAAAAGTTCGTTCTTTTTTTACGTCCCTTAGGGGTGGAATTTTCAAAAATCCTTTCTTAGCGGCACTCGGTGTTATAAGAAGTATTTTTACCCCAATTTCCAAGATTTTTGGTTCAGTAAATTTTTTTGTGCTGTGATTAATACGAAATCCAAACTTTCTTTTGTATATATAGATTATAATTTGACTAAAGAATGCAATTGTTTTTTACCCAACCGTATATTTTACAGAGAGGATTAAACATAACGTAGCTTATATAATGATATTAACATATAAAAATATTTTCAAAATAAAAAGCAAATAACGGAAAATAAAATCATTGTTTGCTATTTTTGAATTTAAATTTCTATATTACAAGGATTTCTCTGGAGAAATATCAAGGTTTGAAGATTTCTTTTGATGGAATAAATAATACATATTGTTTATATCATTAAAAATTTTGAATTATTCTTGCAATACTTAAAAAATTAAATAAATGTATATTGAAGCTTTTAGAAGAAGTGAATTATGCACAATAACTTTATTAAAATAAGTCCGTTGAGGATGCATTTATAAAATACTTTTAATTTTCAAATAATTTTATCTAAAATGGATATTTTTTATTTGTTTGTATTTGAAAATATCTAATATCATTACAAAAATTCTTAAAGGTTAAATGTCTTCTACTTTAAATAGCAAATAATTAGGGAAAGTGAAAGTAAAATAAGGAAATAAAGGAATACCTCAAATGACTACTTTTTTCTCCCGATGCATTTTACAAGTCATTGATATTTATGTCGCTATTATTACATAGAAATGGTAAAATATAGCTTTTTTTAATAAAGTTTTTTCTCTTTTTTTATTACATATTTTAAAAATTATCACTGTATGTCCTAAATAACATAATTTAATAAATCGCTAATTATAATAATAAGATATACAGTAAATATAAAAAAAGTTCAATGCAATTTACTTAATTCACAGAGCTTTGATGATAAAAATCCCTGTCAGCTTGGCCTATAGGCGGAGATAGATTTCTAAGTGCTCTACATAAAAAAAAAAAATATGATTAAAGATAAATCCTGTTTAACAATTTTATTTATTCGCTTTTGAAGAATTTTTTATTTCATTTTTCTGTAATAACTGGTTTTAACGGAATCATCTTAAAAGAAATTGAGCTCAAAATGGCCAATTTGATAATATTTTTGAAAATATATTCCATCTTTATGAATAAATCGATCAATATGACTCATTATTTAATTCCTAAATTAAAAAAAAAAAACCCTGTCAAATGAATGCGTTTGAGAGTAAAATTGAATTAAAAAATGAGTCCGGAAATAAGCAATTTGTTATTTGAATAAATCCTGAATTCTTCAATCACTTTCCCTTAAAGACATTCTATCTAAAATGTCCATTTTGATAGCATATTTTAAAAATACATTCTGTTTTTATCAAAAATATGATTAATACGGCACAATATAGAGTTGCTAAATAAGAGAACCTGTTAATTGGATTCGTTTGAGAGCAAATATGAATTTAAAAATAAGTCAAAAAGTAATCAGTTTGTTATATCAATACATCCTCGATTCTTCAATTAGGATCGCTTCGGGAAATTTTGTTCCAAATGTCCACTTTGACAGCATTTTTTTTTAAATATATTGTATCTTTATCAAAAAACTGACGAATATGGATGATCTGGTCAATACGAGTCATCCGTTTGTGTTTGACAACAAAACGAATTTAAAAATGAGTCAGAATACAAGCAATTTGGATTTGAGATTTTTTTCAATTCCTACTTTTGTTTAACACGTTCGCTGCCGCTCACGCAAAAGGGCGTGGTATGGCACCAACGTTAAGGGGCCACTCATGTGCCAGCGAGCGATGTGGGGTGATGTCCAATAGCCATTTACGCGCTGGCGCGGGAAAATCTTTCACTGATTCTGGAAAAAACTCACTTCTACTATCATCACATCTTCATGTAAGCGGCAGCGAACGTGTTAAATTATTTTAGCTATAAAGATTGGTCCTATGAAAAAGTTCAATATAAAAGTTATATATATTATTGAGAAGGTGTAAAATAAATTTAATTGGATTTCAAATCTTAAGAATTAAAGAAGTTAAGGATTATTTTCTTTTTCCATTTTCCTTTTATTTTCGTTATTTTACTTTATTTTATTTTTTGCAATAAGAGTTGGTCCTATCAAAAACTTGTTACTACAAAAGTTTTATTTAATATTAAGAATATTTATATATATAAAAAAAAAACACTAGAATTTAATATCCTCAGAATTTTCGAAGTTATGATTTTTTTTCTCCCAAAAACCCCATTTATTTGCCCTTTGAGCCAATTTTTAATTTTATCATATATCTCTCATGCGCAAACTTTTTGCCCATTTTTTAGAACTAATATAAATTTTAAACTGGTTCAATATCTATTTTCGTTAATAAGTTATGTTTTTTTTCTGTAAAAAAAAAAAAATCCCTATTTACACACCCTTGGTCCGATTTTGCCTTTGATTAACTTACCGAGATTTTAAGCCTCTTGATTTTATGTAAAAGTTTGAAGGAGATCTGTGCAGAATTATCGTGAAAGAAAATTTTATCAGAAGACGTTATCGTGTCCATAAAAATGATATATATATATATATATATATATATATATATATATATATATGTATGTATATATAGATAATTATATTTTTGAAAATTATAATAGAATTATATATATATATACATATATATATACATATATATATATATATATTTAACATTTGTTTCGCCATTTTTCCCGGTTTGAGTTCGTTCTAAAGTATTTTTAACGGCTAAAATTCCTTTTAATTTTATTTTCTTTAATTCAGCATAATCTAATAATTATTTTCCTAAAAAAACTAGAATGTATTACTTAAATATCAATATATTATTGCGAAATCTTATATTCATTCCACAAATCTAGCTCCCTTTTTGGAATAAAACATTTATCAAAAACTTTAAATTTGTTTTATTTATTTAATAATCGTCTGCGCTGGACTCATCCGCATGGGGCAAATTACTCTTGCATACTACGCCGATTAGTGAAATATCATTACGACTAGCCCCACCTATAAACCAATGGAAGGGCGCGAAGTAAATTACAACTACATACGAATCAATATTAGTGAATTTTGAAAAACAATACGTCAGATGGGAGGAGCCAATTTATCTGAGAATTTTGAGAGAGTCATTTGTTTTTTTCGGAGCGATGAGAATTGACTCATCTCTGAACTGTTAAGGCAGTTTGCTGCTTTTCGGAATGTGGAATTTTTAGTTTCCGTAGTGATCGCCATTACGAAAATGTTTTTGCATGGAACACCCTTTAATTTGTGATTGGGTCACGTGGACTTGGAAAAGTCTGGAAGTTTAATGTCATATAATGGAGTAGCCTTTAAATTATAGTGCTAATCAACAATATTTCTAAGTTCAATAGAAATGGTCATTAGTTTTTTAAATGACCACACATTTACTCTCGTCCCATATGCCCACAGGACTTCGACTGCAACATAACTTTATGGAAATAATGTCGGTTGACTGCTCGAACTCCGATTTCTTCGCAACACTCTATTCATTCCGAAACATATTGTATTTGCTGGAACACCCCTAAAATATCATCACATATATATAGAACCACAGATAGCTAAACTTTTTTACTGATGGTAGTTAGGGAGTCCTGGGGTTATGATCGGTGTTGATCTGCAAAACTTTTGAGAAATTCCAAGATGGGAGTGACCACATTAGATAGTATTTTATACAAAATCTACCGAAAGATTAGACTCAGTATGCGGTGGTCTTTCAATAATACAAGTCATTTACATATTAAAAAATCCCAGCTGGCTTGGTATACATCCACAGATAGATTTCGATGTTCGAATCTCATTCAATATTAGAGATAAACCCAGGTAAGCACTGTTATTAAGCTGGTTTTGATTAATTCTTAATGTCATTTTTCTGAACATCTGGTTTTATCAGAATCCTGTTAGAGCGGTATTAAAAAAAAATCTTCCATACTCAAAAACTCGAAAATGTCTGACACACTTTTAGAAATATATATAAGTAAAAGCAGGAAACTTACTGATGTGATTTTTTCAAGCGATTTACAGATGACCTGCGTTTTTATTTTTTGTTTAATTAATTACAACTTGATTTGCATAAAATTATTTTTCCAGTACAGCCACTTCCATCTTTTCCAGCATCAACAATTTGTGAAAAAAAATTCGGTTTAAAATGTCCATTCAGGCATCATTTTTAAAAATATATTCTGCTTAATGAAAAAAATCGTCCTACATTGCACATTGTACAATTTTTTAGGAAGAGAAATGCAAGATCAACAATTTAGATTTGAATACATGCTTCACGATACTTTTTTCTTCAACCCTTGTTTTTGTTTAATTTATTTTTGATTCTTCAAGAAAATGGTCAATATAAAAGTTTTAGACAATATTTAGAATATCTGTAATAAATTTAAGGGGTTTAAATACCTTATGAATTCACGAAGTTATGAATATTTTAATACTTCCTGTTCATCTTTTTTCGTTTTTATTTTTATTTCCATTATTTTTATATTATTATTATTGTTATTTCGGTGCGAGTTTGTCCAATGAATTAGAAGTCAATTTCAGTGCTATATATAGTATTCGAAAGAATCATAATACAGTAAAACCCCGATAATTCGGATTAATTGTGACCGGGGCCCCATTCGGATTATCGAAAATCCGGATTATCCGGATAATTATAAATGATGAAATAAATATAATAAAATATACTTACAGAAAATCCCTTTTATGTTTAACTTATTGAACATTTACAGACAGTAAAAATGTTTACTTTGTTTAATTCTGCCTAAAATATTTCAGAAAGTGTTTTTTTATTATTCAGAATACGACGATGAAACAAGTCAATGTTATGGAAATTAGCCAATCGCTTCTCAAACTTGAAAAAAAAAATGACCAAACCGACCCGGCTTATTCGGAGATCCTGATTAACGGGGTTCGAATTAGCGGGGTTCGACTGTACGTTAGAATCCGTTTTATAACTTGATAATTGGAGAAGTATATTTTTTTTCTTAAAACTTTTTTTCCCTCCATTGATCCCTCTTTAAATAATATCAGAAATCTCTTATAATAATTCTTGGCCCTTTCTTAGGAATAATAGTACTTTAAATCAATTTTATATAATCTATAATTAAGACTTTATGTATTTTTTTTCTGTTTTCACAAAACCCCTCCCTATTTTCACCTCCTTGGTCAGATTTTGCCCAATACGAAATTCTCAGAGATTTTTTATTTTATGCGCCAGTTTGTAAAATAGAAAAATAGAAAAAACATAAAAATTACATCATTTCTTTTTTTAAATTGAAAAGTCGATTTTGCTTTAATAATTTTCTTTTAATATTCAATTATAATTACAATTTTCAATTTTCAATTCAATTATTACGAAATCACTTGAATTTTCCAACATAAATATTTTAAAGACTAATTTAATTTCTGTATTAATAGTTTATGCACAAAATGCCTTTTTGTAATAACTATGAAAATAAAGTAATTTTCTTTATTTGAAAATAAAGGAATTTCTTTATAAGGGATTTATAAAGAATATTAGAAGTTATCTTGTCCATGAAAAAGTGATATATATATATATATATATATATATATATATATATATATATATATATATACACACACACACAGATAGCGCAAGAAATTGTCGGTATTTTGAACTGTGGAAAGCTTACGGTTCTAAAGATCATGAATGGTGTAAATCTGATTTTTTTTTCCAAAATTAGGGAGAATGTAATAGAGTCTAATTAACACATTATTTTACTGTTTTTTTTTTTTTTTTTTTTTTTTTTTTTTTTTTTTTTTTGTACACTATTTGTGTTGACTGAATAAATTTAACTTAGAAAAGTAGTTTTTTCATTTTTTTCCTCATTTAGTTGGAACTTGACAAAATTTAAGAACTAATGTCCACGATGATACGAAAACTTTTAATGATTAATTGTGCATAATAAAGTCATTCTATAAAACTAAAAAAAATTCATTGTTTAGTTTGTTAATATTTTACATTTATTTTCAAAGTTATTACAAAAGGGCACTTTGTGCATAAACTAATAATAAAGAAGTTAAATTATATCCTTAAAATAATTCGGAAAATTCAAGTGATTTCGTAAAATTCAAATGAATATTAAAAGAAAATTATTTAAGAAAATCGACTTTTCAATTTTTTTAAAAGAAATGGTGTAATTTTTATGTATTTCTATTCTATGAACTTAGTCAAAGAAGTTCAGCATTTAAACAAAAATATTTATATTTTTTATCTTAATGTTAGAAATGTACTCAAATGTTAGAAATAATGATTAGAACCAAAATGTTATCTCAGGATTCGTATGCATCAAGTGATTCAGGGGACTTTAGGCATTCTAGTACCATAAATTTTGTAAAATGGATGTCACGTTCTTGAAAATAAATTAAAAAAAAATTTTAAGACAAATATTATTTCAAAATATTCTGATAAAAAGTGCATGAAAGTCCTTCACCGATACTATCGAAATACTCAAGGCCTGGGGACACGAAGTGTGACTTCACCACTAATCGACCAACTTCTCGCTAGTGTTAGAATTCTCACCGAAAATTTTTGAATGTCAATTTTCCTTTTCTGTTATCTGTGGAATATCTATAATATTATGCATCAGTAAGAAGTATAACGGTTTAAATTGTCCATGTGGGTGAAATAATTCCTGACCAGGATTCGAACCAGGAATATTTTGGCTGAAGCTGCCAATGCTCTTCCAACTGAGCCATCCTGGACACGAAGACTAGAGGACTATTTCACCCAAATAACCTTAACGATCTAATAATCTGGTATGATACTATGGATCAGCTGAACAGAATAAATCGAAGGTCAATATTTCGAAATGTAGAAAACTCTGCATACAAAATCACAAATGATTAATTTTAAACACGATTATTCTACCGGTAAATCAATTATAATGGTGCAAATTTTCCAACTGGGTGAAAAAAGACTCTTTTCACCCACTTGCAAAATTTACACCGTTATAATCGAATTAACGATTGGATAATCGTGTTTAAAATTAATCTAACAGTAAGAACTATTTACACTTGTTGATGAGAATACAGAATCCCGGAATAAAAAATCATCCAGAGGGAAAATGCAAATGCTGCCGCATCTCGCTGATTTTTTACTAGGAAATTTTAAATAATCAACGGTAAGTTTAAAAATTTATTATTTTTTTTACAATATAATAGATATTTCAGTAATAATATAAAAAAATTGCCATTCGAAATTTTCCTGTGCAAATTCCAATATTAGTATAAAGTCTGTCGATTTGTTATGATGTCACAATTTGTGTCCTGTGTTCTTGAGTATTTGAATGGAAGCGCCTTGTAGCTTACGAACCCTGTAATAATCTTTTGTTAAATGTTCATTAAATCGTTTTTAGAAATAATATTCAAATATGACTGTATAATCATATGAAATATTATATGTTAAGAATATTATACGATTAAAATAAATTAACTGAAAATTAAACTAATACCTTTTTGGAGAAGATGTGACAATCAAAGGTTTCTGGTGTTCTAGTTTTGAGATTGGTCTAACGTCAGATTCCTTGCTCATCAAACGTTGAAAATCAGCTATTTTCATAATTTAACTAGTTTAATATTCAGAACTTGGTGTAATAACTGTTGCACTCTTATACGAAAATGCATGAACAGAAAGTTCATTACGATGACATATAAAGACTCCTAAAATCAAAGAGCGTTAGTGATAAAAAAAAAAAAACCGTGCAACGAAGACCTGGAAATATGCTTTAATCATTTCATGTAATGAAATGTAAGTGATTTTCAAAATATGTGCTGCGTTCTAGAGATCAAGCACTTTTACCAAATAACAATCATTATTGATTTACTATAAAAAAAAATACTTTTTTTAAGATATTGAAAAGGATTTCAAAGACCACAATAAAAGAAATGGATGTTTCCCATTTCAATTCAGTCTTTTATTATTGAGATTTAAATTTAACATCAATTGCGTTTGAACTCATTTTACTCTAAATTTAATTTTTTTGCCGCTTTTACCTCTTGGCTTCTGAGGTCGTCATACATTAAAATCAGTAATACAGGGTCCCAGACCCATTTTGATGTTTAATAACTCATAAAACAATAAAGATACATTAAAATTAATAACATAAATGGTTAGATAGACTCAAAAGGTTTCATGGCCTTTGTCAATGAACTTCCACGTATGCCCCCTTCGACGCACGGAGAATATCAAGTCGATAGTCAATTTCACGCCAGGTAGCGGCAAGCATGTCGGCATTTATAGAAGCTATTGCAATCTGGCTTTTAAGACATCAATGTTTGACACTCTCTCCTGTAAACATTGTCCTTTACAAATCCTCAAAGGAAAAAGTCCAGCGTTATATCAAGTGATCTGGGTAGCCAAGGAATTGGACCTCCTCGCCCAATCCATATTCCTGGCGTGAAATTGACTATCGACTTGATATTCTCCCTGCGACGAAGGAGGCACACGTGGAAAGTTCATTGACAAGGGTCATGAAACTTTTTGAGTCTATCTAACCATTTATGTTATTAATTTTAATCTATCTTTATTATTTTATGAGTTATTAAACATCAAATTGGGTCCGGGACTTTATAAACACCCTGTATGTTAAAAATGGGACTATATATTAAATAGGACATAATTAAAATAATAACATCGTTTCGTTACCTGTCGTAAGATAATATTTAACTAATCATGTGTGATAGGATTTAATAGAATAAAGAAAACGTCAATTAATATATTTTTATGTTTTAATATATATTCATAATATTAGAAATTTGACACAATTCAACAAATATTAAATGCAGTAAATTTCAAATCATTCCATTGGGAAGTTTTTGCATTGCTACATCCGGAATGCCCTTAAATTGAACGTTACACATTCTCAATTAACCTCAAAGTTAGTTACATTCGTAAATTAACGTTTGCTTCCACTCAGAAGTAAAATTTCAAAAACTTTCATTGATATATTTTTTTGTATATTGGTTTATGAACACTCTTATGTATGAAAATAAAAACCACATTAAATTTCTCAAAAATATCTAACTATGCAAACGTGCAATAGAAATCTCTTGTAACATGTGTATAAAATAATAATAATTCTGTAAAACATATTCTTATTTCCTTTTAATTATACTTTTGTAGTGAAATCTTATGTAAAAAATGTACAATTTAATTATAAATCCTACTATGCAAAATTCTTTCTCGTTATTTAGAAAATAAATATATTTTCTCCCGTGAATTCAATAGAGCCATTGTAAAAAAAGCGAAATCTTTAGTCCCAAAGGACGATAATTTACAACCTAGTAACGCAGCATGTGGTTTTGAAAGGGCATAGTTATAACGATATATGTATATATATATATATATATATATATACTATAGATATATATGCAATTTAATTAAACTTATGAGCGAACTAAAGCTTTAATTGAAAACGTAACTTATTTGTGTTAAAACAATAATTTAGATCATTCTTAGTTTCTTATTGAAGTGAAAATAAGTGAAAATAAGTATTTATTTTAATTTTTGTAATTTATCGTTTTTACTATTCTTCAAAAAAAATTTTTATTTTTTTAAACATATCATTAAATGTAGCTTTATAAAACAAAGTTCTTCATTATTGGTTAACTTAAGATATAATTTATCATTCAATATAGAATTATATAATTAATATCCTGTTTTATCGGTTAAGTGAAGAACTGTAGCTTATAACTATAAACTTAAATTAATAGCTATATACTATTTATAAACGTTATGTATTACATTATTTATAAATGGAATTGTTATTTCTGAATCTTTTAAGATTAAAAGTAATAATAATAATTTGTCTTTTGAGTTTTTTCTTATTTATCTATTATTCTCTTTTCAATTTCTCAGTACTTTTATCGGGACATATGTTGTTGTCAGAAATATTGTAAGAAGTGTCTCGTGGCTTTTGAAATTATAAGTTTTGAAATTAGACGAACTAAATCATGAAAATAGGCTTGATTTTAAATATAAATATTGACTGCGTAAAAAAAAGATATTTTTAAACAAATGATTTCAGGGTTGCCACCAGCGACTATTTTTCAATTCTAACAGGAACCAGTATCTACAAAACAGAAATACTTAACACACAATTTAACAAAAATTTGCCAGAGAAATGAACTTCAGAATTTACTTTATAAAAATCATGGTGCGAACAAAATGCAAAACTCGTGTCAGCCGTGTGATTTTAACGATTAATTATAAATTTTATATGTGCTATGAATATAATGATGTATAATAATATTTATAATAGTTTTTTAATTAAATCTACTAAGAATTAATATAGTTTGTACGAATTGAATATTTCCAAATGAGCTAAAAATTGCCCAGGCCGGGAATCGAACCCAGATATTAGCTTACAAGGCCAATGCTTTACCTATTAATCTATCTGTGCGACAGCCAGACGGGATTTTTCGCTGAGATATTTCACTCTATATAACGATGGATACGAAGATATATACGTAATATCTATGTATCCACCGTTATGTGTAGTTCCATTACCTGCGGTTTATTCTGCCGAGCTGTCTAACTGACAGACCAGATTTTATGACCAACAAGGTTATCTGAGCAAAAAATCCCAGCTGGCTATCGCACAATTAGCTTAATAGGTAAAGCATTTGCCTTGTAAGCCAAGTATCTGTGTTCGATAACCGGCCTTGGCAATTTTTTGCTCAGTTGGAAATATTCGTTTAATAACTTTACCAATCAATTTGTTGTGTTAAAATACTAATATAATATAGTTTAGCCTAAGTGTATCTATTTTTTGTGAAAGGAACATAAAGCATGAGAGTTCGCAAATTTCCAGGATTACTAAAAATGAAAGCATTTCGTAAAGTGTGATCAAATAATAAATCAGAAATATGTTACATTATGTTGAAGATGTAATATTTTGATTTTTCTTTTAAAATATTTATAAATATACCTAAATTACATCCAACATTTGTATGACAATGATACATATCTGTTACATTGTGATGATATTTATTTACAGGATGTGATTTTGATAATTTTATAATTAACCGTGATTCATCGCAAATAAACAGAAGATTCATTATTCTTGTAACATTATTACGTTCATACCATAACTAGTTTTCCAGGTATACACGTTTTGGTGCAATAGCTGACGCATTCTTATGATAAAATGCATAATTATAAATTTACTACGATTATACAGGGTGATTCATAAAAGATGGGCAGAACTTTAAGGGGTTATAGTACACTTAAAGACAAATAATATTAAATAGGAGACTAAGGGTCCCAGACGTATTCCCAAGGAGATAGGGGGCATTAAAGTTTAGGGTCCGAAATTTCAAATGATTATAAAAAATGGAAAAATTGGTCGATTCGTTTGCGGTTTTTGCCAAAAATTTTCTTTATGTCAGTATTTTCTTGAAATAAAATTTTAAAGTTTAATTTCAAAAAATGCCGATAGGGGGCGCTTTAGACTTTGGAGTAACAAACAACTATTTTTTAACGTTATTTTTTGTATTTCTTTAAATGATTTCGAAAGCTTAGACTTAAACTTAAATTTTGATCTAAAAATCTGAGTCCTAACGAGTAGTTAAGTAGCGTAAACTGAAATTTGAAATTTGAAACCCTTCTCCCCCCAGAACAAAAATCAGTTATTCCCGATCTTTGTGTCGTAGATTAGGCTCTAACTACTGCCGCGTTTTGCTAAAATTATTCTTTATGTCAGTATTTTCTTGAAAATAAATTTTAAAGAAAAGTTTCAAAAAATTCCGATAGAGGGCGCTTTAGACTTTGGAGTAACGAACAACTATTTTATACCGTTATTTTTTGTGTCTCATTAAATGTTTTCTAAAGCTTAGACTTAAACTTAAATTTTCAGCTCAAAATCTGAATCGCTGAGCGTGGTTCAGTAGCGAGGGGAGGGGGTTGAAATTTCAACTTCTGAACTTAGTTCAGTTTGCACTACTTAACCATGCCCAACGATTCTGTGCTGTGATACGAGGCAAAAATACAACTTTCGTCAAGGACTGCATAGTCGGAATTCACTCATAAAGGCACTGGCACAGTTGGAAACGTCGCTCATGCAAACGTTAAAGCTCCTTTCCTGACGCTAGTCACCGGGTGAAGAAGGAGACAGAAAGTATGCAAATGTCAAATGGGGAAGAATAAGAACACGTATGCAAAATTTCGACACGATTCAGGCATAAAAACCACTGAACGGTGAGTCAAGTGTAAGTCGCTGTAGTAATGAATCGGAAGATGGTACCCTTCACGAATAAGGAAAAGGCTGAGATGCATTTAATTTACGGAGCGGCAGATGGAAATGGTGCAGAGGCACAACGAATGTACGGAGAGCGATTTCCCAACAGGCGGTTGCCTAACCGCAAAACTTTCGAGCGCTTGCACAGACAGTTGTGTGAGACGGGATCATTTCTCGCTTCCCGGTTGAATGCAGGTCGTGCAAAAAAGGACGTATCAGTAGTTGTTGCAGAAGCCATTCTGGATGTAGTAGCGGCGCAGCCAAGTACAAGTACACGAACAGTGGCTAGGCAGGTGGATACCTCACAGTCCATGACTTGGAGGGTACTGAAGGATGAACATTTGCTCCCGTTTCATGTGCAAAGAGTCCAGAAACAGTCTCCAGGGGATTATCCAAATCGTATTGAATTCGCCCGCTGGTTTCTGCAGCAGAACGCCGCACATTTTGGACGAACTGTGCTTTTCACCGATGAATGTACCTTCACACGTGAAGGTACATTTAACACACACAATGCACATGTATGGGCGGATGTCAATCCACATGCTACGTATCCACATGCTCATCAGAGACGCTTTTCCATCAATGTTTGGGCAGGAATCCTCGGAGACCACCTAATCGGACTGTACCTTCTTCCTGAACGCCTCAACGGTAAAACATACCTCACATTTCTGCAACATGTGCTGCCAGACCTGTTAAACGTTGTTCCTCCACGCATCCGGCGGGTCATGTGGTTCCAGCACGATGGAGCGCCAGCCCATTACGTACGAGACGTACGCAACTATCTGGACATCACATTTCCGAACAGATGGATTGGTCGAGGTGGTCCTGTTGCTTGGCCTGCTCGCTCGCCAGATCTTTCACCCCTCGATTTCTTTTTTTGGGGACAATTGAAGGCTCTTATGTATGAGACACCCATTGAATCCCCCGAGGAACTGGTCGCCAGACTTTCCGCCGCTGTACGGGAAGTGCTCGAAAAGCCTGATGTTTTCGCGAATGTTCGCCGTTCCATTCTTCGCCGTTGTTCTGCGCGCATAACCTCTGTGGTCACAATTTTGAACATTTATTGTAATTACATGTTAATAAATATGCTTTGGTAACATAATCCTAATTTGTGTCTTTTTACCTCGTATCACAGTACACAATGTGTGGACATGGTAAACTGAACTGTGCTCAGGAGTAGAAATTTCAAACCCCTCTCCCCAGAAACTTAACCACGTCTAACGATTCAGATTTTGGGCTGAAAATTTAAGTCTAAGCTTTAGAAAGCATTTAATGAGACACAAAAAATAACGGTATAAAATACTTGTTCGTTACTCCAAAGTCTAAAGCGCCCTCTATCGGAATTTTTTGAAACTTTTCTTTAAAATTTATTTTCAAGAAAATACTGACATAAAGAATAATTTTAGCAAAACGCGGCAGTAGTTAGAGCCTAATCTACGACACAAAGATCGGGAATAACTGATTTTTGTTCTGGGGGGAGAAGGGTTTCAAATTTCAAATTTCAGTTTACGCTACTTAACTACTCGTTAGGATTCAGATTTTTAGATCAAAATTTAAGTTTAAGTCTAAGCTTTCGAAATCATTTAAAGAAATACAAAAAATAACGTTAAAAAATAGTTGTTTGTTACTCCAAAGTCTAAAGTGCCCCCTATCGGCATTTTTTGAAATTGAACTTTAAAATTTTATTTCAAGAAAATACTGTCATAAAGAAAATTTTTTGCAAAAACCGCAAACGAATCGACCAATTTTTCCATTTTTTATAATCATTTGAAATTTCGGACCCTAAACTTTAATGCCCCCTATCTCCTTGGGACCCTTAGTCTGCTATTTAATATTATTTGTCTTTAAGTGTACTATAACCCCTTAAAGTTCTGCCCATCTTTTATGAATCACCCTGTATATATTAAATTCAGTAATACGGAAATAAGAGGATTACATCTCAAATAGAAAATAATTACCATAGCAACCTAGAATAATTACCCACCATGTGTGTTCAAATCTTTGAAAGATCTATTTAAAACTCTGAATTAACTGCATATGATAGTATTTAACGGAATTAAGAAGCCATTTACTAATATCTTTCTAATTTTTAAAGCAGTATTCATAAAATGTGAAATGACTAGATAAAATTCTTCACCAATTACATCTAATGAATTCAAAACATTTGATTGAATAGCTCTTTCGCCGTGAAGTACGGAATACCCTTAAATTGAAAGTTCCATTCTCTCAATAACTTATAAAGCAGTTACATTGATAAATTCGCGTTTGTATCCCTATTTAATTGAAATTTCAAAAACATTTCGTTGTTTCATTTTTTATATGCTAGTTAATAAATAAATCTTACGTTGGCAAATTAAAATTCTCTTAAATTTCGCGAAAAAATTTAATTAATCAAACGCATAATAGAAACCTATTACAGTGTATGTATAAAAAACAGTATTTTCGCAATGCATACTATACTGTTGTAGTTAAAAATTGTATAAAAATACTATAAATAAACTACAAGTCTTACTTCTTCCTTTTTATCTAGAAATCAAATGCATTTTCTTCCATGCTTGCAACACAGCCGTAATAAAATAAAGCAAAATCTCTAGTCCCAAAGGAGGATTATTTACAATCTAGTAACGCAACATGTGGTTTTGCAAGGACTTAGTTAAAACGAAACAAATATATCCAGAGATAATTTATTTAAAGTGCAAACTAAAATTTTAAACGCAAACAGAACGTACGTGTGTCAAAACAATGTATTAGACAGGCGTTTTTTACTCATTCAGATGAAAATAAGTGAAACCGTATTTATTTTTTAAATTTTCGCAATTTAATTTTTCTTACTACTTTCCAAAGACATTTATTTTAAACTTATTATTAAATATACTTTTTTAAAACAGTATCCTATTTTATTTGTTAACTTATGATATTGTTTATCATTCACTAAAAATTGTATAATTAATATCCTATTTGATTGTTTAACTTCAAAACAATTATATCATTTAAAGTTTCTGTCAGTCGATCGATTTTTTTCATTATTAATCTCCAAATTTTTGTGCGCCAATTAATATGGGTTACGTATTTTATATTATTATGTAATACATTACTTTGCAGACAAAATCTAAATATAATTTAACATACTTAACAAAATTTTGAATAATTTTTATTTAATATCAGTTTTTTTTAATGCGCTCATATATATATATATATAATCAAGTAATTTTCATGAAGATTTGATAATTCTTGTACGGAAATTGAATTTTAAATAATTTATTACATTGTTTTTCTGTTTTAATAATTTTCAATGAAATAAATTACAAATGATCTCTTTTAAAGTACTCTTTTGGAATGCTCTTTAATAGTGACGTTACAGTTTTCTTGATGGCTTCGACATCCTGAAATCTTGTTTCCTTCGGCGAAATTTTCAGATTAGGAAACAGGAAAAAGTCTGCGTGTGCTAGATCTGGAGAGTATGGCGGATGTTGCATCTCAACGACACCATGCTGGTCTAAGAATCGCCTCACAGGCAACGCAATGTGTTGAGTGGGCATTGTCTCTTAGAAGCAGCCAACTCCCATTTTGTTGAAAATGAGATCTCACTCTACGAATTCGTTTTCGAAGTCGGTCAAGAACTTCTGTATAGAACTGTACATTGATTGTCATGTTAGGAGGAAGAAATTCATGATGAATGAGTACATCGCAATTGAAGAAAGCGATTAACATGGCCTTGATTTTGGAATTTTCAAATTCAAATTTGTTCTGCCTTGGTGAACGTAAAGACCGCCATTCGGAGCTTTGACGCTCGGTTTTAGGGTCATATTGATAATACCAAGACTCGTCTCCCGTAACTATCTTATCCAGGAACACAAGATCAGCATGTTAATTCTTTGCTCCATTTTCACTTCGACAACAGGAATTTAAGAGCTACGTTTTAATGAGCCTTTCATCGAGAACGCCTTAATTCAGAATGGCGCCAGCTGCACTGCACATGCGCAAGAAAACACTCTTCAATATGCAGTCATTAGTGCCATCTTCTGGCTTTCCGTTCTCGTACAGTTATGTCAGTCCTGGAAAATTAATAGCCGGACCTTGTATGTATGCTGTTTATTGATGTATTTATTTATAAGTGTAATTGCCATTTGTTATTCTTCAAAGTACTAATATCAAATAATAACATTTAGTGTTTTAAGTTTTTCATATTTATCTATTATTCTCAATTTAATATCTCAGTACTTTTCTGGAAACCTATATCTTTGTCAGTGATGTTGGAAAAAACATATTGTGACGAAAACTTATTGAAGCTAGATGAACTATAATCATGAAATTAGGCTTGATTTTTAATATAAATATCAAATATTTAAAAATATATTTTTTAAACATATGAATTTAGGGTTGCTACAGGCGACTATATTTAATTCTAACTGCCATCATTCTTTCAAAACAGAAAATTTTAACACACAATTTGACAAAATTTGCATTGTAACAATATTGGAGGAAACAAAATACATATATAGTCGCCCGTGGAAGATCTGTAATTTTTACGATTAATCATATGTTTTACACCGACAACGCTATTCATATTTCATAATAATAATATTTTTTTAATATTTGCAAAAAAGTACTGATGAATATTATAGATCAGACAAAGTATATCTAATTTTGTGGAATGAACCTATAACTATAGATTTAACAATTTTCTGAATTACTACGAATAAAAGCATTTCTTAAAGTATGATTAAATAATCAATTTGAAAGCTAATATATTCTGCAAAAATAGTAATTCTTTCGATTTTTCTTTAAAATATTTATAAATAAAGCTATATTATCGCCAAAATTTTCTCAAAATGATATATACAGCTTATAACATGAAGATGATTATTTTCAATATATAATTTCGGCAATTTTATAGTTGACCGTGATTTATAACAAATAATAAAAAAAAAAATCCTTTATTCTTTTAATATTATAACGTTCATACTAAAACTAGTGTTGTAGCTGATGCATTCTTCAGTAGAAATGCATGAATATAAATTTATTACGATTATACATATTAAATTCAGTAATACAGAAATAGTTAGCCTAAATCTAAAACAGGATTTAATTTATAAAGCAAACTAGAATCATTAGTTATCATGAAAATATTTTGCAATATTTGAAAGATCTATACAAATCTTTTAATTAATTGCATTAGATAGGGTTTAAAAGAATGAAGAAGGCATATATTAATATTTCTCCAAGTTTTGATCCAGTTTTCAAAAATTGTGAATTGACTAGACAAAATTTTCAACCAAATATACACTAATTTTCAAAATATTTAATTGGGTAATTTTTTGCGCTGCCATATACGGAGTACTTTTAAATTGAATGTTATGTATTCTGAAATAACCTTAAAAGTAGTCTTAATGAAAAAATTAAGTTTGCATTAATAGTGAAATGAAATTTCAAAAAGTTTCGTTGCTATATTTTTTTATAATTTAGTTAATAAATAAACCTTATGTATACAAATTAATACCGCATTAAATTTTGTGAAAATAAATTAATTATTCAAACGCATAATAGAAATCTCTTATGCATAAAATAAAACGCTTATAACACTCTTATAAAAAACGTTTATGTATAAAGAACGATATATGCGCAAAACATACAATTAATTCTATTTAATTTTACTTTTGTATCTAATCTTTAGATAAATATATATAATTAAATTATAAATCCCGCACTTTAAAATTCTTTCTCTTTCTTTAAAAAGAAATGCATTTTCTTCCACGAATCCAAGAGAGCGATAATAAGAAGAAGCAAAATCTCTTGTCCCAAAGAAGTATTATTTAGAACCTTGTAACGCAGCATGCGGTTTCGTAAGATTTTAGCTAAAACGAAAAAACAAATATGTGAGAGATAATTTAATTTACGTGCAAACTAAAATTTTAAATGCAAACAGAACACTTGTTATAAAGCAATAAGATGGATGTCCTTTTTTTCAATCAAAAGAAACTATATGAAATGCTTTTATTTATTTAAAAGTTTCAAGTTTAATATACATTTCTATTTTTCAAAGACGTTTGTTAATTTTTATAATACATGTCATTTAATACATATCCATAAAATAATGTTCTTACGTTAACGTACAGGTTAACTTAAGATATAATTATACAATAAATATCCTTTTTCATTGGTTAATTTAAAATAATTATATCATTTAAAGGGCTGGTCTGTTGAACAAATATTTTTATTATCAGTCTCAAAATTTATAATTTCCCTATTTTATTACTATGTAACTTATTATGTTGAATATAAAATATACGTAAGAATTTATTATACGTATAAAATGCAAAATATCTTAAGAATAATTTATTACAATGGCAAAAACTGTAGAAATTTACAACTAGAAATTTGTAACTTTGAGAATATGAGATAACTTTGAATTAAGTACAAAATGAATTAGAAAAAGTTTTTATTAATATTGTTTTAAATATCAATTATCTTTTCATAGTATTTGAAATGTTTTTGAAATTTCTGCAGCAAAAAAACGTTCAATTGGGTAGTTTTTATTGTACTTCATGCGAAATGCTTTTATTTTGAAAATTACAAATTCTCAATAAAATCAGTAGTAGTTACATTGATAAATTAATGTTTGCATCAATAATGAAAAGAAATTTTAAAAACTTTTTGAGTTATATTTTTATATGTTAATTAAATAATGAATCATATGTATGCAAACAAAAACTCCGTTAAATTTCTCAAAAATATGTAACTATGCAAACGCATAATAGAAAAAAGTTATAACACATGTATAAAAAATTATAACAGCGCATAACTTATTCTTATTTTTTGATAACTATATTTTGAAATGAAATCTTATATAACTAGTTGGATGTGCCAATACCAAAACGTTCTTCTCTCTCGTAGTTACATTTAATTTTCAAAAATTAGTTACTCATGTTAATAATTTGAAACTATTAATTCAATACCATACGAAATTTAAATTTCATATTAAATTTCTGCTTCAGTCAATTAATCGACATAAAAACGAGTTAATGTGGATCTTTATATTTATTAAAATCAATAGTTTTCCCTTATTCTGTTATCATAAGTTGTTTGCAAATAGACCGCATTCTGCTTCCCTGTCAAGAGTTCTCGTCTTTGCACGAATCGATGAACAATAGAACGACGAAGAATTGAGAAAATTATACAAAAAGAGCTACACTATCGCAATTATTCTTTCGTACAGAATATTTCCAAATTCAAAGAAGACCTGCTGGCCATAGTCAAAAACATACACAAAAAATTGGTTAAATTCTGTACATAGCTTTATTCACTCTTCAATGACAAAATAGAGAAAGTAGCACAGGAATCGCTTTAACAAAACCCCTATCTGGAAGATTTTATTTTTCAAATTCAGGGAGACACTGCTAGCCTCGACCCAAAAATATTCATACACAAAAAGTTAGTTCAGTTCTATGCATAATTTCATGCACTTTTTGATGCTAAAATAATGAAAATTTCACTGACATCGCGGTTATAGTGTCCCCACCCGACGGATTTTTTTCAAATTCAGAGTGGGACTGCAGACCATAGCCTAAACACTTGGACAAAAAATCTGGTTCAATTTTATGCATAACTTCATACACTTTTAGGTGGTCCCGTCCCTCATAGCATGCATGTTCACAGTGACGTCACAATGACGTCACTGTGAGTCACTTTGGTTACATCACGTTTGGTCACATCACGAAAATGCTACCACTCAGTGACGTCACAATGTGACTAAGATGTGACTTTCTAAAAAAATTTTCAGAGTTCGTCACAATGTTCCTGTCAAAGTAGTCACAAATGACACACTTTTCACATATTGGTCACATTGTGACGTCACAAAGTGGTCAGAATGTGACGTCACAAAAAAGCTCTAAAACGGCCATAACGACTTCACATTTTAGTCACTGTGACTTCACATCGACGTGTAAGACATGGTGACGTCACTGCAACGTCGTTGTGAAGTCACATTGTGACTTTGTGACCATCGATTGTCGATGTGTCGTCACGTGACGTCGATGTGAAGTCACAGTGACTAAAATGTGAAGTCGTTATGGCCGTTTTAGAGCTTTTTTGTGACGTCACATTGTGACCTCTTTGTGACCATTTTGTGACGTCACAATGTGACCAGTTTGTGAAAAGTGTGTCATTTGTGACTATTTTGACATTAACATTGTGACGATTTTCTAAAAAAATTAAAAAGTCACATCTCAGTCACAATGTGACGCCACTGAGTGGTGGTATTTTGGTCACAGATGTGATATGACCAAACTGACTCACAGTGACGTTATTGTGACGTCACTGTGACCGCGCCTGCTATGAGGGGTACAATCCCGTAAAGCATGGTGACGTCACTGCAACGTCGTTGTGAAGTCACATCGTGACTTTGTGACCATCGATTGTCGATGTGACGTCACGTGACGTCGATATGAAGTAACAGTGACTAAAATGTGAAGTCGTTATGGCCGTTTTACAGATCTTTTCTGACGTTTCACAAAGTGGTCACAATGTGACAAATTTGTGAAAAAATGTGTCGTTTGTGACTATTTTGACATAAACATTGTGACGAAACTGTGACAAAAGCGACGATATATAACTTGCCAGAAACATGTTTTTTAAAGTAAATAACATGTTTTGAAGGATATTTATAAATTTCTAAAGATTTTTAAGAAAGTCACATCTCAGTCACAATGTGACGCCACTGAGTGGTGACATTTTGGTCACAGATGTGATATGACCAAAGTGACTCATAGTGATGTCACTGTGACCATGCATGCTATTAGGGAACATTGAAAATGTCACAAAAATCGCTGTTTCAGTGACCCCTTCGGGCAGAATGTTTCAAAATTGAAGGAGAACCTGTTTCCCACAGCAAAAAACATTCAGAACTAGTTGGATGTGCCAATCCCAATCCCGTTTATGCTATCTCACGCGTACATTTTAATATTTCAAAATTTAGTTACACATGTTAATCGTTAATATTATAATTTCAATATTATACCAATTATGATTTTCATCTTAAAAGTAAAAACCAGTTTCCGTCTCTGCACGAGCCGATGGACAAGAGTACGATAGGCAGATTTTTTTTACAATAGTTGGTACAATATTGAAAATGACGCAAAATCGCTATTGCAGCTGTGTATCTCTAACCACTAAAATGTGTAAATCCGTCGAAAAAAATTTCGATTACTATTTTTTCTTCTATTAAGAATGAAAGAAATTAAAAATTTGGTTAAATTCTATGCATATCTTCAAACACTTTTTGATGGTAGAATCGCGATATACGGACACACAGACATTTTGTAAAAACTTTGTTTCGGAATATCTTTCCCTTAAAACGTGTAAATCCGTGGAAAACCGGAAGTCCAAAACAATTTCGATTACAATACTTTTTTCTATTGATGATAGAAGTATTTAAAAATATATAATTGAATTGTAAATCCTACTTTTAAACTACTTTCTCTTTATTTAGAAAATAAATGCCTTTTCTTCCACTAATCCAACAGAGCATGATAAAAAAAGCAAAATCCCTTTTCCCAAAGGAGTATTATTTACAACCTAATAAGGCAATATGCGATTTTGTAATGGCTTCGATAAAACGAAAAAAATATGCGTGGGAGTTAATTTAATTTACGTGCAAACTAAAACTTTAAACGTAAACAGAACCTACCTGTGTCAAAACAGTATGTTAGATGTCTCTTCTTTTTCATTCTAGAGAAAATAGGTGAAAAAGCACTAATTTATTTAAAATTTCCTGTTTAAATGTTTCTTTCTATTTTTCAAAGAACTTTCATGAAACTTATCATTATATATAGATTTACAAAATAATGATCTGTATTGAATATTAACTGAGGACATAATTTATCATTTAATGTATAATTATAAAAAAGGCAAAAAATTTCATCGGCTAATTTAAGAAAAATTATACCATTTAAATGATTGATCTAAACGTATAATTTTATCATCAGTCTTAAAAGTTATAGGTTACATATTTAATAAGGGTATCCTGGGGTAATAACGCGAGTAAATATGAAGTAATCTAGGAAATGACACATTTGTTTTCTGCGCAAAAGGGATCTGGGTCATCTGGATCACAAACAACCGTTAAAGCTAATTTGTTTCCTTTGCAAATCTTATTGCCGGAACAAGCATGTAAAAGTCAACGCTAGATCTAAAATTTGCAAGTTAAGTTCTGTGATCTGAAGGCTACATATTTATTAGGACATACATTGTTTATTATATAAATTTGATGTGAATTTTATGTTCTTTTAAAATGTTGTGGAAGATTTTGGATGCGTGCGCGAGGCAGTTTGTAGTTTAATATATACTGCGCAATAAGTATACTGTCGTAATAATGCAATATACTGGAGAAATTGCTTTGATTGATTATTTTCAGTTTTGGAGCTACATCCGAAGAAGATTTATTTTTTATTTTATGCTTGAGAGAGTATTACTTTCATTGGTGAAAATAAAAAATGATAAAGAGAAATTGTTACGTGCTGCTAATTTTTTCATATTTGTCAATTTAAAGGGCTGAAGAGTTTATATCTTTAAAATTGGACAATTTATATGTGAAAATTCATCTTATTTTATAGTTTTGTTTTCTTGGCGTTATTACCCAACTATGTGGGTAATAACCGCAAATGGTATTGGTCAAGAAAACACGCCATTATATTTCATGAATACATATCTACTAAAATATTCTTTTATATATGCATTATCGATAAGTTAGTGTATCAGATCCTATATCTGTTTGAAAGAACAAAATTAAAACTAATCAATAATAATTTGTAGAACCTTAACGTGGCGTTATTATCCCAGTATACATTACTATATAACGCAACATATTGCCTATAACATATACGCATATTATATACGTATTAGATATACATCATTTTATTTAGGACGAAATTACTATGGCAAATTAAAATACTTTCATGTTATGAAATAACTTTAAATTAATTACGTTTAGGAATGGAGAAAATTTTTTATTAATATCGTTTTAAGTGTCGATTCTCTTTTTATAAAAGTTAAAATGATTTGATGAAATTCTGCGAGACAAAAAAAAAAAAGAAAAAAAATAGACGTTTTTCAACTGCGGAATGCTCTTAAAATAGAACTTACAAATTTACCTCAAAAGTAGCAACATTAATAAGTTAATGTTTGAGGTTTTATTAAAGTAAAATTTAAAAAACTTCTTTTTTTCTAATTTTATATGTTAGTTAAATTTTATAATTTTATATGTTAGTTTAAGTAAAAAATAAAAAATAAAAAACGTAATAAATTTCTTAAACATATTTAATTATGCAGATGAATATAACATATGTACACAGAAAAATATTTGAACATATTATATTCTTATTTTTTGTTCACCATACTTTTGGACGTTACACCCTTTTTACACCTTATAAAAAAAAATATGTAATTGAATTCTAAATTCTGCTTTTAAAGTTCTTTCTGCTTATTCAAAAATAACTTTTCTTCCACGCATTCTACAGAGTTGTAATAAAAAAAGTAAATTTTTTATTTCCAAAGGATGATTATTGACATTCTAGTAACGCAGCATGTGGTTTTGTAAGGGTTTAGTTAAAGCGAAAAATATATATATATGCAAGATGATTTAACTTGCATGCGAACTAAAACTTAAAAAGCAAACAGAACTTAAGTGTGTCAAAACAATATGTTAGATCTGCCTTTTTTTCTCACTTACTCGAAAATAAGTAAAATCCCATTTTTTTTTAATTTAAATTTTACAATTTAATATTTCTTTCTATTATTTAATATGTTTGTTATTTTTTAACGTATCATTAAATATAGTTCTATAGAACAATGACCTCTACTATTTAATAACTTAAGATATAATTTATCATTCAATAAATAATCATGCATTTAATATCGTGTTTCAAAGTAAGCATGAGTTAAGCAAAATTACACCCTTTAAAGATTGATCCGTTGATCAAATATTTTTATTTTTAATCTCAAAATATATGAGTATATAAATATAGATTATTTATTTTATTACCATGTAAAACATTACGTTTCCTATAAAATATCCATATAAATTTACTACACTGGAAAAAATTTTGAAAGATGTTTAATTGACATTAATTTTTTAGTGAGATCTTATTTTATATAATCCACAAATTTCATAGGGATAAAAGTACTGAAGTACGTAAAATGAGTTTTAAATATTTTTATTATGTCACTTTTATTCTTTATCAATGACAATGAAATAAGCTATAAATAATTTAAAATGTATATCGCCGTTGATCATTCCGGCCTAAAACTTTCTCAAAAACATTAATACATTCTGGCGACTGCTGATGAATTTTGTAGCGTAATTGGAATTTACAACCTTAAAAAAATTCTTCATATTGGTGCATAAAAATTGTAAAGTTTCTTGAGTCAAAAATTTTAGTAATTACTGCGAAGAAATTTAGCGAGGGGAATAACGCTTGACTATGTAACTTGTTGTAAAAAAGAATCCTATAACTATACAAGTCATAGGTTCACTTCCCAAAAAGATGGTATGTCTAGCGCATTTTTCAGCTATGTGACAACAGATTTTGGTGGACTCCTTTTTATAAAATATAAGAGAGAGAGTAAAGGGAATTCTAGATAAGGTGTATTTTTCAATCTTTGTAACTAAAGCGATGCATCTCGAATTACTGTCAGAATTATCCACAAATGCATTGATTCCACTTTAAAAACATTCATTGCTAGGGGGTGAAAAAAGCATGGGTATTTTAAGATAATGCAAAAAAAATTAGCCGGAGCGAACGCCGAGACAAAGGAATTCATAATTTACTGAGGCATCCATAAGAGAAGTTTCAAATTATTTATCAGAGGAGTGTATTATTTAGAGATTTATTTTATGGTGAGCACTTAATTTTGGTGGGTTGTAGAAGGCAGGAATATAATCGGTAAAATATCATCTAAAGCAAATGATAATAATGCAAGGCAAAAAATTGAAGCATTTCTATCTGTAATTACTCAGATTGAGTTTATATTATACTCACGATCAGTCACTCCATTATCTTCAAATATCTTAGAGGCCTTAACGCCATGATACTTCTTAATTGGGAGAGACAAAGTTAAACAAGAATTAATAAATGTAACAGAAAACGCAAAAAAACTAGACAATGCGTTCAATTGACATGGAATCTTTGGATTAGAGAATATTTAAATGTGCTTCGACAGCGTTCTAATTTAATGAAAAATAACGAAATCATAGGAAACCTAGTATTGATAATTAAAGACAATCTTCCTAGAAATAAATGTTTACAAGAACACATTACAAATCTTTTCACAGATGCCGATGATAATATTAGATCTGTAGAAATTAAAACCTCAAGGGGACTACTTATGTGAAGTATATTTAAAACTGTGTTATTGCCACTACAAAATTCAGAAAATTAGTTACAAAGATTTAATAAATATAAAAGGAACTTGTTTGTGTGTTTTTTTCTTAATTTTTTTTATTGTTGGGGGTGGGGGCGTATGTTCATAGTTGTGTTATACATTCTTAAAAGATAAATGATCTGTTGCATCATATTACATAAGCATTCGTAATATTAATATTTTGTATTCAATATATGATTGAAATTGACCCTTCAATGTCGGACGGTATGATGGAATTATCTATAATTATGTACCAAAACTTGGCAACGCATATTGTTCCACTAATGTATATAAACATAGAAACTTAAATCGTTTTGTCATTCTATTTTTTTATATTTTATCAAAAGAGCAGGATAATTTCATGATAATCCGGGGAATATATATAAATGTTACAGGGCAAACCCGATTTTAGGCGAAAATAGTTTACTCTAACGCCCATCGGATAAACTAGTTTTTACTAGGCCAAACCGGCCTATCCTAACGCCCATCGGATAAACTAGTCTTTCCTAGGAAAAACCGGTTTATACTAATGCCCATCGGATAAACTATTTTCTCCTAGGCCAAACTAGTCTATCCTAAACTCATAGGACAAACTGGTTTTCCTTGACCAAACTAGTTTGGGCCTAACTCTTTTAGGATAGACTAGTTTAGCCTGCTGTTTATTGGTCTGAACTAGTTTATCCTAGGCCAATTCAATTTGGCATGATTTTATTGAATTTAATGACCGCCTCAGCGCCAACATTCTAGTTTGTCCTAAGCTGATCTAGTTTATACTTTGTCCGGTAAGAAACATATTTTTCACTAGAATAAGTATAAATGTGCGTCAAGAGTCATTTCTTATAACATCAATACAGAAATTTAACATGTCCACCGCAGAGACATTATGCATTAGACATAGAGTTTGCTTTTTTTGTAATTTTACGTGTTTTTAACTCACAGGCGTCAAAGCCTAAGAAGTAATGAGCTCGCAGGTTCTGTATGTGTGTATGTACGCATATACGTACGCATGTATGTAAGTACGTACTATGTACGTATGTAACGCGATAATTCTTGATAGAAATATCCGATTTGCTTCAAATTTTGGATGTAGGTTTATTCTGATAATGTACTTTTCTTATTAGTTATAAGATTTCATTGGGGGGGCGGGGGCGAAAGGGAGGATAATCTCCCACCGTTAATTTAGAGAAATGGTTTTTTCATGCAGAATTATCAGTTTTCATTTAAAATTTTAGATATAGGATCATTCTGACAAGACGCCTCCGTGATTAGTTGTGAATGTTTATAGTTTAAGTGTAAAAGAAAGGGCAATGTAGGTAACCCCTCATAATTTAGATAAATGGTTTTTGACGCAGAATTTACAGATTTGCTTCAAATTTTGGATATAGTTTCTGAATAGTTTTGGTGGTTTAAGGGTTAAATATGAAGGGAAAAATGAAGGATTGCCCTCTTACCTAGGAAAAATTTATTTATCCTATAGGTATTTAGATAAACAAGTTTGGCGTAGGAAAAACTATTTAATCCAATTGGCGTTAGGATAAAATAGTTTGGCCCAGGCTAATCTAATATGGCTTAAAATCGGGTTTGGCCGGTAAGAAACATATTTTTACTAGAATAAGTATAAATGTGCGTCAAGAGTCATTGCTTATAACATCAATACAGAAATTTAACATGTCCACCACAGAGACATTATGCATTGGACATAGAGTTTGCTTATTTTTTTCTGCAGACTCGAGCCGTGCTGAGATCAGGCTTGCATTTATTATTATTATTATTATTATTATTATTATTATTATTATTATTATTATTATTATTATTTGGATATCCGAGCCAAATCGAACCGCGTTTTACATTTTTGAGAAATGAATTACCTGTCTACATATAATCTATTCTTGTCACGGCGTCAAGTTTTTCTTCTGTGAAGTCGTACCGGAAATTCGATTCAAAACTTAGCTTTATTAGTATTGAAAAAAAAAACAACAACAACATCGCTTTAATAAAAAAATGGTTAACACCATTCGATTACATATATTCTGAGGGAGAAAGCCTGTTAATCTTATGCATTTCCGAAAAGGAATTAGTTCATAAATGTGTTAGGATGTAGCTCTTTTGGATTTGAGAAAAGAGTTAATGAATGAAATATATTCACAAATCTACTTTTTGCTAAACAGATTCAAATGTTATGATGTTTATAACACTCCTTTTTCTTTTTGTTCTAAACTACATTAATTATTTAATAAATCTCTATTTACATATTGAAAGGTCTAAGAATCTAAATAATCAATAATACATTTTGTATTTTCCATTCTGCAGACACATCGTTATTTAAAAATATATTGTAAATTTATCTAATAATTAAGTATGCAGTATTTTTAACAAGGAATCTTAATTGTATCTGAAGAAAAATCTCATTTTTTTCAGAAATTGAGTAGGGCCAGATTGAGCCGGACTGAGTCTTTTCTCACTGTACAGGCAGGGCTCGGAGAGAAATTTTAATTTTTACTGTGAGTCAATGCAAAATAAGAAGGGCGGAGACTGGGCCTCAAAATTCCGGCCCGTGCAAACGTCTTACAGTATTCTACTATCCTACTAATAAAATACATTATACGGGGGTGAAAGCAAACCACTTTGCACAATGTTAGCTATGGAGCAGCAGTCGGGATCAATATTAAAAAGAATATTACCCAGTTGAAGTGATGACTTTTCATTCACAGGCTTTTTACACTAATTGTGTATTACAGCCTTATTTTTTTAAAATATAGCAAATTCGAAAAATAAAGTAAATGGTATTACCTTTTCCCATTTCCCCCAACTTTGAACATTCCCTTAAACATTAGACATTCACAAAACACATCGAATAAAACAATAAACATCCACAACTAATCACGGAGTCGCCTTGTCAGAATGATCCTATATCTAAAATTTTAAATGAAAACAGGTAATTCTGCATGACAAATCCATTTCTCTAAATTAACGGTGAGGGAATAGCTTGCTGTTCGCCCCCCCCCCCCCCCCGCCACCTTATTCTTATCCAACGAATTCCCAAAACTAATCAGAAAAGTACCTTATCAGAATGAACCTACAACCAAAATTTGAAACAAGTCGGATATTTCTATCAAGAATTATCGCGTTACGTGCATACGTACATATTTGCGCAAATTCATGCGTACATACATACATACAGAACCTGCGAGCCCATTATTTCTCAAAATTTGACCTCTGTGAGCTAAAAACAAGTAAAATTACATGGGCTTAGGTTAAATTAGTTCAGCCTTGGACAAACTAGAATGTTGGCGCTGAGGCGGTCATGGAATTCAATAAAATCACGCCAAATTGAATTGCCCTAGCACAAACTAGATCGGCCTAGGATAAACTAATTCAGACCAGTAAACAGCAGGTTAAACTAGTCTGTCCTATAAGAGTCAGGCCAAACTAGTTTGGCCTACGAAAAACTAGTTTGACCTATGGGCCTTACGATAGACTAGTTTGGCCTAGGAAAAACCAGTTTATCCGATGGGCGTTAGAATAAACCGGTTTGGCCTAGGAAAAACTAGTTTATCCGATGGACGTTACGATACATTAGTTTGGCCTAGGCCCATGTAGTTTGGCCTAAAATCGGGTTTGGCCTGTAACATATGCAATCAAAACAATTGCGTGAATATAGGGAGTGATGGATATATACAAGTAAGACAATTGCGTCATTATACGGGGAGAGGCAATAAATTTGTAGCATTGAAGTATGCAAACCTACATTTCATCTATAATACAAAAACCAAGTTGCGACTAGACAGTCGTAAGTCCTGACCTAAGCTCAGAAGTGAACCTCTGATGAAAATTAGCCAGAGATGTGATATGGGCTAATGGGTGTTAATTCAAAATGGTTTGAGAACAAAAGCTGCAAATTAACAGAGCTAATTTTTTTTTCTAAAGCCATAGTTTCTCCAATTTCTTTTTCTGTGTACGCCTGGTAGAATGTTTCAAAATACTAGAAAAATGGCTTAATGATTTGAAATTTAAGGGGGAAAATGGAGTTGTTTTAGTTTTTTCTTAGACAATATAATTTACGTTTTAAATTTTCTCCCAAAGTCTGTGATGATATAGAATATTTTAAAAAGTATTATTATTCTCTTTTTATTATTTATAATTATAAATAATTTAAAAATTTTACGCATTTCATTCAGTCGAAAAACATAAAAAAGATTTGTCTGTAGCCATTTCGAACGAACTGTATTGATGAAATACGAAATAACTAAACGCAAAAAATAATATGTATTAAAATTATTCAATATATATATATTAGACTGATTTCAGTAAAATACGTATCATTTAAGTTTCGCTGACCCTAAACTTTTGAAATTAGGATTAGATATGTTAACACATTTTTTAGGTGCGTTCGTAATTATGTAAATACGTAGCGCCTATAGTGTTCGTTCAGTCCGTCCGTCTGTCCGCATATAACAACGCAAAAACTACCCAACCGAATCGTTTGAAATTTAAAATATATTATTATTACATAATTTTGCCGAGCCATTTCAAATTTTATGAAAATCGGATGCATAGATCAATTACAGGGGCAATCAAAATTATGCCATTACATTACGGTCAATCGGGAAAAAAGTTTCAAATGCATTTTAATCGTTTGAAATTTAAAATACCTAATTATTATATAATTTTGTCGAGTTATTTCAAATTTTTTTTATAACTGGGTGCATAGATCAATTACAGGGTCAATCAAAAGTATTCAATTACATTATTGGTCAATGGGGAAAAAGTTTCAAATATATTTGATATGTTTGAAATGTAAAATACATAATTATTACATAATTTTGCCGAGTTATATCAAATTTTATGAAAATCGGATGTATAGATTAATTACAGGGACAATCAAAAGTATTCCGTTACATACGGTCAATGGGGGAAAATGTTTCAAATGCATTTTAATGGTGTTACACTCATTCGAAATTAATAAAATTTATATGCAACTACAAAGTGCATATTATAATATACATTTTACATAATTTGTGGTGCAAAGAACATTTGTTATTGATTTACAAGGCCACACAAAAGTATTCCATTACATAATGGTACAGAGAGAATATTGTTTGATGAGCGTTTTAATTGTAATTCACTATTTACAATTTTATGAGATTGATATATGAGAGTAATATTTTTAAAACTTCGTTATCGTATAAACGCACCTCATTTGCTACGCTTCACGGGCAATTTCCAACTTGTTTTTATTAGACAAAAATAATCAAGACGATCCTACATGGTTAATGAAATGAAGCTAATATATACAATTTGTAGATAAATTAGCAGTTAAAAGGACATTAGAAAAACCGACAATGCTTTTTTGAAGGGTTGTCAACGTGCCGCAGATTAACAGAAAATGCTTGAAATTGCATTACAGCCATTTGGAAAGTTGATAGGGAGTGATGGATATATATAAACAAGAATTTATTCATTATAGGGGATGATTGATACATACAAGCCAAGATAATTGCATAATTCACATGTCCAACAGTACAATTCAGTATAAAATGCAAAACCAAGTTGTGGATTGCCCAGTCACAAGTCCTGATATGAACACAAACGGGAACCTCTCTGAAAAATTAGTTAGAGACTTACTATGTACTAATGAGTGTTTATAAAAGGTTCAAGATAAAAAGCTATAAGTTGAGCGAAATTGGGTGTTTCTAAAGCCACTGTTTCTTCAAACTCTCCTTTTTATTATTTCTGATTGAATTTTTCAAATGATTAAAAAAGCGACTTACAGATTTGAAATTTAAGGGTAAAAAGAGTTGTCTGTAATTTTTTAGAAAAATAAAATTTTAAGATTTAAATTTCTCACCTAGTCTTTGAATGTGTAGAATGTTTCTTTAGAGTATTGTTATTGTCTCTTTATTATTTATAATTATAAATAGTTTTGAAATTGTTACAAATTTCTTTCAATTCAAAAATATAAAAAATTGTTGTCCATAGCCATACAAGGCGCACTGTGTTAATGACATGCAAAATAATTAAACATAAAAAAATGATGTAATAAAGTGATTCAATATATATAATAATACATATTAGAGTGATTTCAGTAAACTAAGTATCATTTAATTTTTGCAGACCCTAAGTTTTTGAAACTAGAATTAGCAATGTTAACACAAAAGTTATATTTTAACTCATTAAACGCCACTGTATAAACAACGTTAAATAAACAAGATAGAACCCGTCAAATTTTGACGGAAGAAAATGTTTAAGAAGAAACTGTTTCATTGATTTATAATAAACCTATAAAATTAGTTACAGTAAGAAATACACCTTATATTGGTAAGCCTAACTCTTAAACGAATGATATTTAAACTGAAGTTAACAAAATACTATTTATATTAAACTCAGTTTTAGAAATTATTAGAATTTCGTAGAATTTAATCGTACATGTAAACAGTAAAAAATAATAATGTTCTGTTGTTATGATAAAATTATCAATTAAGCCTCTTATTCAAGTATTCAAAACTGAAAAAAACATAATTTATTCAACTTTGATTTAATCATAGAATTTTTTAACCGTGAAATCTAAACCCGACATCATTTTCACAACATCAAAATTTACAAATGCATATTTCGTATCTGTATTCACATTTTCAAAAAAAAAATGTATTTTAAATTGACGATTTTGATTCAAACTTGAAGTCTCGATGCTATTAGTTGAAGCAGATATTAAACTGTTGATATTCTTTTAAGTGTAAATCAAATTTTGTAAATGAAATCAAAATTCACCGGATACTTATTTAATTTTTTTCCTTTTAATGAGAAAATTGCAACATAAAGATACAGTAATAAATTTTTCCCCATCTTTCCTTTGCTTTTAATAGAAAAGGAGTACGGCTGTTGTCACGATTAGATAAACGGTATTAAAAACTACAAAAAAATTAATATTTCCAAAATGAATTAAAATACAGTTTTCAAATAGATTGCATTTAAAAGTACATATTTTTCCCTATATGATGGTGTAAAAACTGAAAATGATTGATGTTTAGAAGATTAAATTTGCAGTAGCAAAAATTGCAATACCGACATTTTATTTAAATTTGAAAGTGCTGCCTTTCGCAAAATGACGTATGCGTTACGCACAGATACGTTTGGCTTTTATAATATAGATATATCATTTTTAATTTTTAATTGCACGTTTGATGTTTCTATGTTGATTTTTTTCAAATTAACCGTTTAGAAAATTCGCATGTTCCCGTAAACGGGAGCCTTTGCGCCTAGTGTGGGGGGGGGATGGGAAAATTTCCCTAGGTAGAATTCAGGTACAGTTCCTTTTTCTGCTACTTAAAAGATGCTCGTTTTTAAATAATTTATAAGAAATAAATTATTTTTTAGCATTCAGTAAAAAAAATATTTTAAACTGGTAATTTATAATGTATTCAGGTATAATGTATTTAATACTGAATTAAAAAATCTTTGGTTTAATTTGAATTTTTAAATTTAAAGAAGAAAAATTCTATTAAGAAATAAATTTTAACATAGGAAGTCTTACTTTTTTAATTATTTTCTTTTACAATTTCTTATGAAAATACCGGTCTCAACTTTGGTGCAACATTACATTAAGTTTTCGACACTAGATTGGAGTATTTTATTTTTAAATATTTTACATCGAGATTGTTTGTCCGCACTAACAATAGAATTTTTTAACACATTACTCTTTACAGGTCTTTAAGGTCCTGTGGAAGGATTAGTATTTTCTTCAATTTCTGTTTTCATTAAAACAGTTGTATATCGTAAGAAAGTAAGTTGGGACATTTCTCCTTTGAGCTCTTTGTGAATTATTCACGCTGCAACTACAGCCATGTTTAAAATGTTTATTTAAAAAATGCCACCACCACTTTTTGCTTTTGATACGAGGCGTGTAATTTCCTAATAATCGATCTGGAGATCTACACCTCTCACATACTAACACATACCACACATCTCATATCTAAACACTTGCCTATCAACTACCAAACGCTTCAACTACACCATGTCTTTCAAAATAACAAAATAAAAAGCAGTTAAATACAAATGCATTTCACCGTATTGTTGTTTCTTCGAACTCAGGTACTTAAAATTTTCTCTTTCGTTTATTTTTGCGCCTTTCTTCCCAGGACCGCAAACTTTTTCTCTCTGAAAGCGTTCTCTCAGACAAAGGAGAAAAAAATGCTACTACAAAGGGCCAAGTTCCCGTGGGAACAATCCGCAAACACCTCTCTATTGTTACTTTAAATAAAGCTATTTTCTCCAGTTTTTTATGGTGTTATTTGAAATGTTGGTTTTAAAATATAAAATATTAAAAAATATGAAAATTTAAAAAATAAATGATTTTTTTTCTTTTTAACTAGTTTTACTTGAGATAGTCAAATATCCAAAAATACTCTATTTTACAAATCTGTAAAAAATATAATAATAAGAAATATTGTTTTGAAAAGAATGTATTTTAGACTTCATACTATTAACTTTTTTATAATTATTTTTTTTTTAAATAGTTAAAATATTTTGAAAAAAACATATATAATACATGTTCCCGCAATGGGAGCATTGGCGTTTAAGGGGTTAATAAGTTTTAAAATATTAAAGCCGACTCTTGATGGTCAATGAAATAAAGCTAATAAGGTACCCTGGGGTAATAACGCCAGGCGGGGTAATAACGCCAAGTGCTTATATTTTGCATAATTATGAAATAATCAGGTAAATGACACCCATGTGCTCTGCGCAGAAGTTGTTTTGAGTCATATAAATCGCAAAAAACAGCTTCAAGTTAATTTGTTTCATTTTTAGGACTTATTGTTTTTAGAAGCAACTAAAATTAACGCTTGATCTAAAATTTGTGAGATAAGGTTTTTGATCTGAAGACTATATTTTTTATCCAGAAATACTTTGTTTATTACATTAATTTGTAGTGTATTTCATGTACTTTCAAAATGTTGTTGAAGATTTTGGATATCTTCTCGAGATATTTTGCAGTTTAGGATTTACTGCGCAATAAGTATCCCGGGGTAATAACGCCAGGGATTGGCGTTATTACCCCAGTTGATTCCCAACAGTGGCCGAACTATATCTAAAGGGGGTTTATATATTAATATGGGACAGCATTATCATCATTGTTGAAATGGTAAGATTAAGGGGGGTGCCCAATACTTAAAAATAATCTCTCTATTTTATATTTATTATTATTATTATTATTATTATTATTTTACTAATGTAAAAAAATAATTTTTAACTCTTGTAAATAAAACTATATCAAAATGTTTTCGAGATTCAAATTCGAACATCTTCAAAATCAGGTTTCTATTAAATTTCCACTGGATTGTTCAATTGCGTTCGAAATTTTAACTGTCCGCTTTCTCAGCGTTCGGTTTTTCAAAACTTTATAAATTTAACCTTTAACTGATGTGAGAGAAATTGTAACGTATGAATGTGATGCGGTATGTGAAACCACAAAATTGAAAGATGAATAAAAGGCGGGAATAACTCATAGGATTGTGTTTTTGTACTAAACTTTTTATACAAGAGTATTATACTTAATATTCACCTATTTAGTCTCTGGTGATAGTGCTAAAATTCCAAATGAAACAAAATTTCGGTAGTGTTTGCAGTTAAACTGAAAATTACAAGTTAAACTAAAAAATTAAAAGAAAAATAGTGGTCTACGAGACCTGTAATAATAGTTAAAGGTGATGCGATCCATGATTAAAAATCATAGAATACTGTTCCTGCGCTAAACCTTTTGTACAGAATTAATTCTAATTCAATTTAATCTATTCAAATATTTCTAACAATATTACGAGAACTCCAAACGAAAGAGAATTTCAGTTGTAACTATAGTTATACTGGAAAATGCAAGTTAAACGCTTTTTTTTGGGGGGGGGGGAGGAGGGGGTACAGTGTTTAGTCAGATTGCCAACAGCAGTTAAAGGTTAATTTTGTTGCTAATATAGAGATAATGATATATAACCATATGAATTATGTATAAAATTGAATAAGAGATCTCTTTGGAATAATATTTTTTAATCAAAAATTTTATTCAATTCATTAAAAATTTATTAAAGCGTGCTCTTTAAAACGTCGACAATTTAACTATAGGTTTGGAGAATCCGCATTAGTGTGGAGTTATGGGTTAAAAACTATTTACTAGATTACTATAATAGTATTAACTCTTAACTGCTGTGACAAAAATTGTCGCATAACTTACTGTGAGCGGCCTGTCAGACCGCTTAATCTAACGATGAATAAAATGTTAAATTAACTTTTAGAATATTATTTTTGTAAAGAACCTTATATACAGGACTATTATAAATAAAATTCAGCTATTCAAAAGTTTCTAGAGATAGTAATAGGACTCCAAATGAAACAAAATTTTCCCGGTATCTATAGTTAAACTAAAAATTGCAAATTAAACTCTGAAACTTAAAAAACTCAGCGGTATGTGAGACGCTAACGGCAGTTAAGGTTTAACAAAAATATTTATTACATATAACTCTAGTTATTATAAAACTTCACATGATTAAAATATTACATTATGAATGGTTAAAACCATGCAATGTTTCTTATAATCATATTTAAGCGGGACTTTTTAAGCAAAGAGAGACACAGGGTGTTATATTCTGTTGAAGTTCCCCCTCACTCCTTTTTCTTTCACTTTCACAAAAAAAAATCAATATTTTCTATCGCATAGAATGCATACATGGGAATATAAATACTAATTCAAATAATCCGTGCAATGTTTCTAATAATTCTATTTAAATGGTCATTTTTAAGCAAAACGAATATCTGATATTCTGAATCTGATATTCTTTTGCCTCCTCTCCCCGCCACCACCACAGCTTTCTTTTTCTTTCAGAGTCACAAAAAAATTGTACATTTTCAATAGCTTAGATTGCAATTTGTCAATTTCTAGAGCTGTAGAGTTTGTATTTTTAGAATTGGACAATCTACATGCCATTATTCCATCTTATTTCATAGTTTTGTTTGCATGGCGTTATTACCCATATAGGTGGGTATTAACGCCAAATAGCATTGGTCAAGAAAAAACGCCATTACATTTTATGAATACATATCTGTTAAATTATTTTATTTTATATAGATAGTCAATGAGTTGCTGTATCAGATCCTATATTTGTTTGAAAAATATAATATAAAACTAAGCAGTGAAAATTGGTAGAACCTTAACGTGGCGTTATTACCCCAGGGTACCTTATATACAATTTGCAGTCAAATTGCCAGTTCAGTATTCCTCTGCAGAGAGATGTATTATGATAGATTTCAGAAATAACATAATACATATTTTTCTTTGAGTTTCTTTTCTATATATATAAAATAAGAGATGTTTGTATGCCTGCCTGACCGCGGATAACGCTAAAATTATAACACCCATATCCCTGAAATTTTTATCATGTGTGGATGCTAACACATGAAAGCGCACTTCGCAGCAGGATTTTTAAATTTCAATTTATATATTTTTAAATAAAAATTACTGGCTAATAGTATATTGGCAGCTTTCCACCAATCCACAGCAGCGAAACACCCAGGTTAAAGGCTATTTGCACCTCACCACCAACCTGGGGTAACAAAGCAGCCAGCAAATGAGAGTAGCGGTAAATATAAGATTTATGAACTGCATTTAACGGCAGAATGCTAGCAAGAAATTGCACACGCATTTGTTAGTTTTCCCTGTTTTGATGATTTTGTTTTTCCTGATTGATTTACAATCGATCTTCAAAATCCATCCATGGCAACATCGAAAAAAGAAGTAAATCAGGTAATTCCTTATTTTATGTTTTTTTAGGTTTTGTTCACATCGAGTAAGTCTCATTGAAGAAAGAAATTTTAGAAGATTTAATTATTGGGTTATTTTTGTTGTTGAAAACAGCTAAAATAAATTTTCTTTATCCTTCCCATTTCTGTATGCTTCTAAAACATCGTTTTCGTAAAAAATACATATCTCTGTTTATTCAGACAATATTTAAAAGGTTCTTCAGATAAAATTTAATTTTCTTTTCTGTTTTAGTTTGAATGGACATTGAATGGAATTTTAAATATTCGCAATTTGTTTAAAAACATCTATGATCCCGAACAACGCCGGGCGAATCAGCTAGTAATACACAAGGTGAGTCATAAAGATCGAAACAATAGGCTATCTCCTTAAATATTGCCCTTAGACCCATACTTCGAATTGCAAAAATTCATAAAAAATGTGAAATTTTTGATAAGAGAAATTGCGACTCCATGGGGGGGGGTCTAGTTGAAGAGTTACGAAAATTAAATTTTTATACGGCCATCGTAGGACAAAAATTCCAATCCGGAAAACTTTCCTTATTCAGTCCTGAGCAAGACACAAAAAGTTGCATCTTCATATCTCCAGAATTCGCAAAGTTATAGCCGTTTAAAAAATTCATCAGGTTTTAAGGGATTAGGCACAAATTGAAATGCGCGAAAGTCAAAAAACAATTTACATTAACAGGTCTAGAAAACGCTTAAAAAATCTATTTCTTGAGTTAGAATTTTGATTTTTTTTGTGATGGTTAGCCTTATAATTTACTAAGAAAATCACATTCTAAAATTTCTCATACAATTTATAAAATTATTTAAATGGAACAATTAAAAATCGTTATAACTCGTAACATTATTTATCGGATTTCAATTTCTTGCCATTTAATTAAAGTTGAAAATCTGATTTTAGTTCTGTTCCGAGGTTTTTATATTAATTTTAAAACTATTAAAAATGTTTATTGAGAGTTAATACAACTTTTAAAAAATCATATTTTCAAAAGCAAACATTTTTTCAAAAGTAAACATTTTTTCAAATTTGCCGAACAAAATTAATGTAAAAAAATCAAAAATGACGTGTTTCAAGTTCTTTTTTTTTTTTTAAATTCTTAACATTTACTAATTTAAAGACAAGAAATAGGGGATAAAAAATTCATTATGCAGAAAAACGAAATGTATTGTTTAAATGTCCGTCAGTTATTAAAAAAAAATACTTTTTCTAAAATGCAGATTAAGTCTTTTTTTTTCTTTTTTAATTTACCTCTGACAACTTCAGGCTTTTTATCGTCCTCCGAAGGATGTTAAAAAATCTGTATTCTGGGCCCAGGTATGGCCAGGACTGAGATGTAACATTTTCTGAAGACCCACCAGGCCGGGATTAGCGTAATTTTCATAAAGAAGAGGACTACTTCCTTCAACTTAGGTGCACTTTGGATGAAATTATTAAACCCGGTGTCGACAAAACCCGTATTAAAATCACTGTCTCTGACTGACTTAATACGTGCATAAAATAAATAAATTCGGCTCAATCGAATTTTTTACGAAAAACATATAGATTTTAAAATCTTTATTTTACAGGGAAAAAAAACTTTTAAAATTTCTTTTTTAAAAAACAGAAATTTCTAAAAAAATTAAATACAATAAAACAGGTGAAAAAAATCTGCCTCTGACGGAATTCTGTTTTAAACGGAAAATATGTTGATCCATGCAAAATAAATGCAATAGTACCTGAAAAGAAAATAAGCTCTAATTACATCTTCTAGGGAGATCATCTGTCTATAACGTATTTTTTCTTTCCTATGTGATTCCGCCTGAAAACTTTTAGTGTATAACATTTTTCAGAGTCTCCAACGCATGGGATATGGATTAACGATATTAAAATATAAGTGAAACATTTACATATAAATAGAGATTCATTGATAAAATAAATATATTACAGCCTTTGGCGCTTTTTTAATAATAAAAAAGTATAAATATAAAAACGGAAAGCTATAAAAGAATTTTTTGGTCAGAACTCCTCAATATGACACATTTTTTCCCACGCTGAATTAAAAAAACTATGTAGAAATTTGGGACTGAACCGGGCTATAATTTAAACTATTTTCCAGAACGGTCCGGGTTATGATGTTGACATTTTTTCGGGCCACGCAGAACTTTTTCCCCTATGGCTCGGTTTGGGACCTGACCTAGATATTTTGACCCGGGCAGACGTCTGGTATACCAATTTAACGTAAAAACTATACGCTGCTATTTTATGTCCAAAGAAAAAGCGCTATCTTAAACCGATTTTTATTAAATTGCAATTTGTGAATGTTCCCTAACAAGCGTTGAAATTAAGTCAAGAAATCACAGTTTAGAGGTAGGGAAAAGTGGTGTAAGTCAGGAATTTTTGAGGATTTTGGGTTTTAATATCTCTGTGGGATTTTTAGATACGGAGATGAAATTTGTTTTCTTCAATTTAGGAATGGATAAGGAATAATTTCCTAATTGAGAATTTTGCCCTACGGGGGCTGTATAAAAATTTAATTTTCGTAATTTTTCAAATATTAAAATGTAATCCATGGAGTTGCAACTCATCTTATCTGAAATTTCACCTTTTTTATTAATTTTTGCAATTGGAAATATGGGTCTAGGGGCAATATATGAGGAGATAGGCTATTGTTTCGATAAGTATGACTCCCCCTGTATAAAATCATTACTATTTTTTTCTGAATAACAGATATTCACAGCATAAATTTTTTATTGACATTAAATTTCTTGTTCATTTCCTCTAAAATAATATATAGAAAAAAAACGTTTAGACATTTAAGTTAAAATAGCTTTATGCCCAGTTTACAACTCTGTTTTTTTCATAACACCTTACATAAAAAAATTGATGCGCTCTAGTAAACATATTGAAAACAAAATTTCTATAGTGTAATGCATCATATTCTTACACATTATAAGAAAACCCTTACATTGCAAGATAAATCCGTTCCATAAATTTAATGCTTTAAAGATTTTTTTATAAAGGATAATTTATAGAGTTTGAACACATTTACTAAAAAGTAAAATGTAAATATTTAAGCATAAGAATTTTTTTAGTGGATGTAAATGAAAAATCAAGATAGATCTGAAATATGTTTTGCATATGCATTTTTTGCTGAATTTTAATAAAATTGTTTGGATAGAATATCAGTAATGCTTGTTTATTGAAAAAAATGAATAAAAGCAGAAGGAATGCTGCTGCTGTTGTAAAAGTGTTTTGTCTGAACGGAGATATTTAACAGCTAATATTAAGAAAAACATTGTCTAGAAATATATCCCAATAAATAGATTTATAGAGAAATGTTTGTTAAATGCTATGTTATAGACAGATTTTAAATCAAATAATTATTTTATGAAATATATAATGTTGAAATTGGGGAAAACTGTTTTGTTAAAACTATTATATATGAGCAAAAAGTATGCTTATAACTATGCGATGATTTATCTGTCATTTTCCTTAATACACTCGATGAGCTTGCGATATGCAATGAGAAGTTTTCTTTTTATAGTTTGATTAATTTATTCATGGTTTTTAAATTTGTTTAATTTAAATTTTCTTTAATTCAATATAGATATATTTTTCCTATTTAATGTTAATAAAAAGACACAGATCGAGACTGGATCGAATTGTGTACCTTGAGTAACATAGTTATAGAAACTAAACAGCTGGAATAAAACATATAAATAACATGTATTTATAAATTTTGAAAGACCCATGACAGACAGAATAGGAGAAGTTAAACGGATTTTAGAAAATAAAATTAAAGAACATATGACAGTAAAACAAACTGAATTAATAACGACTTAATGTAATGTTATGATTACATTAGTCTAATAAACGGTTTTAATCTTACATTAATCTTGATACATTGAAAGACCATTCTATAACGATTATTTCGTTATATATTGGTTATTTTCTATTATTTCGTTATATTGGTTATTTTCTTAAATTATTCCTTTACCCCCCCCTTCTCTTTTCAATTCAAAATTTGTCTTAAATTGTCCTTCATTCCTTTTCATCTTCCTCGCTTAGTATTTCTCTAACCGAAAATCTGCAGCTGCTCAAGTTTATCTGTGAGAAATACACCCACATTTTAATCAACCGTTAAAAACAATTTCCAGATGTCGGCTATTACTGATCGAGTCAATTATGCATTACCTTATAAGGAGATCTTTTCTGTATCGCGGTTAAAATTTGTGCTTACGCTCCTTTTTCCTTTCTCGACAAAACCCTAAAAAGAATTTAACATCTGCGCAGTAAAATCTGATGTCCCTTCGGTGTGCTTCGTTGTTAGACATAACAACACGTGTAACATTAATCGTTTGGCAACCTTTCCTTTCCCATCCCAGCGGGGCAACCAAATTGAATTCTAATCTTGTCGGCTGCATTTTAACTGTTATTTGGCGTAAACTATCCATTGTGCATGGGCGAACTTGTGTATGTTGGCGATTGTCCTTCACTCTAAAAGTGACGGTTTGTTTCTATGTACGAGTTCACTTGACTCCCTGCTCTTGTCCAGTTAAGTTGCAAAATCTCTGTTCGGAGATTTTTCTCCGATTTTTATTATAAGTGTACCTCCGCTTATGTTTTAAATAAAAAACTGTGACTATTACATCATTGTGGGGTTTTTTCTCTATCTTCGCATCTAAGACCTGGACTACTATACTTGATCACGCTTCTTCTAAGTATTCTAATAAAATAGCAGCTACTACAAAACGACGCCACAAGACTTTCTGGTGCCGTCACCTTTCGTTTTTCCCCACATTAAAAAAAATAAATAAATAAAAAAAAATAAAAAAAAAAATATGGGGGAGGTACAATCAAACTGTCACTTTCCTGCGGATGTGATGCATCGTCGTTTCTTCTATTCTTTTCCCTGCATGCCCTGGTAGAAAATTTAACTGCTATTTCTGTCCCCTGCTACGGTCAGCCGAAATGGAATTCGCGCCCCTGTCTGCAACTGCTCGTGCCGCCGTAAATGGTTTCTGTTCTGAAAAACGTCTGCTGCAAAATCCTCTCCTGGGTGCACTTCGGTTCGCGCTCACAAGGTCCAGCAGAAAGCAACGGGTGCGCCAGTGAATATCTCCTACGTTTGTCACCCACAGCTGATGTGTGCGGGTGTTTCAAAGTAATCTCTGTTTGTGCAAAGTTATACGAAGTGCCCCTCGTCAAAATATGCAACAGTAAAAAAAATCGCCATACGTTTGTGTTGCCACTACCCTTCATAGTGTGTGCTTTGTATGTTTACTCACGTATTCTACAGAAAGTTCATAAAGTCTCATAGAAAATTTTGAGTGTAATAAATATGCATGTGTAGATGCATCATAAAGTCATACATCGTGCAAAATAGTGATTCATTAGTTGTTGTCGGCAAAAGAAAGTGAAAAAGTACACATATAATACACATGTCTTCAAGTATTTCTCCCAGTGATGTGCAAATTACAATATATCCACCTAGCAGGTGGCAAAGATAAATAAATTTTGTGCAGGTGTGAAAATCCATCAGAAATAATTCATCGTATGTATCATCAGATAATAGTGCACAACAACGTAAATCAACTTCGAAATAATCAACATGTTGAACGTTAGAGCAGATCTTGTCCCATTTCCCTAAGTTTTTGTGTTATTAAATTAGTAATCATTTAATTATTTTTAAAACTAAATCAGTAAGTCAACCTACCTACTTTGTTTATTTCATGTTCTGCTTTCACATTCAGGACACAACGGTCAACATTTATGTTCTGTTGTAGAGCATTAATATAATCCTGTTATTGTGTTTTTGCAAAGATTTTTAATTTGCAAAAGCACGGTAACTGTTGTCATTTCTAGTTATTATTTTTGTGACATTTTATGCAGTTTTTTTATCAGTTATTTACATTTATGTGCTATTATTTCATGTTTAACGTTCCCCCCCCTTCCGTTTCTTTCAATTTTGTATTTAGATTCTCTAGTATGCTTAAATGAGTTTTTAGCCAGTTTTCAACTTTTAATTATAAAGTTAAAATAAGATTATCCTTTTTCATCTAAAAAAATAAATAAATAAATAAAATAAAAATATTTTAAGTTACGAAAAGGGAACCTTTTTTCCTTAAGTAAAGAAGTTAAAAAGAAGATTTCATTTTATTGCTTGCTTACTAACAGTTTTTGGTGTTTTCTAGATAGTTTTCTTTGCTTTATTATCTAAGGATAAAATAAGTACTTTTTAAAGTGAAGGAATATATAGATATATGTTTCAAAGTGTAATTATTTTGCTATTTTATTTATTTTATTTTCTAAATGATTTACCTTTTGTGTGTGCTCCCTTTGCTCTACTGTCATAAGATGTTCAAATAAGATATCTTTAAAGTGATGTATTATTTTAAGGTCTATCTATTTTGCTATTTTATATATTTTACTTGCTAGGAAATTTACTCGTTTTCAAAGGGCGTTAGGATATAAGTCCGGTCTGTGTAACAATTTCTCTATAACTTGTGGGCTTAATTAAAACAAAACAAAAAAAACTGTAATCATGGCGGCAAAACAAATTCCGATAAATATCATTAAATTTGATGGAGATCCAGATTTACTTAATTTTTTTTTGATCAAATTAGAGTCTGTGCGGAAATTAATAAGTATAACCCACAGACAACAATCGCAATTTTAAAGGGAAAGTTAGTTGGACCTGCACAAAAATTTCTAGCCCAAAACCCTGACCTACAAAAGATAACAGACCTCGATTTGCTGGAAAAGGAATTTGCGTCATTTTTCGCCCCCCCCCCTAGTAAATGTCTTGCCTCTGTTGAATTGTCCAGTTTAGCACTTATGCCTTCTGAGACGATAAAAAATTTAGCCCATAGACTAAATGTTCTTGCGGCGACAGTTTATGCAGATATCAACGACGAAAATGCACGCAACACTATCAAACTCATGAAATTCCTAGAGGCCCTTCCTTCAAATATTAGAATAAAATTACAGGAAGAAGGCATTAATGATTATAAAACAGCAGTTGAAAGAGAGCAAACCCTTCATGAAATTTTAAGGAATGAAAAAATTTTACATTCCTTACCTTCTGTACACAGACCAGAAAATCTCATTGAATCCCAATTAAAAGAAATTTCTGAGAAAATAAATGCATTGTCTTTTGCCCCTCCCGATACTAAAACCGAATCTGAGCAAAAAAATGTGCAGACTAGACCAAAACATTCTGCAGGTGTTTCACGTTTCAAAAAAAATTATAAGAATCGAAACTACACTAGACGTTATTCCCCACACAAGTTTTCATATAAAAAACCAGTTGTTTGTCAGTTATGTGGACGAAACAATCACGACGCTCTTTCTTGTTTTAAATGGAAAAGAGCAAACACTCAAAGAAAAAACAATTACACAAATTCCACTCCACAATTTCAGGAAAACTGAAACAGAGATACAATTTTTATGCTGATGGTGTTGTGTCTCAATCAAATACTTCTACATAAGCAACTTTTGTTTTTTGACGCTGCTTTACCTAAAATTTCAAGTGTGAGACTAGTTAATTCAGTAGGTTCCCAAACTTTAGACTCCATTAAGATAGCAAATAACACCAGTACACAAACAGAAAGTGATAATGTTCAGATAATTTGTAGTGTAAACACCATGTTACCATCCCTTCCTCTTGTTAAAGCCACCATAGCAAACCATGATATTACATTATTGGCTGATTCTGGTAGTAGTATATCGTTACTTTCACAAAAATTATTTAATCAACTTAAACCCGTCTTAAAATATAAAAGACTTTCCACTGATGTCAATATTAAAACTGTCAATTCTGACGTCTCATTTTCCACGTGCATCAGAACATCCATTAAGTTACAACTAAAAACTTTTTCACATCACTTTTACATTGTTGACATACCGGAGTCTTCCAATTTTGAAGGCATTCTTGACTTCGTTTTCATAACTAGATATAATGTTGTCATTGATACTTTTAACAAGTGTCTCCATGTCAATAATAATTTCTCGGTTCCTTTAAAAACCAGTAAGGAACCTTCTGGAGAAAAACAATCAAAATTATGCAATTCTTTGAGTGATGTTGTAATGAATCAAGGTGTGTTCTTAACTCGTAAAATAATATTAGAACCTCAACAACAAATATGGAGCTCTGTTTACACTTCCAATAACATCAACAATGACAGAAATTATCTATTTGAATATGTGGCACAAACAAAAGAATTAATAGGAAATGATGCCATTATTCAAATGAATAAATCATCCAATAAAAAAAGGAAAACTTCACAAATACACTATTTCTTCTCGATAACACTTAAAAATACTTCTGATAAGGCCATTCATCTTCCTAAACATACAAAAATAGGTCAATTGTCTGAGATTGAGGAAATTCTTGATTATCCGTCTGAAGATTCTTGCATGCAAAATAACTTGGAACAGCACTTTCTAAGTTTTATTCAAGCCTCTAATGAAATATTACAAAAAAGAAAGCAGGAGTTATCGGCTAATGATTTTAAACTTTCTCACTTAAAATCTGACGAAGCTAAGAACCTAACTAAATTGTTACTTAATTATTATCCTGCCTTTTCCAAATCATTAGACACACTTGGTCATACTGATAAAATTGTACCTGATTTGAAATTCATTAATGATTACCCCATAAAGACTCTCCCTTTCCCTCTTCCCCAAGCTGTGCAGAAGGATGTTTTAAACCAAATCAAACAGTTGCTTGATGCCAAAATCATTGAACGTCATTGTTCCGAATGGGCCTGCCCAATGCTTCTTGTTAAAAAGAAACCAGACGGTACAGGTATACAGAAATATAGACTCGCATTAGATCTCAGAATGGTTAATACTATAATTCAAGGTTCGTCCTATCCGCTTCCAAAAATTCAAACCATTATTTCAAATCTTTCACAATATCGTTTTTTCTCTTCTCTCGACTTTCATCAGGCATATCATCAGATTGATTTGCCTGCAAAATTTCAAAATCAGCTCACATTCACTACAATGTTTGGTTCTTTTCGGTATAAGAGATTAGTATTCGGATTAAAAACAAGCGCCTCAATTTTTCAAGCTTTAATGGACTTGTTACTTGATGAATTACAGTTAGAAGGTGTCTATACCTACCAAGATGATCTTATTGTTGGTGCCAATTCATATCAAGAAATGTGTGATAACTTGGATAAAATTCTTGCAATATTAGTCAAATATAATTTAACACTGTCCCCTAACAAATGCACTTTTCATAAAACCAGTTTAGATTATCTTGGATTTCACATAGAGAATCAAACTATTTCTCCTGTTCAGTCGAACATTGTAAAAATAACATATTTTCCAACACCTACAACCAAACGTCAATTAAAAGCACTCATAGGTGTCATTACATTTTACAAATCTCTTGTTTCATCCTTTTCTGAACTTGTGCAACCTCTTATAAACTTAACTACTTCAAAAGCTAAATTTAAGTGGACAAGTAAACATCAAAAAATTATGGACACCATACAGAAGATATTCTTTAATCCATCCATGGTTAGATTACCTGATTGGAACAAAAAGTTCTATCTAAATACTGATGCGTCAAATATTGCTATTTCTGGCGTCTTACTACAAGAACATGATAAACAACTATTACCTGTTGCGTACTTTTCAAAATCTTTAAAAGCATCAGAAAAAAAATATCCTGCACTTAAATTAGAACTCATGGCGATTCATAAATCAGTTACTGCTTTCAAATATTATTTATACAACAGAGAATTTGTAATCCTTTCAGATAGTAAACCCCTGGAAAAGTACAACAAAACTACAAACCCGGCTGATATTATCTCTCGTTGGCTCATGGATCTCTCAGAATACACATACAAATTTCAACATATTCCAGGTAAAAAGAATGTACTCGCTGACTATTTATCTCGCTGTAACTTTGAAAATAATCAACAGACTTTAGCTACAAATCCTGAACTCATTCATGATCCTCAACCCTTACCTATTGTAGAGTGTGATACTCCACATTCCAGCTCGAGTGATTCCAATATGCATGTTAACTGCCTTATTTCTGGTACACAAACAAATCCTGACCCTTTATTAGAAATTTCGAATGAAACATTTGCTACTGAACAACAAAATGACCCTACTTTGTCTATTGTTTATAAAGAAATCTTAAAGAAAGGATCTTCTCAAAAATTTCCTAATTACTTCATTCATCCTGATTCGAAGGTATTAATGTTAAAGAAGGAAAATATTTTTAATAACACTTTTTCATATCACATTCTTGTTCCAAATTCACTTAAAAGCAAAGTCTTAACAATTTCACATTTATCTCATTTTGGCTTTAATAAAACTTATGAATTCTTGTCAGGTAGATATTTTTGGAAGGGTATGTATGTAGACACTTTAAACTTTGTTGCATCCTGTATCAAATGTCTTCAAAATAAACATCATCAAACTCCACCCGCACCTTTGCAGCCCGCATACACTCCCAGGTACCCTGGTCATACTATCAGTACAGATCTCCTTGGGCCGTTTGCTAATGGCAAATATGTTTTAACTATCACTGATCATTTTTCGAGACATATTGAACTCTCTCCACTTAATGACATATCAGCAAGTAAGGTTGTTAAATGCTTATTTTCTTACATAACCACATTTGGGAGACCTTCAGTTGTTTTATCAGACTTAGGACTCCAGTAAACTTCTCAGGTATATATCATTTTTAATGATACGATGGGCATTAAGGTATTACACAGTTCTGCCTCGAGACCACAATCAAATGCGATTGCAGAACGAATCAATAAATCAATCAAATATTCACTCAATATCTTTTTACAAGAAGGTCACTCATTCGAAAATGCAGTCTTTATACACAAATCTCTTTATAACGGCTCCAAACATGCAACTACATTGTACTCTCCTAATTTTCTTCATTTTGGACGCGAACTTTCTCTAATTTTTGACACTTTTGATCAGTCGTGCAACCAACCCTTTCTTGATAAACATATTGAAGTCCACAAATTGCTTGATGATTTGAGTAAGATATATCACAAAGCTTATAACAACATTAAATTAGCTCAAGATAAGAGATATAAACAGTACGGTCAAAAAGCTAAATTGAGATCCATTTTCTTAAAAGATATTGTATATCTAAAATCAAATGACAAGTTTAAAACAAAGTATACTGGTCCATATATTGTCACTTGTAAACATTCCCCTGTGTCATTCTCAATTAAAAGGTTGTATGCTCCTGATAACACAGCATTTCTAGTACATATTGATAGACTTCTACTTGCACCCCCTCGTTATGGACAGTTTTTTGATGCATCAAGTCATATAAACAACACTAACTTTAATACGTTTTATCAACCACACACATACAATCTAAGAAACAGAAGCTAATGTAAATCGTTATTTATTAATTTTTAAGTCATGTTTTATGTTACCACATATCCAACCAAAGAGCTCATGGTTGTGTGTATGTTGTTTTTGACTGATCTTTAACAGTATCATGGCTGGTCCATCACTGTTGCTCTGAAGATCTCTTGGGAACAATATTAGGTATCATTGTTATCCTTTAACACTTAGATATGTCTTCATACTGTCTTCAAATTTTATTTACTTTTATTTTTTTTTGCAGTACATTTAAAATTTCTTTGACAATCCTCATTAATTCAGTATTTTTCCAGTAGCTAACCTCCCACTTAACAATTCCTGTACTGTAAGTCAAACATATTATAGTTAGATAAACAGATACTGTAGTTTAGAAAAGTAAACAAATGATTCATGTAGTTAAATAAAACACATTTTTTTTCCTATATGACTTGTACATCACCTCACTCGATTGTGACACATTTTCTCGTCTCTCTTCACTCTAGGATTGTCTGCCCATATTAGTTGTTATTTGATATACATTTTTTTTTGTTTTTTTTCTTCTTGAATTCTTCCCTTTGAAGTCTTGTTCCCGTTCAAAATTAATGCCCTAAGGGTTCAAGCTTCATTGTGTTGAGAGACAAAGTTTTGGAATTGGAGTTTCGATTCAAATTTTTGAATTGTGATTCCAATTCACAACAATTCAATTTTTTTCATGTAATTCGACGTGGGCTCCTTCAGAAGACCGCTAGTGCCTTCGGGGGAGCATCACAATTCCCTCCTCATCTAAGGCTAGGCCCTAAGCTGATGCCATAATACTTGTGTTTTACACAAGATTCAGGGTGACGCATATTTTTATGGGCGTGCTTGGAGCACCTCTTTTTTTTGTCATCCTATGCTTCGGCATGAATCACTTTTTCTACAAAAATTTATTTTTATACATCATATTACTCTTTTTAATTGCTTTGAAAAATATAATTTTTGTGTATTGCTATTCTACATTCATTTAGTATTAGTTTCATGTTTTGTGTATATGTTTCAGAATTTTTACTTGTGTCATGATAACAATCAAAGCTGCAGTAATATTTTTGTACTGTCTAAGTCGACTCAACTTCTAAATATGAAAATACAGTACTAGCTTGGATCCATATACATAAATATAAAAAAAAATATAGAAACTTTAGAACTTCTGACTGTTTTTTTTTTAATACAAAAGAATCCATTATCATGACAGCAACTTTCTACATCTATATATATATATATATATATATATATATATATAAACTTTTGCATTTATGTATGTTTTTATGTTTTATAATATTTTATGCTAGCCTATGCACATTGGACAGCAAAAGTTTTTTTGTGGTGCACCGGGTGATATATATAACGATTATTTCGTTATATATTGGTTATTTTCTATTATTTCGTTACATTGGTTATTTTCTTAAATTATTCCTTTACCCCCCCCCTTCTCTTTTCAATTCAAAATTTGTCTTAAATTGTCCTTCATTCCTTTTCATCTTCCTCGCTTAGTATTTCTCTAACCGAAAATCTGCAGCTGCCCAAGTTTATCTGTGAGAAATACACCCACATTTTAATCAACCGTTAAAAACAATTTCCAGATGTCGGCTATTACTGATCGAGTCAATTATGCATTACCTTATAAGGAGATCTTTTCTGTATCGCGGTTAAAATTTATGCTTACGCTCCTTTTTCCTTTCTCGACAAAACCCTAAAAAGAATTTAACATCTGCGCAGTAAAATCTGATGTCCATTCGGTGTGCTTCGTTGTTAGACATAACAACACGTGTAACATTTATCGTTTGGCAACCTTTCCTTTCCCATCCCAGCTGGGCAACCAAATTGAATTCTGATCTTGTCGGCTGCATTTTAACAGTTATTTGGCGTAAACTATCCATTGTGCATGGGCGAACTTGTGTATGTTGGCGATTGTCCTTCACGCCAAAAGTGGCGGTTTGTTTCTATGTACGAGTTCACTTGACTCCCTGCTCTTGTCCAGTTAAGTTGCAAAATCTCTGTTCGGAGATTAAGAAATTTAAAAATAATATGACACAATGTTAAATGTTACTTATACAACATCAAGCACATAAAAGTTAATCAATTTAGTTGTGATCACGCAATATTGCTCTTGATAACGAATTACGCATCCCAAGTCTCATTTTTATTAATCATTGTTCTATTTTTGTCTATTCCATTTTCTTACCTCATTGGGTTTGAGTATATTCCGTTAAGGGATCCTACATTGCGCAAAAGAAACTTGATGTGCAGTATGGGATTTCAGATTTTTTGTCCTCGGTATGATACTCTATGGTAAATGGAATGATATTCGCTATGGATATATATTAGAAGTATTGTATAATGGTTGTACATGTTTGTAATTCAAATATATTTAATTTTAAATATAATTTGTCGTTTTTATTTTGAGTGCTTATTATACTTACAAATTAATTTAGTAATTGGTCACTTTAGATTGTCTGTTGACTTACATTTTTCGAAATAGCTTAAAAGAAACAAAAATAAATTAATAATTTTTTATTTAAATACTACTACTGCATCATAAAGAATATATTATGCTCGATTTAGTAAACAAATATGTAACATATGCGTTTTAGAATTAAAAAAAGAAGAAAAAACTAAATGTGTATCTTAATGAATTTTTTTAATGTATTTCAACACATTAATATATATACACTATATTGCCATTGATTATTGGACACTTGCGATTTTAGACATTTTACTAAATATCTAGAAAAATACATGAGGCATCATCTCGAAACTCTTAGTGTATAAATATAATAGTATACGCCATACATCGCCGTGAATATTTTTTACCGAAACTCCATAGGGGACCGTCAACAAATTAAAAAAGAATGAATATCTTTTGAATAACCCTGTCAAAACTAATGTAGCAAAAGCGCTCAAACTCTAGATTATGATTGAATGCCTTATTGTAATATGCCTTGTTCATTTTTATGAAAATAGCATGCATACTCGCAGAGTAATTAAGGTTTTTATAAAAATGGTCCCAAATTTTTCCAAGTTTTTTCCTTATAATTTTCAGAGTTCTTAATATAAAATAATATTTTTTTCAGAAAATATGACAAACAACATTGCACACAGTACCTTGTAATCAGAATTAAAAAATAATGAAAATTTTGTACAAAATGAGTAGGCTTACTAAATAATTTTTTACTGCGCATGCGTTAACGATATCAAACTTTCATTTGCATATTATGTTAGTTAAATGTATAGAGCAACTTTTGTGAAAGTCACAAAATCATAACTTGAAAATTCTGAAAATAATCGTCAATTGAATTAGTCGAAAATCCATTATTCTCAAAATGAAGCAAAAACAAGAGGGGTTGTATCCATATATTCATTGATTAGTGTCAATATAGAATACACAATACGGGATGTACTACTACATTTGGATAAAATCCCTCATTTTTTTGCTTCATTTTGGAAACAACGGATTTTGTCCTTTTTCTACAGACGATTACTTTCAGAATTTTCAAGCTATGATTTTGAAACTTTTACAAAAGTTGCTCTATTCATTTAGCTAACATAATATGCAAATGAAATTTTGATATCTTTTACGCATGCGCAGTAAAAAATTATTTAGTAAATCTACTCATTTTTCATACAATTTTTATTATTGTTTAATCCTGATTACAGGGTACTGTCTGCAATGTTGTTTGTCCTATTTTCTGAAAAAAATATTATTTTATATTAAGAACTCTGAAAATTATAAGGAAAAAACTTGGAAAAATTTGGGACCATTTTTATAAAAACCTTAATTACTCTGCGAGTATGCATGCTATTTGCATAAAAATGAACAGAGTGTATTACAATAAGGCATTCAATCATAATCTAGAGTTTGAGCACTTTTGCTACATTAGTTTTGACAGGGTTATTCAAAAGATATTCATTCTTTTTTAATTTGTTGACGGTCCCCTATGGAGTTTCGGTAAAAACTATTCACGGCGATGAATGGCGTATACTATTATATTTATTCACTAACAGTTTCAAGATGATTCCTCGTGTATTTTTCTAGATATTTAGTAAAATGTCTAAAATCGCAAGTGTCCAATAATCAATGGCAATATAGTGTATATATATATATATACATATGTATATGTGTGTGTGTGTGTGTTGTAATAAACATAAAAAATTTCGGGTAAAAAAACCCATTAAATTAAAACTCAAATAAAAAGACCAAAAATGCTAATCGGCAATAAATAAAAGATAAATTCAGAAAATTGTTGAAGTTTATATCATTAAATATAATTTGTTGAAAAAACATACAAAATATTTCAAACTAAAAATTTATATTGACAAATTTTATTCCAACATAATGGGGAAAACTTCAACTTAACTACTTTTAAAAAATCATTAAAATGATGAATTGCTTGTCCCTTTTTATATCAACATTATAACTGTCATTTTAAGAAAATTTTGATTTATTGTTAAATTCTTCTTTTTTTTATAATAAGGACTTTATGTAGTAAAAAAAATATATTCCCATTGTATCAGAAAACGAAAATGAAAATTTAAATGCTACTCAGTGACTTCAAAAAATAACAAATGGATAATAGGTTTACTCTATTTCCGTCTTTAATATTTGGAAAAAAAATGTCTTCACAAATAATTTTCTTCGATTTTTTAGCCTTGTTTTTTTTTTTTTTTTTTTTTTTTTTTTTTTTCATTGGTTATGATACAAGCATAAAGAACTTTTCTGAAATATTTTGCGTAATTGAATTTAGGATTGATAAATGATTTTTGTAAGACTTCTCTGTAAATAATAAGAGGAATTACTTTTATATTTTTATGTTTTAATGTTTGTCGTAATTAATTTAATTATTCATTTATTTAATTTTTATATTTAATTTTATTTAATTTATATATTTAATAAAATGTATTTAATATTTCATATTTCATATGAAATAATTTAATATATTATTTATATTTCATATGAATTTATTATAATATTAATTTAATATTTCATATTTTATATGAAACTTATTTAATATTTCATATGAAAATTATTTTTGTGTGTATTTTTTTCAACTGGGAGATATATTTTAACAGAGATATGGCCTTTTTATACCTTCTTTTACCTGCGCATGTGTTTGTTATACTCATGACGTTGTAGTAAACGCCCGCAAAATATTTATTAAAATTTTGGGCTGTGATAGCAATTATTGATAATTTTATAACTTATGTTAATTATTGATTGCTTTAAATTTTCCTAAATAAATGCAATCCAAACAAAAGTAAAAGCATATAGTTTATATAAATTATATGCTTTTTTTTCCATATTTGTTTGTGCTATGACACATTTTTATATAGTATATTACGTTACGTATAAAGTTATATGGAAATTATTTACATTCATTGCATTATATCCTTCTATAGTGAAAAAAAAACTAGCCTTAAAAGGAATTACTCCTAGAATAATGCTGATGTGGAAGATTTCCGGAACTAACGAATCCGGGTTGTCCACTCCTTCCATGAGCCGAATAGACCAATCAGGAAAGAGCTCCGTCTATGCATCGCCGTATGGGTTACCATAAAGAGAGGAAAGTTTACCATCGCCAACAATCGCCAAGTTTATCGCCAACTTGGTAAAATATCGCCAAATTTGGCGACCAAAATTAGTTGTCAAAAGTGACGCCAACTTGGCGATAACTGGAATATTTCGCCAAATTTTTAATTTCTTCACAACACCAGTCGTTTGATACATCATTTGAGAGGTTTGCAACTGCTTATTCATATAATGGATGTCTTGTGTGTCATCCCCACTCTGCTCCCCAGGGGGGACACATTTTTAATTTCTTTACAACACCAGTCGTGTTACACAAGATTTGAAAGGTCTGCAACTGCTTATTCATATTATGGATGTATTGTGTGTCACCCCCACACTCTGCTCTCCTCAGGGGGGGGGTCACATTTTTAATTTTTTTACAACACCAGTTGTGTGACACATCATTTGAAAGGTCTGCAACTGTTTATTCATTTTATGGATGTCTTATGTGTCACCCCCACTCTGCTCCCCAGGGGGGCACATTTTCAATTTTTTACAACACCAGTCGTGTGACATATCATTTGATAGGTCTTCAGCTGCTTATTCATATTATGGATGTCTTTCGTGTCGCCCCCCACTCTGCCCCCCAGGGGGGCACATTTTTAATTTCTTTACAACACCAGTCGTATGACACATCAGTTGAAAAGTCTGCAACTGCTTATTCATACCATGGGGTATTGGCGAGCGCAGCAAGCAGGGGTAGCCAATAATTTGGAATCGCGAAGCGATTACGCGGAGGGTTAGCGAGCATAGCGAGCAAGGGGGTGGCGCCCCCCTAGTGTACTATAAAAATATTGTCTCATGACTTTTTTCTACATTGTAATGCACTTAAGTTTTATTTACCTAATGACGATTTGATAATTATTATTCATTAGAACAGACTGAAGTTTGGCACCAGAATTGTTTTCTAATGTTACATCAATTTCACGTTCTAAATCAGTGATATTACCTAAACGTTTCTCAAAATGCCTACCCTTTTATAAAAACTGTCATTTTTCCCTACCACCTCAATCTTCAAAATTTATAAAAGATGTAACAGGTAAGAAAAATCATGCGTTAAGCATAGATTGCAAAGCAATTTCCAACACTTCATGAAATCTTTAAAAAAACTTCGTTACTTATGGAAATAAGGTGTTACTGTCTATAGCAAAATATGTATTTCAATACTTTAGAATAACTCTGTATTTAATCTGTCGCTTAATATATAACCCAATTCAGTTTATCAAAAAAAGGCTTACTGGTTGAAATCTTCCTTTCAGCAATTTATATTAATAAATGGAAACATGCTTAAATACTTTTGTTCAGCACTGTAGTTTACCTAATAGCTTTCATAGACGAAAGTATTTTGCTAAAATTTATTTAAAACCAAAATACTATTTAAACTGCTTAAATCACATTTCCAGAAATTGCCATCCGAAGGCGACAATGTTTCCTATTCTTTGCGTGACCCTGTATATCATCACTGTATTTTATCTATGTTCTACAAACAATTCTTAGTAAACTGAATGCATTTCAACGTAAAAATGCATAACTTTTAAAAAAATCGCTGTCGGCTTGGCCTATAAGCGGAGGTAGATTTCGTTAAGTGCTCATATCAACAACAAAAAATAAAATGTACTTAGAGAAAAACCCAGTTTAACAATTTTATTTGGCCGCTTTTGAAGAAATTTTAATTTCATTTTTTCTGTGAGAGCCGGTTTTATCAGAATATCTTAAGCTAAATTTGGCTCAAATGCCCACTTTGACAGCATTTTTTAAAATATATTCAGACTTTTTGGAATAATTCACCAATATGGTAAATTATATAGTTCTCAAATAAGCAAAACTGCCAACTGAATGCATTTGAGAGCAAAAATGGTTTTAAAAATGAGTCATAAAATAAGCAATTGTTATTTGAATACATCCTCCAATCTTCAACCACGATTGCTTCGGGAAATTTTGTTCAAAATAGCTAATTTGACAGCACTTTTTAAAAAATATATTCGGCCTTTATCAAAAAACTGACCAATACAGCACATTATAGTTTCTAAATCAGAGAACCTATCAATTGGATGCATTTGAGAGCAAAAAAGGTTTTAAAAATGAGTTATAAAAAAGTAGTTTTTTTTAAATATATCCTCAAAACTTCATTCGCGTCTTGAAATTTTGTTCAAAATGGCTACTTTAACAGCATTTTTTGAAATATATTCTGCCTTTATAAAAAAACGGGCCAATATGGCACATTATACAGTTTCTTAATAAGAGAACTTGTCAACTGGATGCGTTTGAGAGCAAAAATGGTTTTAAAAATGAGTCATAATATAAGCAATTTGTTATTTGAGTACTACGTCAATTTTTCAATCACAATCGCTTAGAGAAATTCAGTTCAAAGTGACTTTTTTGGCAGCTTCTTTTTAAATTATATTCTGCCTTTATCGAGAAACTGGCCATTACGTCACATTATATAGTTCCTAAGTAAGAGAGCCTACCATTTGGATGCGTTTAAAATCAAAAATGAATTAGAAAATGAGCCATGATATAAGTAGTTTGGATTTGCGGTTTTTTCTTCAACTTCTACTTTTATTTAATTTATTTTTGCTATAGGAATTGGTCCTATAAAAAACTTGTCAATATAAATGTTGTAGATATTATTAAGTAGATGTAAAATCAATTTAATCGGATTTGATAGCTTAAGAGTTGACGAAGTTATGGATTTTTTTCTTTTAACCCCCCCCCCTTTTTCTTTTCGTTTTTAATTTTTTTCATCGGTAAAATTCGGTCCTACCAAAAACGTGTAACAACAAAAGTTTTAGATAATTTTTAGAACATTTATAAAAAGTTTAGTTGGATTTAATATCTTGCGAATTGATGAAGTTACGAACTTTTTTCTCCCCAAAACCCTGTTTTTTACGCTTCTTGAGCTCATTTTTAATTTCATAACACATCTGTCATGCAGAAAGTATTGGCCTATTTCTTAGAAGTTGACCAAACTTTAAACTGAATAGGTATCTATTTTATTTAATATGTTATGGCGTTTTATTAGTTTTCACAAAAATCCTCCCTATTTCCAACCCCCTTGGTCCGATTTTTCCCAATAACGAACTTGACTGAAATTCTATGCCCCTTGATTTCTTCTAGAAAAAAAGGGGTGTGAGGGGAGGCAAACATTTGAATTTATATAACCCGAATAGAGCTTTAAAAATGAAAGTTTTTGTAAATTTAAATAATTATGTAATAAAAGTAAAATAAGTGAGTAATATAGCTTGCATCAATATTTTTTTAATCCAAAATTATTTCGTAATTACTCGCAAAATTAGCACTTAGCTAGTTGCCAATAAGTAAAAATTCAAATGAAGAAAAATGTTGATGATTATATCATTAAAAATTATCTGTTAAAATAATATATAAAATATTTGAAATCTAAGAAATTTTATCGACATATTTTACTCCAACGAAAAGGTCAAATTTTCATATTAACTATTGTTTAAAAATCATTAAAAATGAAGTGCTAGTCTTTTTATTTTTAGCATCACAAATGCCATTTGAAAAGTTTATATTTATTGCAAAATTCTTCATTCTTTTCATAATAGGCTCTTTAAATAATGAAGAAAAATTCCACTCCATAAAAAAAAGATGACGAACATTTAAATGCTTCTAGCTGATTGCCAAAAGAACAAATGAATAATCGGTTTACTATATTTTCGTCTTACATATGTTTAAGAATTTTTTTCTAGTAACATTTAGATATTTTTATTTACTTATCCATCTTTTATTGGATATGAGACACACTAAAAAAGAGTTTCTGGAATATTTTGCATAATTAAATGCAAGAGTAATAATTGATTTTTGTAAGATTTCCGTGTAAATAATATTAGAAGTTTCTTTTTTAAATATGTGTTTCATGGCAGGCTTAATGTATTTATTATTCCATATGAAAATAAATTTTCAGTGGTATTTGTTTTAAACTTCGTATTTTTTGCCAAATGGGATATATCTGTTAACAGAGATATGCCCTTTATTAATCATCAATCTCTCGTACATGTTTTGACACACGATCACTCGCAAGGGTATACAAATCTCCACAAAGTATTTATTACCATTTTGAGCTATAATGATTGTAATAATTTTATAATTTACTCTTAATTATTGAATCTTATTTTAATTTTTTCTAATTAAATACTATTCCGAAATACAAGGAGAACATAGTTTATATATGTTATGTAAAAATTTATAAATATACTAGTGCAATACATATAAACTTATAAAAAAGAGATTTACAATAATACATCTATTTATTATTTATATTACTTGTACTAAAAAAATCATTGTTTTATACGCCTTCCGTCACAAATTATTTTCTACATTTAGGTCTGAAATTTTGTCTCAAGCTAATTGCTACAGTTCAAGTAGGTGAAGTCATAAGTAATTTTCCAATGCGAAATTTTGCATATAATGCTGTAGCTACATTATCTGCAAGAAATTCCTTAAATATCAATTAAAATTGTCCTAATAAATATTAAAATTTTCACAACTTGCTATTTTCGTTCTCATTTTTGCTTCCGACAAATGTAGCACCCATTTTGGAAGAAAATATTTGAAGCAAATTTACAGGGTTCGCACGTTTTAAGCCACGCCCTATTTTGTAAAGACTCTCCAACTAATGTATAAGAAAGACCATTTTCTAACTAAGGAATTCGCGATTCATTAGCTGGAAGATAGTTTTATGAAATTACTGGTATCATTACTATATGAATCCTTACAAAATTAGGCGGGACTTAATAGCGGTAGCGAACACTGGATTTAAAAGAACTAATTGTACAGATTTAAAGAATGAATGCTTGGTAAGGAAATGTTTTTGATTGATAATGTAGCCTGAAATCTTTGAAAAATGCTCAAAGATAATTCGAAATTCATCAATTTAAATAATTAGTACAAAATTCTTCAAAAGTAGGTCACCAGGTTTCATTATTCAGGCTACATGCACTTCTGATGTTAATTTTTCATGGCCAGTTGTTTGTTGAGAAATATCATTTTTGTGTCTATCAAAATACAAAATCTTATGAGGTGTCACTTAAACTGTTCTTAAATAACTCCCCCCTAGTTCTTTCCTTTCTTTCTAGTTCCTTTCTAATCATTTTTGACCTTTCTAACCAATTCTGTTTTTATCAATTATATAAAACGACCACCTTGTTTAGAAAAAGTTATATTTCAGTGAGTGCGTACTATAATATTAAAAGCACGTTAAATTAACTATAGATTTTGTTCTTATCTGTATTCTATCTGTGTGCAGTTCAATAAAATATGCTAAACCCTGTGAGCTCTAATTGGGAAATTTCATCAGAATTCCAAATGTCACGTAGGCAGCAGTATTTTCCAAAGAAAAAAATCGATTTACGATATACAGAAAAAAAATGCATTCATATTTTTTTTCTTCAAAAAAGTCTGATTGAATATTTCGGTTTCATTGTAACTTTTCGGAATTAAAATTAAGTGGTAGAAAATTCAACCATCAGTTCCCAAAGGGTTAATTAAACTTAATAAGAAAAATATTAATGTCAACTCCACTTCCGAAAAAAAATTTGAATAGTATTTATTTTTTTGGAAAATACTATATATTTTTCATTTTTTTCCAATTTTTATGTCAGATGGACACGGTTAAATATTGATTGACATTGATAATTTTTTGTAGGTTCTAACTGAGCTATTATGCAATATTTTCACTGTATGCTAAAAAAATTTCTGAAGAAAAAGAAAAACGCAATATAGGATTTTTTCACACAGAACGACTTTTCTCTTTTTTTTTTTTTTTTTTTTTTTTTTTTTTTTTTTTTTTTGCTTTTGAACGGCGCATTTAAATATTAAGCTATACAGATGATTTTAGTTCTATATTGATGACTAGTTCTAACTGTCCCGTTACACAACATTTGAGTATTGTGTCAAAATCTATTTATAAAAAAAAATTCGAATTACCCTGACACATATGCAATATGTAGAAAAAATAAATTATTATAATTAATAAAGCAGATTTTTCTTTTTTTACAAATTCAAATAATAATAATAATAATAATAATCTCAATGTTTTTGCATTGTTCTGGAGTAAAGAGCAAATAAAATCATGCTTTGTTGTAAATTAAATTTAGTTTTATTAATTTAATTTCACAGTTCTGAACTATAAAAGAAACTATTTTTGTTAGAATTTTATGTCAGACCAAGTCAAAAGATAACATAATTTTCGTATAGGTACATTTTGCAAAAAAATAATATTAGTATCGATTGTCGAAAAACTCTAGGAAGCAATATTAGTATAAAAAGTTTACAGAATAAAATAAGTTTGTTTTTAATACAAATGAAAAAAATTTCGTTTTACTTTTAATTTTACGTAAGAGAAGAATGTATATATATATTTTTAAAGTAAACTTTTATTCAACTATTTAAAAATTCTATTTGTTGTGTTTCGGTTACATTTCATTAATTTTTACTCAGTTCAATATTACATAGAGTAAAAATAAAATGCTACCGTTTTTCTTGCATAAATCCTTTCTAAAGAAATAATATAAATAACATGAAAAAAGAATTTCAATCATCTTTTTTTTCTAAACTGCAATAAAAAGTCCATGTTTTGGCTTAAAGTATTCATTTTCTATTGTGAATGGATATATTTGCATTCTGAAATAGGATATTTGTTCTTAAGACCTTCTAAAAAATTAAAAAAACTTTTTAAAACTATAATATTTTTTATATGATAAGACAAATCTCGTAAATAAATAGAAGAAATTGAAGAAAGTTTCAAAAATAATCTTAAATGAATTTATAATTACATTCTTATCAATTCAAATTTTAATTTAGTTCCATTTTAATACGATTTTTCGTGGGATTTATATTCTTATACCTTCCTTTTAAAATTGCGTTTCTTACAAATCATGCTTAAATGAGTTATTATAAGCAAAAGACTGATAGGGATTTATTATAATCTTTTTATTTTTCTGTGCAATAACATTTTCGTTAGAAATTCCTAAACAATACTTTATGTAAACATAATGAAAGAAATACTGTAATATCTATTTTATTTGTTTATCGCCGTAAAGTATATTATGAATAATGTGATTTTTTTAATTAGTTTTGTTTCGATTCAGTTATTATCTATAGAAATAGGCAGATGGCTAGATAAAATTCGTATGTAATTGAGTTTTATTGTTATATACTTATGAATAGAAAAAAAATTATAAAGAAAATATGTAGTAAATCACCTGATATGAAACAAGTAAAATCTACTTCATTTAAATTACTAGGGGACACCACCTCCTTCGAGCTACACTCATCTAAACCGTTGCAAAACCACAAAATATATTTATGTATAATATATATATACATATACACATGGAGGATAAAATAATACAAACACCTGTGAAAAAGGTTGACGTGTTTCAAACCTGAAATACAGCTGCGCCACCTTCAACAGAAGTGTGCCACCTAGTCAGCGTGAAAAGAAAGGTCAGTCTATAAACAGCAGTCGCCTGCGTTGCATGTGTCAATCGAACTGCCTGTGGTAAATTGAAATGTCAGACCGGTCAGGGTTCCAAAGATGAATGATTGTCGGAGCACGTTTAAGTAAAGCATCGATTACGGAAACAGCAAATCTTTTTGGGGATTGCAAGGAGTACGGTATCAGCCGTTATGACAGCGTATACGAAAGTGGATAAGACGAAGTTTTCAAAACAAAACAGTGGCCGAAAGTGCAAGCTTGCTGATAGGGATAGACGAGTCTTAAAAGCGCATAGTAACCCAAAATCACAAGCAATCGTTACCTGAGGTACAGGGCCTGATTAATGCACGGGGCTCCTGGGCCTCGGCCCTGGGCCCACCAATTTCAGGGGCCCACAAGTTACGTGGCTGATTTTTTTCTCCCTTAATCAAATACTTTTCAAATATTGTTTTATAATATATGAAACATAAACTTTAAATATTTTGAATGACAATCAAATTTTGATGATTGTGAATTATACAAATGCTTATTTGAGAAAGTGTACGGTAATTCCTTTTATCAATTATACTTGTAAGTTAAATTTTAAATGTAAGCTCATAATAGCCTAAAATCACAAGCAATCGTTAACCTTTAGCTTACGGGGGGATTACCGTAATCCCAAGGAAAAGGATGTTGAAAATATGGGGTTGGGATTATCGTCATCCCGAAGATTTCCACCCCTCAAAGATGCTGTGCAAGAAATCATTAAGCCGTTTGGCTCAACAGGGTTCCGACTGCGTATCGAAGAAGGGAAAGTCTGCAGGGAAAATATTAGTTATCACGGGGAAGATTACTTTGTGAAAAATAAATATTGCTTCTGCAGACAGTGTAAAGCTGTTTCTACCTCAGTTGCTGGAAATTAATTGAAGATAGTTCTTGTTTGTGAAACATAAAAGCGACACGTTTGGCATGATAATTAATGAATTATTTTCAGTAAATAGTTTTAATAGTTTAGTATTGCTAATTTTGGTTAAACTTTTGCCCTTAAAATGTTGTAGCATTATTATTTCTTTCTTTCTTTCTTACTAACACACTAGACATATGTTCTGAATCTTATATACTGAATTGGAAAAGTCCAATGTTTATGATTATTACTATTTAAATTAAAAAAAAGAGCAGTGTATGTGGAAGTATTTTAAAAAAAGCATAGTTAATACAAAAAAAGGTTTATATATATATATATATATATATATATATATATAAACGGAAAAAATGGTGTGCGTCTGTCAAAAAATAAGGGGGGGGGGCTTACAAAACTTCAGATTGTTCTCCAACCTCCCCAAAAAAACAGTTTCTGAGGAATTTCCGAATTAATTTTTGTTCGAAAACGATGTTCTTATTAAGAAATTATGTATTAGAAAGACGTTTTTAGTTTTTTAGTAAAAGCTGAAGCATTATAGAAAATATTGTCAAAGTGCTCTTTTGAACTGAATTTTCAGACATGACTACGCGCGAAATGTGGTAATCCGTTGTCGAGTGACAAAAATAGTAAATTGATAAATAATATATTTATCAAATAATGGAAAATGGTATTGTATTGTTAATTCCTTCAAAAATCATTCTTATCAATTTTATGATGTTACGTTACAAATTTCTCAGAAAATATGTGAGAAATTTTGACATTGGAATATAGATGAATTTTATGCTCAAAGTGAACTGAATAGTCATGTTTTATTCCCTGATTTTCGGATAGTACTTTTCTGTTTCAGATAATTAACAATTAGTCGAATTTAAGCATTATTTGTACATTTTATTTACAGTTTAATTCAAATATATTTACTCATTCAAAAATCATTCTTACCAATTTTATGATGTCACGTTACAAATTCTTCAAAAAATATGTCAGAAAGTGTGTCATTCGAATATAGATGAATTTTATGCTCAAAGTGAACTGAATAGTCATGTTTTATTCCCTGACTATGCGATAGTAATTTTCTGTTTTAGATAATTAACAATTAGTCGAATTTAAACATTATTCATAAATATTTTATTTACAGTTTAATTCAAATATATTTACGTATGCGAACCATAATGAATGTTGTATTAATTCCTTACTTATTTCTTAACTACTGGCACACACATACACACAAAAGGAGGTTCTCAATTTGACATGAATGCATTTTTTGTTTGTTCACCAATTACATCAAAACTATGCGACCGATTCGTGTGACTTTTTTTTTTCATAAAAAGAGGATACGTTCAAATTGGTCTTGTTTAAATTTCATGAAAACTGCTACAGTGCTTATTTTAAAAATTCAGCAGAAATAAAATAAAATAAACAACTTTAAAATATTTAAAATATTACTTTTTTATTTTTATCAATTTTGATCAAGTGACGTAGCACAAAGTCGCTAACTGGAGGTTTTCCGCCTCTTTATACAATTATGATTCTATAATTGCTCAAAGGAAAACAAAAAAGCTATATTTTAATTATTAGAAAATATCATAAGAATATAATAATAATAAAATTGCAGAGAGTTTAAATACATTCAAAATTTTTGCGGTGTACTCGCTTATTTTAAAGACCTTTATTCTATATTTTTGTACACTCATACATATTGGTTCAAAAGTATGGATTTTGTTTAAATTGAAGAAATTAACATCTCTCTTTTTTTCTTTTTATTTCAAAATTTAGCTTAAAATCTAACTTTTGCATCATCTTCTCAAAGAATTTTGCTTTAACGAAAAAAATGTAAAATGCTATTCGATCTCTTTGTGTTTCTAAATAATTATACCTTGAATTTTTATAAATATAGATTTAAAATTGAAATCGTGAATGCGTCAAAACAGCAACAAATTTATATTTTTAAGCAGTTCTTTTATATCTTGATTACTTGCAAATAATTTAGATTAGAAAGTTCTCAGATAAAAAGGAAGAGTTTTAAATATATACACTGATAATTTCTCACAGAAAATATCTACGCATTTAAATCGTTACGATTTATAAAGAGGTAATAATTGTATCTAAATTAAATTTATAATGGTAATAAAACTGGACATGTCTGATGAGGTAAACTGACCCATTGACCGGAGGAAGTCCTCTCTCTTTACAATTTTTTCTGCCCTTTGTTCCTTGATATTTCGTCGGCTTATTTTGAATATATGGTATTTTTATGTATATCTATAGTGTGAGGAGTAGCCGATTCTGTTGTAAGCATATAAATACCATCACTTTAAACAAAGTTAGATTTCTGCATATGTTTATGACTTTTAACAGAAAGAAGGGTGCCTGGGAATTAGGATTATAACGGAATATTTGTGACTTTCTCTAATTCCTTCCCATCCCTCCCCACACGCTAAAAAAAATCTCAATTTTTAAATGCCTTTTTTTAGGTGCGTTCGTAATTATGTAAATACGTAGCACCTATTGTTGTCGCTCAGTCCGTCCGACTGCCCGTCCGTCTGTCCGTCCGCATATAACAACGCAAAAACTACCCATCCGAATCGTTTGAAATTTAAAATACATAATTATACCATAATTTTGTCGAGTCATTTCAAATTTTATGAAAATCGGATGGATAGATCAATTACAGGGACAATCAAAAGGATTCCGTTACATTACGGTCAATGGGGAAAAAAGTTTCAAATGCATTTTAATCGTTTGAAATTTAAAACATAATTATTGCGTAATTTTGTCGTGTCATTTCAAATGTTATGAAAATCGGATGCATAGATCAATTACAGGAACAATCAAAAGGATTCCGTTACATTACGGTCAATGGGGAAAAAAATTCAAATGCATTTTAATCGTTTGAAATTTAAAACATGTAATTATTACGTAATTTTATCGAGTCATTTCAAATGTTATGAAAGTCGGATGCATAGATCATTTACAGGGACAATCAAAGGTATTCCATTACATTACGGTCAATGCGAAAAAAGATTCAAATGCATTTTTATGATGTTACACTCATTCGAACATAATAGAATTGACATGAATCTATGAAATATATACTAAAATATGCATTCTGTACAATCTGTGATGCAAAAAATTTTTATTATTAAATTACAGAGTCACACAAAAGTATTCCACTGCATAATGCTACACGGGGAAACATTGTTTGGGGCGTGTTTTAATTATATTCAACTATTTCACATTTTATGAATAAGATATACGTTGCTGAGGTGTAATAAAAATTACTTTCTGCATATTTACAGAAACACAAAGATTTCGACTACTATACTCTGTCCGAATTATGCTCTACTATATCAGCAAGATCTGAATATTTTTAAAACTTCGTTATCGTACGAACGCACCTCATTTGCTACGTTCACGTGCAATTTCCAACTTTTTTTTTTTTTTTTTTTTTTTTTTTTTTTTTGCACTTGTAATTTGTAAATGCCGTTTTTTTTATGGCGGTTTCATCCGAAAATGTGTTTCTTTGCTGTGTTAATATTTTTTTCATATTCAGATATCAGTCAATATTTCTTACAAGTAATATTAAACTAATTAATTTACAGATTGAATTACAGTGCTATTTATAAGTAGTGGTTGACAGTTGAGATAAAGACCATACTGGTATCATGGATTCCATTAGATATCACTTTATTATATGTTATTATAAAGTTTACTGATTTCTTATGAATTATTTTTTTAATTTATCTACCTTTAAGTTCTTTTTTTACTTTATTTTTTTTAATTTAAATTAGTATAAATGTATTAACAATGATATTTAAGGAAATAGATTTTGTATCATTTACTTATATGAAAATTTAACGCATTTTTAAATACTGTATTACCATACAATTTTAGTTATTTAGCTGATAACAAACCTTTTATTTTATATTATAACATTCGAGGAACCAATTTTTGTTAAAAGATCCAATGAGCCTTAATTAATATTTCTAATTATTTTTAAAAGAGGCTGCTCAATTACCAGTGCTATAATATGTTTTATTTAATGACACTGATTTCATGGAAAAATATTATTTTTATCGCATATACCTTTGAAACTTTATCTACAAACCAAAGCCAGATAAAAACTTTCATTTAGACAAACGAAGTTCCCTAACTTTCTCACGAATCCCCAAATGATTACCAGATGTTAGAATGATTGCAGTTACCCTCTTATCCCCTGCGGTGATTATTACTAAGAAAGGGGAAAGAAGCGGTCAATCTTTTCCCGTAGTCAATGCACATTTTAGAATTTAGTTTCCCGCAAGCTAAATGTTAACTCAGATAACATCTGAACTGAACAGTCATCTCCAGTATCCCATTTCAACAAAAATTGTCAAAAGGAAACTTCATGCTGCGAGCATTTATGACAGAGTAGAGTTGGAAAACCCTTGGTAACAGTAATCAATGCTTTCAGGCAACGCCAATGGGGCAGAGAGGGTAGTCCTCACAACAATGAAAACAGGTAATATGGTCAAATTAATCGTCATTCATCCTATTTCAGACCATCATTTATCATATTCAGACGTTTATGTCTGGAGGACATCCAAAGAAGCGTTTAATCCTGAATGTCTCATGCCGACTTTGAAGCATGGGGGTGGCTCCATTAAGGTGTTTGGTCACTTGTAAGTCTGCATGGGAGAATAAAATCTAATCACTATCTAAGCATTCTAGGAGATCATGTCCATCCTTTTGTTCAGACTGTATTCCCTGGAGAGCGACCGCTTTTTCAAGACAATGCCCCCCATTCTCACTTCTAGGTGTATTTATGTTTAGTTTGAAGAGCATGACGAAGAAGTTGAACATCTTTCCTGGCCTTTGTTTATGTAAACTTTAATTTAGATTCAGCTTTTTTAACCCGGCAGTAGTCGCGTGTGGGTCTTTTTGCCGCCCAAATACATATTTTTCTTCTCACTCATGTTCAATTGTTAGTACAATGAAGAACTAACATGTTGGTGACTTTAAATGATTTTAAAGCAAAATAGCGAAATCTTAAGTCATCTTTGTTTTTCCTTCAGGTTACATCATTGTAAACAAAGTTGAAATTTTCTGAAAAATATGTGCAGCGGTCGCTAATGTCTGTTCACTATAACTTTTCCCCTTCATTCCAAATCTTCTGAATAAAATTTATAATTTAAAAAAATACTAATTTATAAATTCAGTAAAATATAATATTCGAATATTAAATGGAAAATGTTTCTTATTTTACATTTTCGGTTTGTGGGGGGGAAGCGGCAAAAAGAGCGAGCGCGACTAATAACGTTGCAAAATATTATGCGACTACTCCCGGGTTAAAAATATTAATTTAAATTTAAAAAAAAATAGATGTTTCTTCAAAGAAAAAAAAACATATTTTTAAAAGTAAATATATATATTTTTAATTTGCTGATTCCAAGTTACTGTAAAATAATTGAAAAAAAAAAATATTAACTAAGTTTAAATAATTTATCTTTAACAGTATTTGACTTATAACAACTTAAAAAGGAGAAATGGAGAAAAAACACCAGGAAGATAGACATCATTTCCATGACAACCATTGTTTGAAAGCTAAATTTTGAAAAGAAACCAAAGTATTATCTTTAATATCTTATGTTCCAATTATTATAGAAACATGATTCAAACATCTTTTTAAACTGCAAAAAATAAATTTTTAGTACAATAAAACATTTTTAGAAAAGTTGTATCTTTTTGTATCTCGAATCTTCTTATGTTAGTCTTAAAAAATCTATTATTGATTTTTGCTTCAGTTTCTGTATTCTAAATTTGGTTATAAAGGTATCCACTTTTTACGCATTTTTCAAAGCAAAATTGGCGTTTTCTTGTTGAAAAAGAAACAACTAAGCAGTTTTTAACATCCTTTGTCACTTAATTGAAGGAAACAGAAACCTCTTCATTTTTCTTTTGAGTTAAATCGGCTAGAATAGCCATCCTCTGTCATGGGTTGGGGTGGCATAACGATTTCATCAATTCGAAAGTAATCGTCTAGTTCGAGGGAAGAAATTATTCCTATTTTTTCAGCTCTTTCTATCATATCGTTAATCTCTCTTTTATCTGCACATGTTAAAAAATTTGCTCTAGTTTGAACTAACTTTTGGTGCTCATTAGCTGCCAAGATACGATGGTGAGATCCACCATAAGATGGTGATGGTGCTCCAACATTTTGAGCATCCTATTTCAAATTCGTTCCAACTATTGGAGCTATGCTTCAACAAGAACTCTTAATATTGGTTCAAGATTTCACCATCTTACAGTGGTAGTTTCACTGTTAAAAATTTTTAACTTTTGTTGCATCATCACTCTATAATAACTAGTTAGAACATGACTCAGTTATATAGAAACAAAAACATTTATTTAATATTTACAAATTAAATTGTTACATGACACGATCGGTGAGTAAGAGAGCAGAGCTGACTGAGATACGTGTTTAACGGGTGATCTCTCCGAGCGAACTGAACTTCGGCTACGCTATTGAGAGCCTACGCTTGCCTCGTCGGCAAGAGTTGCCAGGAGGAGACTGATTTTGCCGGCAGGGGAGGTAGATTTGGCACGTGCAGCCACAAATCCACAGCTTTTATAGGAAACGATAACTTCACTTTATCATGGAGCATTCTCATTGATCAGAACAGAGATATTCTCTAAAAGCAATAGAGTGACGATGAGAGAAAAATTTCAAGTTTTTAACAGTGTATTGAGAGCGAAAATTTGGTTCAAACTAGGACAATATTTCTAACAGTGTGTTTGTGCAACATCTTTCTCTGAGAGACCGCTATACTTGGAAGTGATTTTTATAACAATAAACAGAAATTCTTTTGAAGAAACAGAGTTCCATTTTCTTCTTAAGAAACACAGAACTTCTAAGAGATCAACAGCAAATGGTGTTTGCTTCTCAAAGCACTAGATAAGTTTCTGATTACTTTTTTTCTCTAAGCGAGTTTTTACACACTGAACATACTGAACTTGGTCACATGGTTGAAGCATTTTTGTAGTATTTTGAGGAAGGGGCACGTATTTTATAGATTTTATATATTTATGGGCTGTAAAATTGTTCAACACGATTAATATCTTCCTCTCTTGATTGGTAAATCTTGAATCTATTCTAATAATTATTTAAAAAAAAAATCATTATTATCCAAACACTTTTAGTGAATGTATAATGAAAAAGCAAAGCCTTTACACGTTCAAATAAACGTATTTTTTTATACTTTCCGATAACATAGATAGGTATTTTTTCACTAAAATCCATATTGCAGGCTACCTGTACTATGACTCTTTCATTCTCATCTTTAAAAGTTAATGTAGATGAAGGTTGTGCTTTATAACGAAACGCAGTTTCATCTGCATTGAATATATCGCGAGGTGAATAATCATTTCCAATATTCCTTCTTTATAAAAAACAAAATCAATGCTATCCTGATTAACTGCGAATTAGTCACCTCACATCCTATTTGAGACAATATAATGGCATTATTTAAACCTCGACAACCATCCATTTAAGCATGTAAAAACATCGTTTTCTCTAGCTTGTACAAGACCTTTGCGTTTTTGAAAAACACTACCAGTTATAATTATATAAGGGTTTCTAGCTTCTCCTATCCATCTTAATAAAGAAACTTCTATTATTTCATTATATATATATGAGCAAATTTCTACCTCCTCTAGCACAGACGACGGTACGCTAAATGCTACCTAAACCGGTCTGCTGCTTATATAATATATTCGGTTCTTTTTAACGTTGCTCATTTTTGCATTCCTTTGCATTGCACCAAGTTCTATCTGATTATTAATTTATATTATATATATATACGAACAAACACATATTAAGAAACTGCGAAAATGTGCATACAGTAAGATATATTTAAAAATTTCCTATCAGTAACTATATACATAAACTTTTTTGTATCACTTTGTTAAATAAGATATTAAAACAATTATTCATGTATAACTTAAAGGAAGCGGAAATAAATTAATAAGCATAGAAATCATAATTAATTGAATGAGTAGATGGTATTTTTATGTTTAAACTTAATAAAGTTTGCAAATATTTTGCGTGATATTCAAATGATATGAACAATGTTAAAAAAGATAGTTTATTGAATAAAATATTATATTATTCTAATAAGCCAAATTGACATATAAGTTAACTTGTAATTTGTAAAATCTTAATTACTAATTACCCTTTCTAAACGAACTTATTATAATCTTTTCGTTTTAATCATGCAAGAATGTATATGTACATAAATATACCAGATTTCTTTTGTTATTGTTATTTCGTCGTTTAGATATTTCGGAAAAAAAAACAGCCACATTCATTCAAGCGTATTAAGCTAAATATTACTAGACAGGATATTTAATGTTTTCCGATAAACAAGTGATTATAGAGATTTCTTCTAAATTTCTTAATATCGTTCGAGAAAATTCTAATAGTAAATTAAAAAATATATATATATTGAAATATATGTTTGAAAATTCAAAGAAACAAATACTTAAATCATAACAAAATGCTCCATACCATACAACTACTTGTTGATTCGTTTTTATATTTTATTTATTGATATAGTAAATTTTCTTTTTAAATAACACATTTTGAATATTGAAAATTTGATTATGAATATGTCCAAAAAAGTATGTTTATTTTTCTCTTTCGCTCAGTGCGTACGCTAGTTAGTAAAATCTACCACACCTAGGATTCTAGATGGCTAGGAGGAACCAAGACAGACCGAAATAAACATGAATCTGGTTTTTTTCATATTTTTTAAATCTGTTTATTAATAAAAAAAAATAACAATCAGCATTAAATGGCATGCATTTGCCGTTCGGAATTTTTCAGACTGCGATCCGAATGGGAACACAAATCACAGCAGATATAACTACCGAAATTATTATTTTTTTCAAATTTTAGTGTTTATCTAATATATTAAATAAAAAACAACAACAAAAATCTTTAAGACCACTTTTATAATTTATTATTATTATTATTATTATTATTTAACTTTTTTTAAAATATCACTTCAATGATTATCATTTTTGTCTACGGTTTCAAAATCTGCATCCGCTTTGGAAGTGGAAAATCGGAAACATGACTTGAAATGTAATTCATCTTTATATGCATGATATTGAGTTTTCCGACTTTCTATTCTTTTGTGATGTTTAAAATTGTGCAACGTTTTTAGAAATTAAAATACAAAAAGGATGGATATCAAAACATTTATATGTTTGATCAACTCATAAATATTTTTTCGGTTTAAAAATTAAGAAGCCGATCTTCTTAAATAGGTTTTTAATCCATAACCAACTGTAGTGATTTTCTTTCTTCTTTATCTGATGCTTCAAAAATGCTGCCGCTTTCAAATTTTCTTTTAAAAATTTTTATGAAAATACAGGTCACAACTCTTTTGCAACATTACATTAAATTTTCGACACTAGGTCCGAGTATTTTATTTTTAAATATTTTACATCGAGATTGTTTGTCCGCACTAACAATAGAATAATTTATTCTATCGAAACACACATTACTCTTTACTGGTTTTTAAGGTCCTTTACAAGGATTAGTATTTTCTTCAATTTCTGTTTTCATTAAAGCAGTTGCATATCGTAAGAAAGTAAGTTGGGACATTTCTCCTTTGAGCTTTCTGTGAATTCTCCACGCTTTAACTACAGCCATGTTTAAAGTGTTTATTTAAAAAGGGCCACCACCACTTTTTGCCTTTGATACGAGGCGTGTAAGTTCCTAAAAATCGGTTTGGAGATTTACACCTCTCACATACTAACACATATCACACATCTCATATCTAAACACTGTTGCCTATCAATTACCAAACGCTTCAAATACACCATGTCTTTCAAAATAACAAACTAAAAAGCAGTTAAATACAAATGCATTTCACCGTATTGTTGTTTCTCCGAACCCAGGTACTTAAAATTTTCTTTTTCGTTTATTTTTGCGCCTTTCTTCCTAGGAGAACAAACTTTTCTTTCTGAAAGCGTTCTTTCAGACAAAGGAGAAAAAATTGCTACTATAAAGGGGTCTCCCGTTGTGGGAATAATCCGCAAACACCTCTTTATTGTTACTTTAAATAAAGCTTTTCCTCCAGTTTTTTTAAAAGGCGTTACTTCAAATGTTGGTTTTAAAATATTACCGTACTTGAGAAAAATAAATGATTTTTTTAATTTATTTTATTATTTATTTATTTATTTATTTATTTTGCTTTTTAACTAGTTTTACTTGAGATAGTTGAAACCAAAAAATTCTCTATATTAAAAAATCTATAAAAAATAATAAAATACGAAATATTGTTTGGAAAAGAATATATATTATACTTCATACTATTAACTTATTAATAATTATATTTTTCTTAAATAGTTAAAATATTTTGAAAAAAATATGTAATAAATGTTCCCGCAATGGGAGCATTGGCGTTTAATGTATTAATACATTTTAAAAATATTCAAGCCGACTCTTAATGTTGAATGAAATGAAGATTAAATATACAATTTGCAGTTAAATTAACAATTAAATATTCCTCCGCAGAGGGATATGTTTTGGTACATTTCAGAAAAATCATAATACATTTTTTTCTTTGAATTTCTTTTCCATATCTATAAAATAAGACATGTTTTTATGCCTGGCTGACCGCGGATAACGCTGAAATTATAACACCCATGTCTTTCAAATTTTTGCATTTGTGGATGCTAACACCAGAAAGTGCACTTCGAAGCAGGATTTTAAAATTTCAATTTATATTTTTTTAAATAAAACTTACTAGGTAAGAGTATATTTGCAGCTTTCCACCAATCCATAGCAGCGAAGCATCCAGGTTAGAGGCTATTTGCACCTCGCCACCAATCCGCGGTAACGAAGCAGCCAGCAAATGAGAGTAGGCGCTAAATATAAGATTTAAGGACTGCATATAACGGTAGAATGCTAGCAACAATTGCACATGCATTTGTTAATTTCCCCTGTTTTGATGATTTTGTTTTTCCTGATCGATTTACAATCGATCTTCAAAATCCATCCATGGCAACATCGAAAAAAAGAAGTAAATTAGGTACTTCCTTCTATTATATTTTCTTAGGTTTTATTCACATTGCGTAGGTCTCATTGAAGAAAAAAATTTAAAAAGATTTAATTATTGGGTTATTTTTGTTGTTGAAAACAGCTAAAATCAATTTTTATATCCTTCCTATCTAAAACATGGTTTTTGTAAAAAAAATACATATTTGTGTTTACTCAGATAATATTTAAAATGTTCTTCAGATGAAATTTAATTTTCTTTTCTGCTTTAGTGTGAATGGACATTGAATGGATCTTTAAATATTCTTAATTTGTTTAAAAACATCTGTGGTCCCGAGCAACGCCAGGCGGATTAGCTAGTAATAAATATATAAAAGCATTACTATTTTTTCTGAATCACAGATACTCACAGCATACATTTTTATTGACATTAAATTTCTTGTTGATTTCCTCTAAAATAATATAGGGAAAAAAAAACGTTTAGACATTTAAGTTAAAATAGCTTTAAGCCCAGTTTACAGCTCTCTTTTATTCATAACATCTTACAGAAATAAAAAATATTGATGCGCTCTAGTAAACATATTGAAAAGAAAATTTCTATAGTGTAATGCATCATATTCTGACACATTATAAGAAAACCCTTACATTGCAAGATAAATCCGTTCCATAAATTTACTGCTTTAAAGATTTTTTTATAAAGGATAATTTATAGAGTTTGAGCACATTTACTAAAAAGTATAATGTAAATATTTAAGCATAAAATTTTTTTTTAGCGGATGTAAATGAAAAATCAAGATAGATCTGCAATATGTTTTGCATATACATTTTTTTGCTGAATTTAAATAAAATTGTATGGATAGAATATCAGTAATGCTTGTTTATTGAAAAAAAAATGAATAAAAGCAGAAGGAATGCTACTGCTGTTGTAAAAGTATTTTGTCTGAGTGGAGATATTTTACAGCTAATATTAAGAAAAACATTGTCTAAAAATATATCCCAATAAGTTTATTTATAGAGAAATGTTTGGTAAAGGTTATGACATAGGCAGATTTTAAATTAAATAATTATTTTATGAAATTACTAACGTTGAAATCGGGGAAAATCGTTTCATCAAAATTATTAAATATGAGCAAAAATTGTGCTTATAACTGTACGATGATTTAACAGTTATTTTTCTTCACACACTCGATGAGATTGCGTTCTCCAATAAGAAGTTTTATTTTTAAAACGCTTTTATTAGCTTCACCTGTATTTATGTAACGGGATCTTTGAATGTTATTTTCACTCACTTTAAGACATCAGATTAAATTAAAACTTTGCACCCTTATTGAGAATAGGTTGCAATTAAACAATTTGAAAAGTTGCCACTTAAAAGGATCAAAACGAAAACGCCGTATAAATGGATCAAAAGCAATTTGAGAAATTAAAAGCCACCGAATACCCTAGACACATGAAAATCACTGAAACACATATGAAAACCGTAACCATGCAACCAAAAACACATTTTAAACTTGTTAGTCCGAATCGATATAAAAGCGTGTGTTTTAGTTTTTAAAAATATCATAGTTAGTAATTTATAGATGGTTTTAATTTTTTTTTAACTGAAATTTCCTTTTATTGAATTTAGATTTATTTTTTCCTATTTAGTGTTAATAAAAAGAAAAAGACGAGGCTGGATCGAATTGTGTACGTTGAGTTACACAGTTACAATAACTAAACAGCTGGAATAAAACATATAAATAACATTTATTTATAGATTTTGCAAGATCCATGACAGGCAGAATAGAAGAAGTTAAAACGATTTTAGAAAATAAATTTAAAGAACATATAACAGTAAAATAAACTGAATTAATAACGACTTAATGTTATGCTATGATAACATTATTCTAACAAACGCCTTTAATCTTGCATTCATCTTGATACATTTCAAAAATATTCTAGTAAACAAAATTTAAAAATTATATGATACAATCTGAAACGTTACTTATGTAACATCAAGCACATAAAAGTTAATAAAGTTAGTTGTGATTACGCAATATTGCTCTTGATAACGAATCACGTATTATAAGTCCCATTTTTATTAATCACTAGCTGACCCGCCCGGCGTTGCCCGGATCCGTAATAATAATGCTAAACGTACTTGAAATTTCTATTATTTTATCTTTAACTCAAAATATATGTAAATACATTATATTAAATACGTGGCCCCTGACTGTTTTAAAAATCGGTTAAAAAAACAAAAAGAAAGTAATATTTAGCTGCAAAATTACACAAAATGACTGCAATGGGAAACGCGGGAGGGAATCCGTGTCCAACGATTGCGTGTTGGTATTTATCCTTAAAAATTACTGTTAAGTCACTTAACTAAATACTTTTTTTTTCACATAGGTATCCCAAGTGAAATATTTTGAATTTCAAACTAATTATATCACTCTTAAATCGGACTATATCGTGAATGAAATTGGTACTCGAAGATTAGCCAAAAGGTGAGTATATATTGTTATAATTTCAGAGCCATTTTACAAAAATAAGTTTATATTTTTAATAAAACATGCGTAATGTTTATTCTGTGCACAAAATCCTAACCATAACCTAATAGCATCGTAATCATTACTTGTCTGTAACCTAGATGTATCTTAACAATAACCTAACTGTAACTTAAATATACCTTAAATGTAACCTGGTCGTTACCTTATCATAATCTACCTATAATCTAACCATAACCTAACCGCAACTTATCCTTAACCTATCTGTAACTTAACCGTGACCTAACTGTAACCTAACCGGAAATTAAATATAACCTAAGACTCACCGGAACGTAATTGCAACCTAACCGTAACCAAGTTCTTGCTGAACACTAACTATAAACAAAATATCTTAACCATCACGCGGTACAAAGTACTTAGTTTCACTTTCCACCACCACGGGGCGCATTATGTTTTGTAGAACATCCGAATTTCAGGTTCGGATTGGATTCATGCCCATGGAAATTATTTTGCTTCTTCGGATTCGGTTGTGGTTGTTTGGAGTATTTTTGTTGAGTTTAGATTCGATACAATTCAGATTTCGTGTTTTTTAATGGAATTTTTAGGTTCGGGTCGGGTTGTACTTCCGTGGAAATTATTTTACCTAGTTCGAATGAGGTTATACTTCACTGGAATATTTTTGTCAGGTTCAGATTAGGTTTGGTTTAAATTTTGGGATTTTTTTAACATTATAATGTTTATTTGGAATATTTTCGTCGGATTCAGATTTGGTAAGATTCAGATTTCAGGTATTTTTTCAAATTGATTTTTATTGTTCAGATCGAATTCATGTCCAGGGAAATTATTTTGTCATGCTTGGATCCGGTTTTGGATCTTTGGAATATTTTTGTCGGGTTCAGATTTCGTTCAATTCAGATTTCGGGTTTTTTTTAATGGAATTTTTAGGTCCAGGTTGGGTTGTGCATCCACGGAAATTATTCTGTATAGTTCGAATAAGGAATACTTCTCTGGAATATTTTTTCAGGTTCTGTTTTAGTTCAGTTCAGATTTCGAGATTTTTCCAAAGAAATTTATTAGGCTCGGAATGGATTCATGTTCATGGATTTTTTTTTTGTTTTCTTCGGATCCGGGTATGGTTATTTTTAATATTTTTGTCAGGTTCACATTTGATTCGATTCAAATTTCAGGTTTTTTTTTTTTCAAATTTAATTTTTAAGTTGAGATCGGGTTCATGTCCACGGAAATTATTTTCTCTTATTCGAATCCGGTGATAGTTCTTTGGAATATTTTGATCGGATTCAGATGTAGTTTGCATAAAATTTCAGGTTTTTTTCCAAATGGAATTTTTTAGGTTCGATTCGGGTTTATGTTCACGGAAATTAATTTGTCTTGCTCTTATCGCGTTATATTTCCTTGGAATATATTTATCGATTTCAGATTTTGTTCTGGTTATTTTTCGGGTTTTTAAAAGAAAATTTTTAGGTTCGGTTCGGGGTGCATATACACGAACATTATTTTTCCTTGTTTAGACTTGGTAATGTTTCATTTTAATATTTTTGTGGGATTCAGATTTGGTTCGGGTCAAATATCAAATCCATAGTTTTTTCCAATGGAATATCAGGTTCGGGTCGGGTTTATGCTCATGGAAATTTTGTGTTGCTTTGATCGGAGTATGTTTCTTTTTTCGTTTTGGGATCGGGTTATGTGTTAATATGCCTAAACATTATATTTTGCTACTATTCTTTTAGTGACTATTTTTGATATATAATTTACTTTGCTATTTGATAATTTATTATTGTGTAATCGTCTGTCGATTCGAACAATTGTAAGTCAAACTGCCATTTCATTTTTGTTTTAAAAACAAGTCATAATTTTTTTTTAAATTAAATAAAATGCATTCAAGTTTAATCAATGATTTAAAAAACCGCTAAAAAATCCTCGTATATACCTATGGGTGATTCTCAAAATAGGGGACAATTTATGTCTTTCGGCATACAAAAAAAATTGAAAGGTTTTCTGTCATGTTTTTATATTTAGTATGTTTGCCTTAATATTATTCATTATCTGCACTCAAGAATTACTCACTTTTTAGTTAAAAACCCCTTAAAAAACAGAATAAATATTCAAAATGTCATTAACATGGATGTCCACAGCAGCTGTGGCTTGTGTATACTATCATTTTTCAAGAGTTAATATCATGTTTATAAAATAAAACAGATGTTATTCTTTCTTTAAATTAATCAAGGAGAGGATTTATTCAATAAATTTCTTTTTAAAATAAAATTATAGTATATAAAAAAAGAATTAAAATTTGTCCTCTATATTCTATTTTCAAAACAAGGTCATACTATAACAGCTGTTATTAATCAAAATTTCATTTTCTCATATGACAATAGTTTGAAAATATAAAGTTTCTCCATGGCAACAAGTAGCCATTTTATCCCAGCCTGAAAATAGAAGCATGTATTGTATTTTAAAAATAGAAGTTGAATATTAGGGGCGTACATCAATTGTATGTCATTAGAATGGATAATAATTATTTTATAATTAAAATTTTTATTTTACTTATTTGCATAGAACTTTTGTGTTTTAAAAAGCCCCAGAAAGGACTATTGCATTGTGATTATATTATGGCTCATAATCTTATTTAAATTCAAATTTGTCATTAGCATGGATAAATATCAGTGTCATTAGCATGGTTTTTCTGTCCATGCTAAAGACTCCTATGTGCATAAATATAACTAGTGCTTATATTGTATCATTCATAAAGTTTAATTTTACATATAAATTTAGGTATTACATTTATTATCCCTAAAATATGCATTAAATATGTCTGAAAATCACTAAGACAGCTCCTTACATTGTTAGTGTCAGAATGTTGCTCATGTAAACAAAGTTTGCTCTTTGGTAATGTTTTTATTCTCCTTATATATATATATGTAAAAATGGAAACCATTTGCTGAAACGGAAGGCTAATAAATATAGAAAAAAATATTTAAACAGGAAGAAAATAAAAATTTCTTAATATATTTATTCCAAGCAATTTGTTTTGTCATTAGCATGGCTCAAAAATACTAATTATTTTTTTAACTTAATTTTTAATATTTAGCTCTGCTGACTACATATAAAGTATAACTAATACTATATTAGCAACACCTATTTTTTTCAGAAATTTTGCTAACAGTAATTTTTTTAAGATTTCACTTTTGAAAAAGTCTCCTATTTTGAGAATCATCCATATAAGTATATATATTTATTTACTGCAACATAGCTAACCACACATACATTCTAATGTACGAAGTACCAACGATCTGGCGTATAAGAGCTGTGTTCAAAAATCTTAAGTTAATCTTCCAGTCTATGAATTTTAAAGGTCTTTGGAAAAAACAGTCACTTTTGAAGTGTCAAAATCTCAAATTGGTTTCTTTGATTATGTCTCAGCTTTCTTAATTACTTCTAAGAAAATTTTATTCAACCAACCAACCGTAAACAAACGAAAGAGAAAAAAATTGGGAAAAGATGATTTTTTATGAGAGTGGCCTCTCGATTTTAATTAATTACTCAGTTAATAATTGGAATTTCGAAATTCTGAAGCTCAGGTGCATCAGGCGAGATTTGGGGCTACTCTAAAAAAAATTTGAGCCTCGTACGTGCTGTAGGTTTGGCTAGCCATCGCAGACACACACAGACAGAGCGTTTTGTTCTTTTATTAGTACTGTTTGTTCTACTTTTTTGTATTCCATTTTCTTACCTCATTGGGTTTGAGTATATTCCATTAAGGGATTCTACATGGCGCAAAAGAAACTTTATGTGCAGTACGGGATTTCCGATCTTTTGTCCTCAATATGATACTCGATGATGAATGGAATGATATTCGCTATAAATGTATATTAAAAGTATTGTATAATGGTTGTACATATTTGTAATTCAAATATATTTAATTTCAAATATATTTTGTTGTTTTTATTTTGAGTGTTTATTATACTTACAAAATAATTTAGTATATGGTGACAATAGATTGTCTGTTGACTTACATTTTAAAAAAAAACTTCAAATAAACAACAATGAAAATAATATTTTATTTAAATAACACTACTGCATAATAAAGAATAAACAGATATGGGTACTACTATGTTATTCCGTCGACCCATTTCGCGAAAGTATACAAATCGCCAAACTAATAGCCAAATTATACATATTGGCGTAATTTCTATTTTAAATAACAAAAAAACAAAAATTTAGTAGAATATTAATATAAATATTAAAAAAAAGTCGAAATAAAAATCACTTAATGACATTTTAAACATATGAATCGTATTTAATGTCATTTAATGTGACATTCACGATCATCCATTATTGGCATTTAATCTTATAGTTTGGCAATAATTTTTTAGTCGACGGGATAACCTAATAGTACCCAAGTATGTATTTCTATACGTTTTAGAATTAAATAAAAGAAAAAGAAAAAAAAACTAAATGTGTATCTTTATGAATATTTATATTATATTTCAACACATTAACACTAGAACCGCGGGACTTTCGGTATACCTAGAACCGCGGAGCGGGTCAGTTTGACCCGAGATGAAAAATGATATTTAAATATGCCCAAATACTTAATTTGGTTAGTCAAACGATTATATTTTCTTATAATAATCAATATTTCTTAATATTTACATTATATTTTACACATAAAGTCAGCAGAAATTAGCTACATTTCAGAAAATGCTATAATTGAAAATTACATTTCATTAAGTATGATGAAAATATATTGAAGAGATATTGAACATACATTTTAAACATAAATGAACTTGGACATAATATACATTAATAAAAATAGATTATCTCATTCAATTAAGTTTAAATATAAAATCTAAGAATAATTTTAAAAATATATATAAATTGTAAGTTACAAGTTTTACTGATTTATTTAATCCAACTTATTAAATGCATTGCTTGAAAACTATGGCTAAAGATTTTGTACATTTACCACAAACGCATGTGTACATTACATATGGAACAATTATTTTATTTTTACTTTTATATTTTTGATTGTGTTAACAAACTCTTCTATGCTTAATTAGTGTTCTTTATTGTTTTTAGTTTTTCATCTTGCTCAAATGGCAATTTTTTTGGTCGAGAAACAACAAATTGTCTTGAATAAAATTATCTATACTAATAGATTATAAACGTATACTAAGTTTCCGGTCACAAATTTGCATAAAACCTAAAGCATCGACAGAAGCAAAATACAAAATATTATATATTGCATTCACCGGCTTCCTATAAGAAGTGTGCTTGACATATACAGACTTCCTGTCAAATAACAAAGCAACACCGAAATTAATTGCGTTGTAGTAAACAAGTGTATTTAGTATATTTTAGAATTATCTAAAGTTTCAACAGTTAGATGTAAACTGCTAAGCATTTTTAGCCTTTTCTCTTTGGTAAAAGGCTACTCTGATGTGTAAATATTTTAGAAGAATAGCCGAATGCCATTCCGATTTTCACATTTTTTACAGAGACTTGTATTTCTCGGCTTGGGCATTTTACACTTTCTATTAGTCTAATTTTTTATCAACATCTGCAAGGAACTAGAACACGATACGATACTGAATTATCTAGTTTTGTTAGACATATACTGAGTAAACCTACTCAATGATTTTGAAGGAAATAAGTACTCACCTACGTTTATGTTAGGTTCTTTTACATAGTAAGTCTTGCAGTTTTCTTTTCATCTTCTTTTTTTCCAGGTGTGAATGAGTAAGTTTTTACTTATTTACTTTTTCAGATTTTCATGAATATAAAAATCAAATTTTGTCACTTTTGTTCAAATTCTTAATTTTTTTTAATATTCAATTTTTTATTTGATAAACATTATAAACTTTCGTTCTTTACAGATAAATTTCCCACTATATTCTAATGAAAAAGCCCAACAAGATTAAGAGTATAGGCAGAGTCGTCGTTACTTTTATTTTCATTATTGGAGTTTTATTTTCTTCATTTACAGGCAGATATTCATCCTCAACCATTTGTATTCTCACTCTTTTTCAGATAATAGTTACTAACATTCAAAAGCTTCTTTGACAATTATATTAAGACATTGGAAATCTTATCTATACTATCAATGAATGCAGAATAAAAGCAACTTGAATGCTAGTTCTAAATATTTGTTGTAAATTTCCATTGAGTAATCTATTATTCACATCAAGAATATAAGATATTATTTAAAAATTTTCACTATTACCCCTTGCAATTCTGCCTATTAGCGAAATTAAGAGTGAGACAGATATACTTTCTCATTACTTCCGAAGAAATGCATTTCTATTTTGTCATTTATGCGTAAAAACATAATACGGGTCAAATTGACCCGCTTCGCGGTCCTAGGTATAAGTAGTTAAAACTGAAAAAAATATTTATGTTATTCGCTATTAAATACGAAAAGTTGTGGTTTACCTTAAAATATTAAAAGTCAGGAAAGGAAACATTTTTTCAATGAAAACTTTTTGCGCGGCGAGAAGTTTAAAATTGATTTGGGTCAAATTGACCCGCTCCGCGTTTCTAGTGTTAATATATATATTTGTGTGTGTGTTTGAGTATTTCTGTGTCTATGTGTTGTAACGAATATATACATTTTCGGGTTAAAAAAACCATTAAATTAAAACTGAAATAAATAAACCAAAAATGCTAATCGGCAATAAATAAAAGATAAATGCAGAAAATTGTTGAAGTTTATATCATTAAATAATATTTGTTGAGAAAACATACAAAATATTTCAAACTAAAAATTTATATTGACAAATTTTATTCCAACATAATGGTGAAAACTTCAACTTAACTACTTTTAAAAGATCATTAAAATGACGAATTGCTTGTCCCTTTTATATCAACATTATAATTGTTATTTTAAGAAAATTTTGATTTATTGTTAAATTCTTCATTCTTTTTATAATAAGGACTTTATCTAATAAAAAAATATGTATTCCCATTGTATCAGAAAATGAAAATGAAAATTTAAATGCTACTCAGTGACTTCAAAAAAGAACAAATGAATAATAGGTTTACTCTATTTCCGTCTTTAATATTTGGAAAAAAAAATGTCTTCACATATAATTTTCTTCGATTTTTTATCCTTGTTTTTTTTTTTTTTTTTTTTTTTTTTTTTTTTTTTTTTTTTTTTTTTTTTTTCATTGGTTATGATAAACCAATAAAAAAAAATAAAAAACGTTTCTGAAATATTTTGCGTAGTTGAATTTAGGATTGATAAATCATTTTTTAAAGTCTTCTCTGAAAATAATTAGAGGAATTACTTTTTAAATATATGTTTTAATGTTTATCGTAATGTATTTAATATTTCATATGAAAATTATTTTTGTGTGTATTTTTTTTGAACAGGGAGATATATTTTAACAGATATATCGTTTTTTTTAACCTTATTTTACCAAAGCATGTGTTTGTTATACTCATGAGGTTGTAGTAAACGCCCGCAAAATATTTATTAAAAATTTGGGCTATGATAGCAATTATTGATAATTTTATAACTTATGTTAATTATTGATTACTTTAAATTTTCCTAAATAAATGCAATCCAAAAAAAGTAAAAGCATATATTTTATATAAATTATATGCTTTTTCTGCATATTTGAATGTGCTATGACACATTTTTATATAGTATATATAAAAACAGTAGTTATACAGTATTACACTACGTATAAAGTTATATGAAAATTATTTACATTCATCACTTATATTATATGTGATGTCATGACACAATATTTTTATAATTAATAAAAATAATGTCTCATGACTTTTTTCTACATTGTAACACACTTAAGTTTTATTTACGTAATGATGATTTGATAATTTTATTCATTAAAACACATTGACGTTTGGCACCAGAATTGTTTTCTAATGTTTCATCAATTTCATGTTCTAAAATCTGTGATATTACCTAAACGTTTCTCAAAATGCCCATCCTCATTTTTACCTACCGCCTCAATCTTTAGAATTTATAAAAGATGTAACAAGTAAGAAAAATCATGCGTTAAGCATAGATTACAAAGCAATTTCCAACACTTCATGAAATCTTTAAAAAAAACTTCGTTATTTATAGAAATAAGGTGTTACTGTCTATATCAATATATGTATTCCAATACTTTAGAATAGCTCTGTATTTAAACCTTATTGGCGCACTACTCTTTAAAGTTGGAAATTAAAGAAAAAAATAGGCAATCTATTAGGCTTAGAGGAGTACACAGGTATTGTTTTGTAAAGATTGCAATAACCATTTTAATTATACAGCTGTTGCCGAAGTGGTAACCTCCCATAAGTAAAGCATTGATAAGCGCAGTGAGAAGAGCATTGCTGTGAAGCGCGTATTACAGTAAAACATTTTACCTATTATTTAAAAACAGTAGAGTTTGATCTCTGTGGTGCTGCCATCTAGAACTCATAAGAAAGATTTAAAGTAGCCATTAGAGTAGTTTTTGAAATATTCACGGAGTTTTTGTGTCTCTAAACAGGAGGAACTTTAGGTGTTGCCGACCCGGCAACACTGCGCGTTAAGGGGTTAATCTGTCGCTTAATATATATCCTAATTCAGTTTAACAGAAAAACGCCTTACTGGTTGAAATCTTCCTTTCAGAAATTTATAGTAATAAATGGAAACATGCTTAAATACTATTGTTCAGCACTATAGTTTACCTAGTAGCTTTAATAGACGAAAGTACTTTTCTAAAATTTATTTCAAATCAAAATACTATTTAAACTGCTTAAATCACATTTCCAGAAATTGCCATCCGAAGGCGACAATGTTTCCTATTCCTTGCGTGACCCTGCATATCATCACTGTATTTTATCTATGTTCTACAAACAATTCTTAGTAAACTGAATGCATTTCAACGTAATAATGCATAACTTTTTTAAAAATCCCAGTCGGCTTGGCCTATAGGCGGAGGTATATTTCGTTAAGTGCTCATTTCAACAACAAAAAATAAAATGTACTTACTGAGAATGTACTTACTGTACTTACTGTACTACTGAGAAAAACCCAGTTTAACAATTTTATTTGGCCGCTTTTCAATAAATTTTAATTTCATTTTTCTGTACGAGCCGGTTTTATCAGAATCATCTTAAGCTATATTTGACTCAAATGCCCAATTTGACAGCATTTTTTAAAAATATATTCAGACTTTATGGAAAAATTTACCAATATGAAAAATTATATAGTTCCTAAATAAGAAAAACTGCCAACTGAATGCATTTGAAAGCAAAAATGATTTTAAAAATCAGTCATAAAATAAGCAATTTGTTATTTGAATACATCCTCCAATCTTCAACCACGATCGCTTCAGGAAATTTTGTTCAAAATAGCTAATTTGACAGCCTTTTTTTAAAATATATTCTGCCTTTATTGAAAAACTGAACAATACGGCGCATTATATAGTTCCTAAATCAGAGAACCTGTCAATCGGATGCATTTGAGAGCAAAAAAGGTTTTAAAAACGAGTCATAAAAAAGCTTTTTTTAAAATTACATCCTCAAATCTTTAATCACGATCACATGTTGAAATTTTGTTCAAAATGGTTACTTTGACAGCATTTTTTGAAATATATTCTGCCTTTATCAAAAAACTGGCAAATACGGCACATTATACAGTTTCTAAATAAGAGAACTTGTCAACTGGATGCGTTTGAGAGCAAAAATGGTTTTAAAAATGAGTCATAAAATAAGCAATTTTTATTTGAGTACCACGTCAATTTTTCCATCGCAATCGCTTAGAGAAATTCAGTTCAAAGTGCCCTTTTTGGCAGCATTTTTTAAAAACATATTCTGCTTTTATGGAGAAACTGGCCAATACGTCACATTATATAGTTTCTAAATGAGAGAACCTGTCATTTGGATGCGTTTAAAATCGAAAATGAATTAAAAAATGAGCCATGATATAAGTAGTTTAAATTTGCGGTTTTTTCTCTAACTCCTACTTTTATTTAATTTTTTTTTTTTTGCTGTAAGAATTGGTCCTATAAAAAACTTCTCAATATAAAAGTTGTAGATATTATTGAGTAGGTGTAAAATAAACTTAATTGGATTTGATAGCTTAAGAATTGATGAAGTTATGGATTTTTGTCTTTTACCACCCCCCCCCCCACTTTTTCTTTTCGTTTTTAATTTTTTTAATCAGTAAAAGTTGGTCCTACCAAAAACTTGTAAATACGAAAGTTTTAGATAATTTTTAGAACATTTATAAAAAATATAGCTGGATTTAATATCTTGAGAATTAACGAATTTACGAACTTTTTTCTCCCTAAAACCCTGATTTTTACACTTCTTGAACCCATTTTGAATTTCATAACATATTTGTCATTCAAAAAGTTTTGGCCTATTTCTTAGAAGTCAAACTTTAAACTGATTAGATATCTATTTTATTTAAAAAGAATTGGACAAGTTATCGTGTCCATAAAAAAGTGATATAGAGCCATAGATAGATAGATAGATATATGAACTTTTTTACTGATGGTAGTTTTAGAGTCTAGATGTCATGATCGGTGTACATCTGCAAAACTTTTTCCGAAATTCCAACATAGGAGAGACCGCAATAGGTAGTATTGCATACAAAATCTACTTAAAAACCATCTTTAAGTAAATTACGCTCACATTCAGTAACTTTTCCGAGATCTTTTGTGTAAACCTGTATATTTGAAATCTTTTATGTGTTACTGTAAATGCTATGCATTTTTTGTATTACGCATGAAATGATTCATATTATGTCTCAGTGACGTGCATCAGTTTGGTTATACATGGAATCGTTTACCATAATTAATGTATGTCTCAAACAATCCCTCCCTTTATTATTACGTAATAGAATTCTTTGTGTGGCCCTGTAAATGGATAATAACTATTCTTTTCGTTTCATACTTCACAAAATGAATACTTTAATGCACTTCGTAGATGCATATGAATTTGAATATGTTTGACAAGGCGTAACATCTTTAAAATTCATTTGTAATGATTTTTCCCACAGTCCGTAAAGTAATGAAAAATTTTTGACTATCTTTGTAAAAAAAACCTAATCAGGGTAGAAACTTCCTTTGAAGTAGGCCTCGTGCTAATGTAAAGTTCAATAATGTCAAAAATTTTCATGGCAATCCTAGTATATTTTTCAGAGTTAGAGTTCGGCCAGACACTTTTCAACTTTATTGAAAAGTGTTAAATAAAAGATTTCGCAAATACTGTTGCTGCGTTTCTGACGGATATATAAAAATTTTGTAGAAAAAAGGGCGTGAGGGGAGGCAAACAAATGAATTTAAATAACCCAAAAAGAGCTTTAAAAAATTAAAGTTTTTTATAAATTTAATTATGTGATAAAAGTAAAATAAGTGAGTAATATAGCTTATATCAATATTTTTTTAATCCAAAATTATTTCGTAATTATTCGCAAAATCAGCACTTAGCTAGTTGCCAATAAGTAAAAATTCAAATGAAGAAAAATGTTGATGCTTATATCATTAAGTATTATCTGTTAAAATAATACATAGAATATTTCAAATCTAAGAAACTATATCGACAAAATTTACTCCAACAAAAAGGTCAAATTTTCATATTAACTATTTTTTTAAAATCATTAAAAATGAATTGCTAGTCTTTTCTTTTTGAGCATCGTAAATGCCATTTCAAAAAAAAGTTTATATTTATTGCAAAATTCTTCATTCTTTTCATAACAGGCTCTTTAAATAATGAAGAAAAATTCCACTCCATGAAAAAGAAGAAAATTTGAATGCTACTGGCTGATTGCAAAAAGAACAAATGAATAATCGGTTTACTCAATTTTTGTCTTCTATTTTTTTTTCTTCTAATATTTATATTTTCTTCGTTTGCTTATACATTTTTTGGTTATGATACACACTAAAAAAGAGTTTCTGAAATGTTTTGCATAATTAAATGCAAGAGTAATAAATGGTTTTTGTAAGATTTCCCTGTAAATAATATTAGGAGTTTCTTTTTTAAATATGTGTTTTATGGCAAGCCAAATGTATTTATAATTTTATGTGAAAATAATTTTTCAGTGGTATTTGTTTTAAACTTCGTATTCTTTGTCAATTAGGATATATATTTTAAGGTATGCCCTTTATTAATCCTCCATCATTCGTACATGTTTTTGACACACGATCACTCGCAAGGGTGTACAAATCTCCACAAAGTATTTATTACCATTTTGAGCTATAATGATTGTAATAATTTTCCAATTTACTATTAATTATTGAATCTTACTTTAATTTTTTCTAATTAAATATTTTTCCAAAATACAAGGAGCACATAATTCATATATGTTATATAAAAAAGTTATAAATATACTACTACAATACACATAAAGTTATACGGAAGAGATTTACAATAATGCATCTATTTATTATTAATATTACTTGTACTAAAAAATATTATCTTGTACGCCTTCCGTCACAAATTATTTTCTACATTTAGGTCTGAAATTTTGTCTCAAGTTAATTGCTACAGTTCAAGTAGTTGGAGTCATAAGTAACATCCCAATGCGAAAATTTGCATGTAATACTGTAGCTATATTATCTGCAAGAAATTTCTTAAATATCAATTAAAATTGTCCTATTAAAGATTAAAATTTTCACAACTTGCTATTTTCGTTCTCATTTTATTTCCAAAAAATGTAACACCAATTTTGGAAGAAAATTTTTGAAGGAAATTTACGGGGTTCGCACGTTTTAAGCCACGCCCTATTTTGTAAAGACTTTCCAACCAATAAACAAGAAAGACCATTTTCTAACTAAGGAATTCACGATGTATTAGCTAGAAGATAGTTTTATGCAATTACTGGTGTAATTACTGTATGAATCCTTACAAAAGTAGTCGTAGCGGGAGCGAATAGTGGATTTAAAAAAACTAATCGAACAGAATTAAAGATTGAATGCTTGGTAAGGAAATGTTGTTGATTGTTAGAATAGCCTGAAATCTGTGAAAAATGCTCAAAGATAATTCAAAATTCATCAATTTAAATAATTAGTACAAAATTATTCACCAGGTTTCATTATTCAGGCTACATGCACTTCTGATGTTAATTTTCGATGGTCAGATATTTGTTGAGAAATATAATTTTTGTGTCTATCAAAATACAAAATCTTATGAGGTGTCACATAAAATGTTCTTAAATAACTTCCCCTGAGTTCTTTCCTTTTTTTCTAGCTCCTTTCTAATTATGTTTTTACCAATTATATAAAACGACGATCTTGTATAGAAAAAGTTATATTTCAGTGAGTGCGCACTATAATACTGTAAGCATGTTAAATTAACTATAGATTTTGTTCTTATCTGTATTCTGTCTGAGTGCAGTTCAATGAAATATGCTCAACCCTTTGAGCTCTAGTGGGGAAATTTCATCAGAATTCCAAATGTCACGTAGGCAGCAGTATTTTGCAAAGAAAAAAATCGATTTACGATATAGAGAAAAAAAATGCATTATTATTATTTTTTTTCAAAAAAGTCTGATTGAATATTCCGGTTTCATTGTAACTTTTCTGAATTAAAATTAAGTGGTAGAAAATTCAACCATCTATTCTCAAAAGGTAAATTAAATTTAATAGGAAAAATATTAATATCAATGCCCCTTTCGAAAATTAGTTTTAATAGTACTCTTCTTTAGATAATATCATATATTTTTCAATTTTTTTTTCAATTTTTATGTCAAATGGGCACGGTTAAATATTGATTGAAATTGATATTTTTTGTAGGTTCTAAGTGATTTATTAAGAAATATTTTCACGGTATGCTAATAAAAATTGAAAAAAAAAATATATGCAATATAGGATTTTTTCTCTACTTTTGTCTGTTTTTAAATGGCACATTTAAATATTAAGAAATATTAATGATTTTAGTTCTAACTGTCCCATTACACAACAATTGCTATTATGTCAAAATAATTTTTTTTTTTAAATTCGAATCATCCTAATACATACGCAATCTGTAAAAAAATAAACAATTGTAATTAAGAAAGCAGATTTTTCTTTTGTTAGAAATTTAAATTAAAATAATAATAATAATAATAATAATAATAATAATAATAATAATAATAATAATAAAATAATAATAATATTAATAATAATAAAATAATAATAATAATAATAATAATAATAATAATAATAATCTGTTTTTTCATTGTTCAGGAGTGAAGAACAAATAAAATCCTGCTTTGCTGCAAATAAAATTTAGTTTTATTATTTTAATTTCACAGTTTTGAACTAAAAAATAATATTTTTGTTAGAATATTTAGTCATACAAAGTCAAAAGATAACATAATTTTCGTATATATACATTTTACGAAAAAACAATATTGGTATCGAATGCCGAAAAACTCTAGGAAACAATATTAGTATAAGAAGTTTACAGAATAAAATATATTTGTTTGTAGTGCAAATGATAAAAATTTCATTTTACATTTGATTTTACATAAGAGAAGAATATTTATTTATTTATTTTTAAAATAAACTTTTGTTCAACTGTTTAAAAATTCGATTTGTTGTCTTTTGGTTACATTTCATTAATTTTTAATCAGTTCAATATTGCACAGAATAAAAATAAAATGTTACCGTTTTTCTTGCATAAATCCTTTCTAAAAAAATATTATAAATAACATGAAAAAAGAATTTCAGTCATCTTTTTTTCTAAACTTTAATAAAAAGTCCATGTTTTGGCTTAAAGTATTCATTTTCTATTGTGAATGGATATATTTCTATTTTGAAATAGGTATTTGTTTTTAAGACCTTCTAAAAATAAAAATAAAAAATGCTTTTTAAAACTATAATATTTTTTAAATGATAAGACAAATCTCGTAAATAAATAGAAGAAATTGAAGAAAGTTTAAAAAATAATTTTAAATGAAATTTATAATTCCATTCTTATCAATTCAAATTTTAATTTAGTTTCATTTTAATGCGATTTTTCGTGGGATTTATATTTTTACACCTTCCTTTTAAAATTGCGTTTCTTACAAATCATGCTTAAATGAGTTATTATAAGCAAAATACTGTTAGGGATTTATCATAATCTTTTTATTCTTCTGTGCAATAACATGTTCGCTAGAAAATCCTAAAGAATACTTTATGTAAACATAATAAAAGAAATAGTGTAATATCTGTTTTATTTCTTTATCGCCGTAAAGTATACCATGAATAATGGGATTTTTTTAATTAGTCTTGTTTCGATTCAGTTATTATCTATATAGAGATAGGCGGATGGCTAGATAGATGTTTATTTATATTAAAATTCGTATGTAATTCAGTTTTATTGTTATATACTTATGAATAGAAAAAAAATATAAAGAAAATATGTAGTAATTCAGCTGATGGGAAACAAGTAAAATCTACTTCATTTAAATTACTAGGGGACACCACCTCCTACGAGCTACGCTCATCTACATCGTTGCAATACCACAAAATATATAATGCATAACATATATTTATACATATACATAAACATAGAATAAAACAATAGGAACACCTGTGAAAAAGTATGACGTGTTTCAAAATTAAAATACAGCCGCGCTACCTGCAACAGAAGTCTGCCATCTATTGAGCGTGAAGAGAAAGGTATCAGTCTCTCAACAACAGTCACATGCGTTGCATGCGTCAATCGAACTGTCTCTGATAAATTGAAATGTCAGAACGGTCAGAGTTCCAAAGAGGGATGATTGTTGGAGCACGTTTAAGTAAATCATCGATTACGGAAACAGCAAATCTTTTGGAGGTTTGCAAGGAGTACGGTATCAGCCGTTATGACAGCGTACACGAAAGAGGATAAGACGACATCTTCAAAGCACAACACTGGCTGAAAGTCCAAGCTTGGTGATATGGATAGACGAGTCTTAAAGCGCATAGTAGCCCAAAATCACAACCAATCGTTATCTCAGATAACATCCGAAATGAACAGTCATCTCCAGGATCCCATTTCAACAAAAATTGTCAAAAGGGAACTTCATGCTGCGTGCATTTATGTCAGAGTAGCAATTGGAAAACCCTTGGTAACAGTAATCAATGCTTTCAAGCAACGCCAATGGTGCAGAGAACACAAAGAGTGGTCCTCACAGCAATGACAACATGTAATATGGTCAGATTAATCGTCATTTATCCTATTACAGACGTTTATGTCTGGAGGACATCCAAAGAAGCGTTTAATACTGAATATCTCATGCCGACTTTGAAGCATGGGGGTGGTTGTGATGTAACACATATTCAATTATATATATTTCTATTATTTTTCAAATGTTAGGTATCCCCCCTCTTTTAAAATTTAATTTTAAAAGAAAAGCATTTTAATAGGTATTTTTATTTATGTGTTTGTATTCAAATTGCATATAAATTAATAATAATAAATAAATAACAAATAATAAATTAGTTTTAAAATATCATTCCATTTCTAGATTTTTCTTTCTTGTTCTTCAGTTGATTAAATATCAAACGAATTAAATATTTTTTCTGTCTTAAATAACTGCTATTTTTATTTCCCAATCATTTCATTTTGTCTTGTATAAAGAATTTAATTTTTACCGATTGTGTAATTTCGTTTAGGGTTGCTGTGAGTTGCGCGTTTTTTGCCGCGGGTGATAGTTGTTGTATTCTTGACAACTATCATTTTAAATTTTGATTTATATATAACGGTCCTTTTTACCTGTACATTTTTTGCTCGGATTGGGAATCTATTGTATGCCAAGAGACTATCTCTTGGCCTTTTGTGAAATGTGAAAATTTTGTCAGATTACATTTTTGTCTTGGTGAAGTGAACATGCACGCTCGCGGTTGTCAGAAATGACAAATATTTCTTTATTATGTTCGAGAGCATTTATGTTAGCCTGCTGCATTCTTATGTGAAAATTTATTTAGATTACGTTTTGTCGTGGACATGTCAACATGCACAATTCGTGGATTTGTTGAAAATTAAAGATGTTTCTTTTAATACTAGTGATCGTTTTGTGTGAATACGCTGCATTCCAAGTGTTTTGATGTGCTCATATTTCTCGTATTGTGCAAAATAAAGACAATTTAGTAAAGATGCTTATGAACTGAGTCTCTTTATCAGAAAATGCTTATGTCACTTCGTTCCAGAAAAAAAGTATGGGTGGACCTGGTGTGACCTGGTGTATTCTACAATATTGAACTACGATCTCGGCCAATCTCATAAAGGGTGGCTTTTATTATATATATATATATATATATATATTTTGCCACCATAGTGGTTCCATTATGGTATGGTGTTCGATATCTTGGCGAGATCGGGTCACTTATGATTCTGCATGGGAAAATCAAATCAAACCACTATCTAAGTATTCTAGGGGATCATGTCCATCTTTTTGTCCAGACTGTATTCCCCGGAGAGCGACCACTGTTTCAAGACGACAATGCCCCTATTCTCACTGCAAGGTGTGTTTCAGCTTAGTTCGAAGAGTATGACGAAGAAGTTGAACATCTTTCCTGGCCTTTGTTTATGTAAACTTTAAGTTAGATTCAGCATTTTTAAAAATATTAGTTTAAATAAAAATAAAAAAATATTTGAATTAAAATAAAAAAAATAGATGTTCTTTCAAAGAATAAAAGTATTTTTAACAGTAAATATATGTAAATATTTAATTTGCTGATTCAAAGTTACTGTAAAATAATTGAAAAAAATATGAACTAAGTTTAAATAATTTATCTTTAACAGCTTTTGACTTATAACAATTTAAAATGGAGAAATGGAGAAAAGACACCAGGAAGATAAACGTCAATTCCATAACAACCATTGCTTGAAAGCTAAATTTTGAAAAGAAACCAAAATATTATCTTTAATAATTTCTGTTCCAATTATTATAAAAACATGATTCAAACATCCTTTTAAGCTGCAAAAAATAAATTTTAGTGCAGTAAAAATTTTTGGAAAAGTTGTATCTTTTTGTGTCTCGAACTCTCTTAAATTAGACTTAAAAAATCTATTATTGATGTTTGCTTCAATTTCCGTATTCTACACTTGGTTATAAAGGTATCTCCTTTTTACATATTTTTCAAAGCAAAATAGGCATTTTCTTGTTGAAAGAGAAACCACTAAATAGTTTTTTAAAGCCACTGTTGCATAATTGAAACAGGAGGTATTTCGACCTCTGCATGAATCACTGTTTTATTAGGCTGTTCCCCTTCCTTTTCCTTTTTGGTAAAATCGGCTAGAATAGCCATCATGTCATGGTTTGTGATGGCATAACAATTTCATCAATTCGAACGTAATCATCTTGTGCGAGGGAAGAAATTATTCCTCTTTTTTCAGCTCTTTCTATCATATCATTTATTTCTCTTTCATCTGCACATGTTTAAAAATTTTGCTCTAGTTTGAACCAAATTTTGGTGATCAGTAGCTGCAACCATAAGATGGTGAAATCTCTTACCAACATTTGGAGCTTCCTATTTCAAACTCGTTCCAACTGTTGGAGCTATACTTCAACAGGAGCGACAAATATTGGATCAAGATTTCAGCATCTTACAGTAGTAGTTTCACTATTAAAAATTTAAACTTTTGCTACATCATCACTCCACCGTTTTTATGGGAAACGGAAAGTAAAGAAGAAATAATATTCTTCTTCATGTAAATGGTTTTACTCGTCTAAAAAAAGAAATACAAAATGTCTACCTAGTAGCCAACTAAGGACCATTTCTTGATAATATGGCTATTACTGTCCACATGCTTCTCATATCATTATTTTATTTTATTTCGAAGTATTTCAGCTAAATTAAACAATTTTGCTGTAAATGAGTAACAATGAAAGTGCATAGTAAATTTTGCTATTCAAACTAGATTTACAATAGGATTTTACACTAAAAATGATGTTAATTAAACGTACATATAAGTTATCTTTTAAAACAAAAACGAATGGAAAGTTTAAATCATTCTAGAAACAATTAAAAAAAAACCATGCGTTAAGAACAAATTATGAAACACTTTCAAAAACTTTCTGAAATCTTTAACAGAACTTAGTTCGTTAGGTAAATAATTTGCTACTGTCCATACCAAATATTTATTAAAATGCTTTTGAACAGCCTTATATTTGATTTGTTGGTTGATAATTGTACTATATAATAGGTAAATTTAGTTGAGTAACAAAGCGTCTAACTGGTTGAAATTTCTCTTTTAGCAATTTATTCTAATAGATGGAAACATACTTGAATACTTTTGTTCAGTCCCATAGTTTACTTAGTACTTTTATTACACGGCAGTATTTTGATAAATTTTAGTTCAATTAAAAATACTCTTAAAACTACTTAAATAGCATTTCCAGAAATTGTCATCAATAGGTGACTATGTAGCCGGATCTTGCGTGACCCTGTATATCATTTTAACTGTATTCTGAATTCTTTCTTATTGGAATGAAAACAGTTCTAATTAAAAATGCATAATGTATTTAAAAACTATCTTTAAGTGAATTACGCCCATATTCAGTAACATTTTCGAGGTTTTTGTATAACTCTGTATACCAACTATAGCATTTAGCTATAGTTTTATTATGCTTATAGTTATATGTTTTTATTTAGTTTATAATTATTTAGCTATTTCAACCATAGCATGTACACATTTAGTGAAACTATAGCTTATATCATAATTAAAAATGCATTTCATTCATCCATCAGCCATCATCGATAATATACAGTACTTCGGTAAGAATATACTATTTGAATTCTTTTGTGTGTCCTGTGCATGCTATGCACTTCATATTATGCATGAAATATTAAGTCTCAGCGGGTTATATCAATTTTAATATATATGAAATCGTTTAACATAATTAAAATATGTCGCAAACAATTCACTCCCCCCCTTTATTATTTTTGCTAATTGAATTCTTTTGTGTGGCTTTGTAAATGAACAATAGCAGTTATTTTCATTCCATATTTTAATGCACTTCGTTAATGCATATAAATTCGAATATCAGTGTATAACACCTTTTAAAATTGATTTGAAATGACTTTTTCCCATAGGCCGTAATATAACGGAAAACTCTTGACTATCCCTATAAATAAACTAATTATGGTAGAAACATCATTTTCAATAGGGCTTTTGCTAGGATAACCGTCAATAACATCTAAACATTTCATGGCAGTCCAAGCATATTTACGAGAATTATAGCCTAAACAGCCGGCCAAACGGACAGTCAAACCGAAAACATAAACACCTTCAACTTTGCTAGAACGAGTTAAAATTACAAGAAAAATTAAAAAAAATATAGGAGGAAGTAATTTTTGTTATATTAGGGCGGATTTCTTCTAGAAAATTGTTTCTTTAAGTAAAACTCATAAAATATACGCAATAAAACACATCACCAATCAAAAAAAGCATTTTTTTAAGTAAGAAAATATTTATCGGTAGCTGGATAAATCTTTTCTTAGTAAGAATGGTTGGTTTCTTATAGCTCCCCAGGATTAAAAATGTTCACATGGTACAATTCATATGGAAGCCCTTTCATTCAATTCTTGTATTATCAAATGGATACTTATTTTAACTAATTCACACTTAAGGGATAGAAAGTAGTGACCATACAAGGATTGCAGCCATAACAAAGGCCCATACCCGAATTATTTCAATAAGTTTATTAATTATTTTCGCACATATATGCTACATTGAAGTTTTTATTCATTTAAAAAATAATGAGGGATTGCATTAAGCTCTCTGTTAATAATAGAGTATCGCAACTTTACAATTATTTTACAAACTACGTCATGGCAAGTACCACTGTTGAATTGAGACATTTGTCTCTGCGTGGGACTCGGTGGCTCTGTGGGGGGACATGACAGAGTTATGGGAAAAGGGACAAATTGCACTTTTTGACCACTGAAAATTGAAAAGTTCAAATTTCAGGGGGGGGGGGGCGTTTCATTGCTGTTGGGAGAGGAGAGAATATCCCCCCCCCCCCCAGGCCACCCTTTGGATTCAACACTGGTAATTGCGGAGTGATACGGAAACGATTCTTTGCTATATAAGCAGTTAAAATTTCGGAGTGGAAGAGTAATAAGTAAATAATACACCAAATGGTGTGTATGTTTTGATTCGAGAGCTCGTTAAGACATTAAAAGGAGGATGGACAATGAAAAATATAAAATTCTATTAAAAATCATTTTTTCAATTTTTATGAATAAATCCCAGTATTATTATTTTTCAATATACAAATATACATTTAGTAAATTATGTTTGATGAGCTTTATTATATTTTAACTTTCAAAATATAGTTTTAAATATGTATGTGTTCTTGGAAAACTTCGATGCTCAGAATTGAAAATTTCGCACATTTCTCAAATTTTAAGTATTCTATGCGAATTCCTACACATCACATTTGTATTCCTTTGCAAAAATATTTTCGCTTGTGACATTAAATAAAAATATGATTAAATATTTGGAAAATAGGTATGTCTTCTGTTCCGGACCAGATTTAAACCATATATAAGAATCTTTTAGTGTAACGTAAAAAATATATGGAGAATGTATTCATGTGACTATTGTGAAAAATCATCCGCTTAAAAAATAACATGTTTAAACGAAAAAAAAATTGAGACGTTTCAGGTCTGAATGAAAGCATAACATATAAAACTTACAGTACCATCCATTTTCCGACTGAAAATGTGCATAATAGTTTTTTAAATATATTCAAAACGAAATTTTTGCAAGAGCAATGTATCATTTTCGACAGATTCAAAATCGGTGATATTATGAAATAAATTCTTTTTTTTTCAATTCATAGTAATATTTTAATAGTTTTGAATGTTTGTTTTTTTCTTTTCCTTTTTTTTAGATTTTGGACACATTTATTAAAAGTCAAGATAAATTATTTAAAAGCTTGTTAAATATTACGCTGTTAATTAAATTCTTTAAAAATCACCGAATAAATAAAACAATACATGAAAAAATTAGTCTATACGTATTTCTTAAAAGATATTTTGCAGTTGAAAATGATGTATGTTATCCGATTATTTAATTCTAATAAATGAATTAATTTAAATTATACATAAAAAATGAATCAGATTTTTAATTCATAATGCAATCATTTTATTTGTTGTATAGGAATTTTGTTAAAACAAAATACTATTTTGTATTAATTAAGTAATTTAAAATTGTACAATATATAATAATCTATTATATTATTTTAACAACTTCTAACTAATTGATAAAGTTATCGTACGGAATGAATATTTCCAGCTGAGCAAAATAATTCCCTGTCCGGGAATCGAACCCAGATCCAGAGCCGACAACCGGCGAACATTTTTAGCTCACTTAATCTTATTGATAATAACATGATAACTTTACCAATCAATTTAATTGTGTTAAATCAGTTTAATTGTGTTCTGCAGCAAACAGAGCTGCAAAATTTTAATTTTTGTCCGCTGTTTGCATGAATTTATGTACAATATAAGTAATATGATTGTTTATTTTAAAAATAATATCCACTTTTATGTTTTACGCATGGAATTTTTACAATTTAGAAACTAAAAATTTTGAATTTGAGAACATACAATTTACAGAACATTCATTAAAGAATGTACAAAAAAATCAGGTAAATAAATAAAATCATATATACATATATATATAATAAAATAAAATAAAAAAATTGCCCCATTTTGCCCGCTCTGAATTTTAATTCTAACTTTATGGAACATACTTTTAATCTCAGTTTCCTAATGTATTAATATTTTAACATCTAAAGTTCTTTTTTCTTATTTTGTTTATCTTAGTAACAATCTATTGATTGTTTTCTCAAAAAGAGCGGGAACGATTTCGAAACCTTCTTTTAATGTAGAGGTTTATTTTTCCTTTTTAGAATATTTATCGAGATTTTAATTTTTAAGTGAAATTTCTATGAGCAGAAAAGTTTAATCGATAAATTAAGAACAAAAATTATTTTTTGTTCTTATTCTTTGTTTGTATTTTCAATCGATAAATTACGAACAAAAATTATTTTTTTGATATCTGTAAAAATCATGATAACATAAACACTTTAAATAAAAAAAAATAATAATACCATCCCTTATACACAGTAACAAAACAAAATAAAAACAGTTAACTTATAATCAACTCCGTGTATAACCCTTTCAAATATCCAAATTTCACCTGAAAAACAAAAAACACAACTTGGAAATTCATTCAAAATGATGTTGCAATATTTCACTGCAGGTGTTCTTTATCTTAAATAATCAGTACATGATTTCGTAGATGTTAATTATATAAAAAAATATTCGAGACATATTTCACAAACAAGGAATTTCCCTCCTGTAGGTGCCAACATGATCACAAACAAAATTTCATATAGGATAATCCTTTTCACAGGACTCCTACTTATCACCAAGCTCTGATGAAGATCGCTTTAAAGACTCCGATTTATCTGGGATCTTTTTCCTTGCAACACCAGTGGCATTACTTTGATGACTCATGTTTGTTTAAGGTCAAAACAATCAGGGCAGACATTCCAGAAACCAATCTCCAACTCGGTGAAAATGGCGCGTACACAATCAGCGTTGTGACGAAAATGTTTCTCTAAAAGAATCAGTCTGTAGTTGCTAAGCCACGAGAATTTAGTATTTCTCTTGAGATATATGCTGGTTAATTTTAAATATCCTGCTTAATCCTGCTTAATATCCTGCTTTTTTCTTAATCCATATTTATTTAGAACAAATAAAATAAGTTATTCCAGCAGTCACCGTTCCACACATTTAATACTACAACTTTCGCCATCCAAGCTACATCATTCGATGTTCTATTATTATCGGAAAAAATGAAATGGGCGTCTTAACAGTTTAAAAATCAGTTGCATTCTGACGCTCTCCAAAGCTAAAATGAAAATCCGAGACTGTACGCAAAAACTAGCTCCCCCCCAGTCCGCATCAGCAATTTAAAGATCCATTAGGATTAACCTCAAGGCTATGACGCCAGACATCATCATCTCCTATTGGTAGACGGGGCGTGTCTTCCCGTAAGATCTTAATACTTTGTGCGGAAGAGAATAACCTGTTCACATACGCGCATGGACACTCCAGCAGACGACCTAATAAAAAACAAAAATTAAAATCTCGATAAATATTCTAAAAAGGAAAAATAAACCTCTACATTGAAAGAAGGTTTCGAAATCGTTCTCGCTCTTTTTGAGAAAACAATCAATAGATTGTTACTAAGTTAAATAAAATAAAAAAAAGAACTTTGGATGTTAAAATATTAATGCATTACGAAACTGAGATTAAAAGTATGTTCCATAAAGTTAGAATTAAAACTCAGAGTGGGCAAAATGGCGCAATTTTTTTTAATTACATATGTCTGTACATATTTTATAAAGAATTATATTATAATATATACAATAAAATTGCTTTTCTTTATCATAAAAAAGGCCTGTGTCTTTTATATTTTGAAATAGGTTATTTTTCTTTTTAGACCTCAGCTGTAATCTATCAACATTTTGACATCCAAGTGTACTTGATAGCGTTTTTCCTTGTGTTTTATCTCCTGGTAAAATCTCTCACCTTGTTTTTAAATTGCGCAGTTGTTTGGTTAATCTAAATCAATTGTTTGGTTTGTTCATAAGATTTCTGTTTCATACTTGTTTCATTCTTGAGAATCACATGATAAAACAAGAGATGTAGGAAGCAGGGGAAATTTCTGTAAACCAAGCATTAACTCTGCTTTTCGTTTTGTGGGCTTTTTTTTTTTTTTTTTTTTTTTTTTTTTTTTTTTTTTTTTTGTTAAACAAAAATAGCAATCCTCATGGCAAGCTTTTTTTTTTGAAAAACTACTGGAATGGTTAAAAAAAATATTTTACATTGAGTCTATTTCGGTAAATGTTCAACACATGTGTGACAAACTACATGTGGAGTATATTTCTTTTCCTTGTCATCACGTTTCGTACCGAAGTAAGCATAATGCCTTTTTAACAAAATCGGCTATCTTCTGCGTTCTTTTTTGGGCCAGTTATCCTCCACAGATGTATCAAAACAAGTTTGGGTTATTTATATAATCACTTGATGTCATATTGCTGTAAGAAATTCGTAAAACAAACCTAAGATGTCAATAAACGAATAAAATAAACGTACCTTCTCACTACAAATTCGTGGGAGAAACTTGTGCCTTCTCAGGCAAATATCAACATGTAATGTGGCTCCAAATATATTTACATTTCATATCCTTTAGTGCAATATTGTATTATACGTTTATTAATGTGATTTTACTAAGAAATATTTTTTTTGTTTTTACTAAGCATGTATTTTATTTTCTAAATATTACACATCAGTTTTATAAAGAGGTACCTTCTCCTTTTTTGTTATGTGAAAAAACTGTGAGTGATAGAAAAAATCTAATGTCATATTGGTAAACAGAATGAGTATCTTCTGAACTGAATGCAGTTTTAAAATTGTATGTCTATTCGATTGGTTAATTTTTTTTATGTAATTAATAGATATTCCTAAATTTGCAACAAACATATCCGCTTTAATAAATTCTACTGTTGAAAAACAGTTTAAAAATATCACTTTCATTTAAAATTTATCAAGTAAGGAAAAAAATATATAAAATTAACATAATGTTTGCCATTATAATGCTGTGGCTTAGATAAATATATTCCACTATGCCCAAACAGGCAGAAATTATTGTGCTTACGTCAATTCTAGAAAGCTGTGTGATTTTAGTCTGTAAACTTTTAATTTCTTTAACCGTCACAATTTACTTCATACATAACACACAACGCAGAGTAACACAGTTGTTGTTATACTCTTCATATCAAACGTCTTAAATTCAATATAATGAATTGAGCTCAATTTAGACTGTATGAGAATTTTTTAATTATGTTCTTCGTCAAGTTTAAGTTTCAATAATGATTATTCATTTGATCACCAATCTCATGATGATGATGGTTTTATCAGTATGTTTCGTATAATAATAAAAATTAATCACATTTTAGGAAATCACATTTCTTTTCAACATCAGGTACATTGTCCCCAATCTTTGAAATCGCTTGCGTACGCAATTAAAAGGTATTGAGACACAATTTCTGGTCTATTGTTTCAGAATTGTATACTTGGTTTTCCTTTATACAGCGCGATTTATCCAGTAATATTTTTAGCCGGTAAATTTCAATAACAATTGTTTTCAGAAAATGACAACAATTGATTAGTTACCATCTGATAAAACAATATTAATGATTAAATATATTAAGCAGTAATGTTATATAATTATTTGGAACATTCGACAAAGAAAAAATGCTTGCGAAAGTACTTTTAAACGTCTCTAAGCAACACGAAATTTCCAGTTTTATCTATACCTAAAGCGAAAATTTTAATATTAATTTCAAGTAAAATTATCGTTGATCTATTATCGTTTTATCTATTTCTATACGAGAACTGCAGAATCTAAGGACTATAAGTGACAAAATAAACAGACCATTTAAAAATAAGTCTAATTGTTTGGAGGTAAAGAAATATAAGCTAATTTCTAATTTTATGCTGAGTTCTATAGGTTAATTACTTAAACTTTTTAAACTACTTAAATACTTCACCACACAAGTATCTACTTAAATATTAAAAAAAATATTGTATTCCACTTTCCTTTCGCAGTTATTAAAATAAGTAACAGCTTCGTATTTTAAGCTAGTTGACTATTTTTACTAGATGCATCTGGAGACCAGTTTAGTCTCCATTATATATAAGCTAAGAAGTGCATCAAGTTACTTTCATTCTTAAAATCATTCACTTAGTTAATTCAACCCTAAATCCAACGATTATTACCGAGAAATCAAGAATTCTTTGCGGTCTCGATAACATTTCATACATTTTTTTGTTGCTAAGTATTTCGTCTTTTTTGACAAATATCACACAATTTCGGTAACTGTAAAAAAGGGTGAAATTTCAAGTGTTTACACTGAGATTTTTTTTGATAAATTATGGAAATCAATCATCGATAAGAACCACCGAAAGAATAAAAAAATAAAGAAACAATCGTCTCGGAAGCGGCTAACATTCGTCCGCGATCCACAGCTTCGACCCAAATATCCGATTCTGTAGAGGACACATTTTAGACACATTTTTTCTCTAGAGAACACATTTAAAAGAAAACTGACAGAAATTAAAGAGACTGAAAAGCGGTAAGGTTCGGGCTCGGGGCGATGAAACTACCGAACGACCACAGCTACGCCTAGCTTATTATTAATCTTGTCACATTACCTTGAAATTGGTCAAATTATTTATTTTTAATTTTTGATATTAACTGGAAGCTTCTTTAATTGTGAATATTTTGACACCTGATTTTTAAATTTACGGCAATTGTTACTATCTGTTATTTCTTATAAATTCGGATCAAAACATGCATTTATGTATTTTTTCATTATTTTAAAATTAAATAAAGAATATATATGCTTTTGTATTTATTAATTTGATGTCTCAGTTTATAAATATGACATTAAAGTAACACAACTAAGGGAAATATCAAAATAAAATTCTCGTGAAATATCGCACAAAATTAGCACTTGCACATTTAATACTTGGCGATTAATTTTATGGTCCTCACTCGCCAATCTTAATGGACACCACTCTCCAAACGCGATAGATTAAAAATGCATCGATGTCAGGGTAAAAAGGAATGAAATTTGTTCGGAAATTAGAGCGTTCATGTCAGCTATTTTTCCAAACGTAAGAAAAGGAAGTGACAGAGATGATTCTGTTGTGAATTTTCTGAAGATTTGGTGTATTCGGTTCTGAAAATTGAGAAATATCCGTCATCTGTACGAAAACTCAGACATAAAAAGATTCGCCGTGGCCGCCGAAGAAAATATTTCGTCAATCGTTTGCAGTAAAAGAAAGTCAACAATTTAGACAAAGTATCAGGAAAAAAATACAAATTTCGACCAAAAATCGCAAAAAATACAAATTTCGCAAAAAAATCTGAAAAAAAACATTAAATTTGTTAAAAAGAACGCAAAAAAATCTCGAAACAATTGCAAATGTCGTTAAAGGATCGCGAGAAACCTTAAGTTATGTTTTCAAAACATCGTGGAAATGCAAATTTCGACATAGAATCGCGAATAAAATGCTAAATTTTCAGAAGATTACAAAAAAGCTTCGAATTTCTACAAAAGATCGTCTACATGTTTCCTCAAAAGATATTGAAATAGCCACAAAATTAGTCAAAAAAGCGCGGTAAAACCTCAAATTTTCCCAAAAGATCGCGAAAAACCTTAACTTTTGCCAAAAATAAAAAGAACTGAAAATTTCGTCAAAACCTTTAAAAAAACCTTAAGTTTCGTCAAAATATCGAAATAAAATCTCAAATTTCGTTAAATATCGCGATAAAATCTGAAATATCTTCCAAAGATCGATGTAAAATCATAAATTTATGCAAAAGATAGATATAAAATCTAAAATTTTGTCAAAAATGGTAATAAATCCTCAAATATTATGAAACGATCGCAAAAAATTAAAAATTTCGTCGAAAGATAGCGAGAATCCGCAAATTTAATTTAATAAACACCAAAATCCTCAACTGTTGTCAATCGTGAAAAAATAGCAAGGTTTTTTTAAAAATAGCGAAAAGGCACAAATTTCTCTTTAGAATCGCAAAGAAAAAGTGCCCGAAAAAAAATTTAATGTTTCTTAATACATAAACAACTATATCCGGGTTGTATGAAATATTGACACAGATGTCATATACACGCTGAGCTTGGCGGGATGTTTTTTACAAAATTTTGGTGAAAACTTCATTTATAAATAACCGTTACATTTGAATACCAGTTTTGATCAACAGTTACTTTTAAATTATTTTTTATTTGCAAAAGAAATGAGATTAAACAAACGATATTTTGAACAATATATAGAGCAAAAAAATTATGCCATTTTAAAAAGAAAATAAAAAAAATCATTATAAATAAACAATAATAGCTGAGTCATCATGCCAGGCAAAATAACGCCAATTAGATATACAGGTGTGATCATCTGTAGCAAATATTTTAGTTTATGTTATTACTATTACGATTATTTATTTATTTATGTACTTTTCCACTACAAAATCTTTGGCATTTTTTATAGCTTTGCGGAATTTGAGCTTCAGTGAAATAGTTTTCAAAATACGTAAATAGCTATGAAAACTAACCTGGTATAATTTTATTTTTGTTTATACGTATTTATATGCATATGCAATATTTGTTCATATACAAATTATTTCTGTCTCTATATAAAAATAAATTAATGACCTCTTTAGATTAAATAAATTGCATACATATGGAAGAAATTTCTTCCATATATGAAATAAAATATAAATTGCCGGAAAACATGATGCTATTTTTTTTTCTCGCCAAGGATAAATACTGGAAAAACACCTTTATTTATTTATTTATTATTTTTAACTGAGGTAAATTAAAGATGTGTATTTTAAATGAAAGTTACGTATTTTATATGAAATAAGTGATAGATTTATATTTTACATGAAATCATGGTGATGGAAGAATATTTGGCGACGCGACTTATCACCTGCGCCTGCAAACATTAAAGTGCCAAATTGGCCGCATAGCATATAAAAAGTGAAATGGGTAGCCCGGAATTGTTGATGACAGTTACATGACTTAAACTTTTATTATATAGATGATGTTCAAATTTTCAAATTGGAACTCGGTTTAATCAAATTCTAATTTTGCCATTTGTACCTCTTGTCTTGGCTTCTGGTCCTCGTTTATGTATGTAAATATATATATATATATTAATTATTGATAAATGGATAGATATACAGAGTTAATCCATTTTAAAAATTTACAAGAAATAAGTCTTACAAATAATAATTTATAATATAATTATTCTGCATAAAAAATGCTATGTTTAACGAAAAAAAAATCTGCACATTGATTATAAACCGTTAAAAAGCACCGTATCATTTCTTAACGTAATTATAATAACGATGCAACTGTTAAAAGCCTGTAAGATGTTTCTAAAAAATGGTTCAAAACGCATTATATGAGCATTGTTCAACTTTAAAGAAAGGCTAATATATTATATACAAATCTTTCGGTTGTATTATCAAACCAATTATAAGCCGCATTATTCATAGAATTTAATCAAAATAAATTAAGAAATGTAAATACGAATGTTGTCTTTTTACACATTTTAAGCTCTTTTCTTCTAAATATTTTGCAATATTTTATATTCAAATAACGAAAAAAAAAATTACTAAAAGGAGGATTTTTTTAATCAAAGCAAACATCAAAATCCTCTTATTATTATAACCACAAAATATAAAAGTATGTAAATAACCAATTAAACTGTTTTTTTTTTTCTGCGTAAACAGGATTATTTCAAAATACTTTGCACGACTGAAACATTAAAAAATAATAATAATAAATCTGTAAATTGCGCTACATAAAAAATTAAGAGACTTTAAAATCTCTTTTATTTTTTTTTAACTATTTATAAGATCATCCTTTGTTAGTTAAAGGTCTGTATACAAATTAAACATATGCATTATCTTTCTGCATGATGAAACATCACCAAGTTTTTATTTATTTATAGGTATTTTTAAAACATATTTTATAAATACGCGTATAACGTGGCTGCAAATATACATTCTGTTATTTAAAACTAGAATTAGATTAGTCAATATACATTTACTTTAAACATGTTCTAACTTTATTAAGGAGTTTACTAATTACAATATTATTGGAACACATGTTACCAAGAAGAGTGTCACACATTACACGTCATCCAAAAGAACATTGCTTTATATTGTTTATCAGCGTAAATTATTTTTCATATGCAGCTATTTTTCAGCAATTTTAATAGTTTAATTTTTGACGCCTTTTTTGATAAAATAAAAGTGCTACTACTAATGACTACTTATGACTGAAAAATTTCCTGATAATTATTATAATTTTCTAAATAATTTATATAAATGAGGAAAGAATATCCAATTTGATACAAAAGTATTACGGTTATTATTGTAATTTATAAAGAAACACTGTGTAGGTTTCGATTTTCTGTCTTACACTGTAAAACAAAAAGTGTCGATCTACTAAAAAAACTTTAGTGATCCTTGTAATTACTAAACAATTTTTAGTAATCTTAGTAGGTTACAAGAAAATCTGTAAGAATTACTAGAAAAAAGTTAGCAACGAATAAGAGTTAATAATTTTATATTTTTAATAGCTATTACTAAACCTCACTTGGTGTGGCCTTGATAGCATAGTGGTTACAGTAACGGACTCCAGGCTAAAAGGTCCCGGGCTCGATACTGGCCACTGCCAAATACGCCCCGAATGTATGCAGCGTAAGTACTCGTTAATAAAGGGATTATGAATATCCTGACGGCGATATACATAGTAGCGATGTTTGGTGCTGCCATCTTTTGCGGTTTTGCCGAAAATCTTCCGCTCCAGAAGTCTGGGTGCAGCTCCAAGGAAGCTCCTGCCCTTCGAGCCCACGTAATGGTTATTAAAAATAATTTTGGAGCTATTACTAAAATTTGCTTAGTGGCTCATACTAAAAACTTTTAAGTTAGTTATACAAAAAATTCTTTTGTTCAGTTTACAAAAGAAATGCTTGTTTCGCTTACAAAAAAATGTTTGTAACGGTTACTAGAAAATTCTGTAGAATGCAAATTTACTAAAAAATTTTTAGTAACCTCTTGAATTTTTTTTTTACAGTGTACCCAGAGAGGGATACACACTTAAATATATATTCACAAAAACATATATAGATGTAGATATACTCGTATATACACTATATGTCCAAAAGTTACCCGACATTATGTTTCCACACACGTTTTTAAGCTACAGAAAGTGTCAATTATTTTGTAAAAGTATAAGAAAAAGGAAGTAGGGGAGGGAGACATCGGAATCGGACCCTGAGCTTCTTTTGTTTAAATTGAATTATTAGAAACATTGCACGGTTTTAACTGTTTTTATGTCTAATATTTGTATTATGTGACATTTTATAATGACTTGAGTTATATGTAATAAATACTTTTGTTAACATTGTTATAAATGTCTTGTAATTCATTTTTTACCTGTAAATTACATACTAATTTGGATTAGTATGGTGGATTAACACAGACGAAAACATAAAATGTAGGCGTTATTTAAAACATGTTTTAGTACATTTGTGTTTTTAATTAATTAAATAAGATTTTCTATAAAAATCGATATCTATGTTAGATTTCTTATAAAATATTATGCATGATTCATGTGATTATACTTCATTACACAATATTATAAACAAAATTAACCTCTAATTTTTTTCAGTGATCTCACTGACCGCTGTTTTTTTTTATTTTCAGAATTTAATTTGTAATTTACAGTTTAACGTTTAATTATTGTTACCGGTTTCTCCGACCACTGCTCAAATTTTACAGTTTAATTTGTAATTTTCAGTTTAACTACAAACACTACCCAATTTTTTTTCTTTTTAAAGCTTTGGTATTATCACCAGAGACTTTTGAATAGGGGAATTTTAATTGCAACAGTCCTATACAAAAGGTTTAGCTCAGAAGTACAATCATATGAGTTTATTAAAGTCTTTTATTCATCCATCGATCTTGCTTTCTCATAGACAACTTCACAGTAGATTAATTTTAAACACGATTATTCAATCGGTAAATTAATTATAACACATGTAATTTTTCCATTTTTTGGGTGAAAAAAGTCCGGGCTAGGACTCGAACCAGGGATGTATTGGCTGAAACCACCAACGCTCTTCCAGCTGAGCCATCCCGGACACGAACACTGAAGGACTAGTTCACCCAATTAACCTCAACGATCACTTTATCTGATCTGATACTCTGGATCAGCTCAAGAGAGTAAATCGAAGGTCAATATATGGAACTGCAGAAAATCGCTGCATACGAATTTACATTAGATTAATTTTAAACACGATTATTCAATCGGTAAATCAATTATAACACATACAAATTTTCCATTTTTTGGGCGAAAACTGGACTTTTTTCACCCAAAAATTGGAAAATTTACGTTTGTTATAGCTTCTGAGTCGTTACGTGGTAATTTCTATTACATCAGTTTTTTATAGCAGTTTATCAATTAACTATAGTTACTACTGGAGTTTTCTTTCGTTTGGTGTCCTAATGCTATTGTTAGAAATATTTAAACGGGAGAAAATGCATCAGAATTAAAACTATATAATAAATTTAATGTATGTATATATACAGTATTTTTGAGTTAATGTCTAATTATCAAATTACTACTTATGTGAAGATTGAGTAAGAACATTAGTTACGCTATAAAATGAAATGGTACACTTAAAAACACAATTGAATTTTTATATTATCCGCCATCTTGAGTTCTTACGACTTTACACGATGCCTCCCTCTCTGATATACTATATATTAATATAAAGTAGATACTCACCAATCGGTGTATTTTTATCACGATTTGCAGTTTTTTCCCACCTAGCACCTCGACTATAAGAACTGAATTGAACAATTAATGTAACTGAAATCTAATTTTGAAAAAGTTGAAATTATAATATTAAAATCTTTTTGTTATTTTATTCATAAGAATTTGAAATATTTTTAACATTAATAAAAAAAATTAATATGTATATATATTTTATGAGTTTTGATCTCCTTAATGTATAAATTTGAACGGTGGCGATAATTCTCTCTTGATCATAATAAAAAAAAGGGAGCGAAACCGTCTTCGAATTTAGTTTTGCCACTGAAAAGAATCAATTGGGGTAATAAAGCCAAAGAATTACGTTATAACACCGGTTTACTTACTGTATCAGTATATTTTGCATGCACATTACTACAAACTACTAAACACATTACTACTACATTATTACCAACATGCTCGCAAACACATTCAAAATCTTCCGCAAAATTTTGAAAGTACGGGAAATACACTTCAAATTGATGTAGTAAACAAAGTATTTTCATATAAATGTTTAATCTCTACATCACAGAGTTTACCTCGCAAATTTTAGATCAGGCATTGATTTTACGTACTTCTAATAACGCCAAGGCCTACAAATGGAAAAAATTAAATTTCAGTGGTTGTTTGGATTTCAGATGTCATTTTGAGGATTTTTTCATAATTATTATATTGGTTCTTTGCTTAATATTAACACTTGGCGTTATTATCCAACGTAGCATTATTACTCCAGAACAAAGTAGCTAAACACCCACATTTTTTTCTCTTGATTTTGAAAGTCATTTTTAATTTAAGTTTTATATTTACAAATAAATTTGTAATTCTTCAAGATTTTTGATGCACAATTACTATCATTAGTTCTTCTTTCATAATGCCCTTAAAATTTAAGGATCGTGTAATTGTTATTTACATCATTGTTAACCCTTCATTTAAAATGAAAATTGTAATAGTAAAAGAATTTTTGTTATTCAAGTTTAAGTCGCCATCAGACATCTACTGCAAAAGATGCAGTAGGAGGCAAATAGCGTTCTACTGCAGCTACTAGGACCGGAATAAGCATGCAAAGAATCTGAGCGATAACGTTTTTAATCAAAACAGAAAAATAATAGATAGCACTACTTATAAAACAGTTTTTCCTGATTGATTGATAAGCAACGCACAGCCCTAATTACTAAACCTGAATATTGAGGAAACTATACTTTTTAGGATGTAAGCGTGCACTAAGTTGGGATTCTTCAAAATCCACTCACATATGTATTGATAAAGTCCAATGGTATGATTTCTAAACAAATGCTATTTGTGTTTATTAACAAGCTGTCCGGGAAATAGCGCCTAACAAACAAAATTATATATCTATATTTTATGCATATATATATATACAGAATAGTGACATTTAAATTGTCCAATTCGAAAAATGCAGATGGTACGAAAATAAAAATTGGCATAGAGTCGTAAAAATTGTCGTTTATCATTAAAACCATTAATTACGATATCATTAAATAACATTTTAATCTTCTTACACGAAAAATGTAGCAGCACTTAAAACTTCTCTAAACGTTTCTGTTTATACTTTTCTTATTTTAATCAATGACAATAATGCTCTCTCGCGCATAAAATAAAAATCATATATATTAAACGAAAGAGCGTTTTCACGATTACGGATGATATCGTAAACTACTCAGCTGATTTCAGAGAAATTTGCCTTTTATATTTAATCGAGAATTAGAAAAGATTTGGCTAGTTCTGAAATTTAAGAAATTTTATATTTACAAGGTAAATGAAAACTTGCACTGAACGGTGTGCTTGCTATAGATCAACAATTTTTCACGTGATTTTCATCAAACATGTTTTCTACACTAATTTGAGCAAGAGGAATTCGTCTAGCTAGGCTTCATCTTTAAGAAAGTTCTTTTTGGCTGATGAATACAAACTGAGCTCTAAAAATAATGATATATCTCGAGAGCGACTTTAACGATTTTCAAAAAACTTTGCTTCTGTACTGATTTGAGCACAAGAAATTGATCTGTCTAGGACGACAATTCCGGAAAATTTGTTTTGTACGGTTAAAATGGTATGTCATTTAAGATGCATGGCATGCATCTGGGCCATGTCAGACACAACTTCGCCAAGCATGACGCCTATAATACTAATTACATAAACTCTTATTTTTTGACAAGCACATAAAATGATTTATTAGAATTTCTTATCTTATTATTGTTCATAGTTTACTTATTAATTATAATTTAAAGTTAATTTTTATTATAATTTATGCACATTTTTTTATTTATTGCTTTTATGTTTTTTTTATTATTTACCTTTCTTTATTTCAATTTTATTTCAATTTTTTTTATTTCAATTTTATAATTTTTATCAATGTTATATTACGTCTTGCAGGGGGTATTTCATTGTCTAAACATCATTTACTCCCAGATATTTAAAACATTATTAATATTGTATGAAATTTTCCAATTTTTAGATATTACTTAGATAAAATAAGTTCAGAATAAATGTACTAATTTGCCTTAAAATTCAACATTATATTCTACATTAAAATGAGAATTTTTATATGAAAAACAAGCACTCTCTTTTAAAAATATGATATTTTTACTTATCACATTTTCTTTAAATGGTTAACTAATATTTACTCTCAGTACTCGAATTAATTATGCATATATATATATATATACACATATATATATACATTTTCTAATTATGTTACTAATAGCAACAAGGGGATTTTTCAAACTCATTTAAAAATGGTTTGATTGTCATTGATTTTTTGACATCCGATTTGTTCACGAACATTTATTCATATTAATTAAAAAGTCTATTGCTTAATGTTAAGAATTTTATTTATTTGTATGTATTTTATTATTAAGCATATCTAATAATAAATATTTTACCATAGTACAAAACAAAATACTACGCATGTTTACATTATTTTTACTGAAAAAAAGATTTTTGTGTAGTTATATAACTTAAATTTAATTTTAATGTTAGATAGTTAATGATGACTATGGAATGTATATTATGAAATTTTTTACAATAATATACCTTGACATATGGTATGGACCATAAATTGTACAAGGTTTCAAGAAACGAACCAACGTATTCATAATCCATTGGTACGTGCCTCAAGAACTTCCGATTATTAATTTTTACTGTATGAAATAATTTCAACTGTCGCCTGAGTTGGTTGATTCGTGCCACATCATTAATAAGTGGCGAGTTATTTGCAGAAACATTTCATATTTTATTTAGTTTAAGGAAGATTGTTTAGGCAATTTTTACAAGAGCACAATCCAGTTGAATATAATTGTATATTCATTCCTCTTATAGATGCATTTTATATATTTCCTCATAGAAAGGCTTGTATTATTTCAGATACTTAAAGAAATAATTTTTCATTTAGTTATAAAAAATATAATTTACTGCTGCATTTAATATACATGTATACATCATTTCTTTAAAAAAAGTATCAACGAGTATCTTCTGTTCTTTCTAAAATAACATAAAAGTACTGGTTGAGGGCCATTGTTTTAAACATCGTGTTCATACGTAGTATAAAATATGAAAATGAAAAGTTACATATAAAATGCATTTTTCATTTGATCATACAAAGAGAAAATTACATATAAAATGCATAGCAATTCCAAAGTAAAATTTAAACGTATACTTAAATATTTTTAAAACATAATAAGGCTCTATTGCTGAATTGGCGGTACTACTTAATTATACATGAGATCAATTATATAAATCGCTGAAGTACTTCAAATTATATAATTTGGCATAATTTAATTTTAAATAACGAAAGAACATATAAGTTAGTAAAAGATTAATAAAAATGCAAATAAAACGTCGCATTAAAATTACATAATGACATATAAAACGAGCGTAACTTATTTAATGTCAAGTGAATGTAACATTTACGATAAGATTTTTTGGCATTTTATCTTATAGTTTGACGATAGTTTTTTAGGTCGACGGGTTAGTCATGTAGTACCAAATTGCCTAAAAGAAACATCATTATAACTCCAAAAATGAAATTATACAAAACTAACAGTTTATTGTGTCCGATTGAGAGTCTCATATTCAATAAAAATATATCTTTGAATTGGAATTTGAGTAAAATACAGGTTTATAAAAAAGTAGCAAAAGAGTGTGTAAAATATGATTACAAGTATCTCGATAACTAAATATCCGATTGACTTCATTTTTTTATTAAAAAAATATTATTTTTTTACATTTATTTCTTAAATTAAACAATTTCGAATTTTGTATTTTTCGAGAGTTCGAAAAAAATAGTTCCGGATAATCGAGGTTATTGAAATTCAATGTGCTTCTTTCTGTTATTATGTACTACGTACACACCAACTGCCATGTCTTTATCACTATTTTTGGGAGATACAGGTACACAGACAGACACATAGATAGACACATGGTCAGACAGACGGCAATTTGTTTTTCTAAAAATATGTTTTTCGGAATCTCCAGTGTTTAAAACGCGTAAATCCATCATTTTTTTTTTTTTTTTTTTAGAATAATTACCATACATATTCTATATTACGTATGATGAGTAAGTAAAATACAGCGTGTTATTGTACGTGAATTTAATGTAATTAGTCATTATTAAATTAGTTAAACGGAAATTTATTTAGAATTAAAGAAAAATTATTTAATTTTTAGAATGCATTTTTATCTATCTCATTATGGATTTTATTTATGTAGCAGGTATTTTATTTTTAAAACCCTCTTACTATCTTGTGAAATTGTAATGTTATTTTCTCAGAATTTGGTTTTAAATGCTAAAAAACGTTGAATAATTTAACAATATATTAAAAAAATTATCACGGATATAAATGTAAACCTCGAGAGTATTAATCATTGTACAGTGAATTAAAAATACATTAAATCATTAAATTTATATTATTTTAAATATGGCTTGTATAGTAATAGCTTGTATAGTGACTTTAACTATTACTCGTACAGTGAATTAAAAATTCATTAAATTATTAGATTTATATTGTTTTTAAATTTTGCTTATATTGCAGGGAAACATAGAGCATAGAGAACGTATTAACACGGCTTGTCAGTCAGAGGGTTAAGCCTATATAAAAATTAAAGTTTTCCCATAGAATGCAAAACAAATCCTTATATTATTCAACTTTAATTTTATATATAACAAAAAAAAAAGATATCTTGTACTGTCAGTTTATTATTGATTGAATATTAATGATATACCTTAATGATATCTAAGGATAGCATCCCATGCAAGTTTCTTCGGTCACGTACCGGATCGCTACGTATAGACTATAAGTGTAGAAATTATCAAAAGCGAACTGACACGTTCATCATGGATTGGTACGTGTCGGAGCAATTTCCGATACCTATATGTTCCTATGTAAAATACTTACTTCAGATGTTTGATTCATACCAAATAATAAATGGCTTGTTATTCGCAGAAACATTTGCCAATAATTTGTTTGTGTAATATTGTTTAGGTAATAACATTTAATTTCCTTCTCTAATTAATTTTAAGAGTAGAAATAAAAATTTATAGAAATATAGAAAAAAAGTTTTAAAATATTGTGGAATTTAAAAAAACATATATTTTTTAAAAAATTGGATACTTGTCATACCAAAGAAGTTTGCTCGGAACATTTAGAAATGGTTTGACTGCAATCGATTTTTACTTTCTTCTATATTTATAAAGTATTTAGAAAGTATTGGATTCGTGAAAATTTTCAACTTCCGGATTTTGACGGATTCACACGTTTTAGGATTGAGATACCAAAAAACATGCTTTTACAAAATGTCTGTCTGTGAGTCTGTGACTTTGTCTGTGTGTATGTATGCGATACTTCTATTGTGGTCGCTCTATTGTAAGAAATAATTTACGGAATTTGTTAAAAATTACATTCAGCCAGTCCCAGATATAACTTGATGCTGATTAGTTTCCGTGCAATGATTTTGGTGGCTCTGCTACGCAGCATTTTCACGATTTTTGCAATAGCCCTATTTCAAGACCTAAAGCACGGATTTTCATCTAACTGCAGATTCAATTAGTGTTTTCGATGAATTAACTCTTCCTACATTTCTATGTAAATCTATGAAGTGATATGCAGCATTTTTCACTTATTTCACAATAATTCAATCCAAGATTATTTTCTAGCAGAGATTTTCATCAAATTTAAAACTCTTTTAGTCCATTACAGGAATTGACATTCTCTACATTTCTGTGTAAATTGTTCAACAGGTGGCGCTGCTATGCAGTATCTATCACAATGTCTGCAAAAACACTATCTCAAAAACTACTACACGGATTTTCACCAAACTCAGATTCAGTCAGTGCTTCACATGAATTGTCGTTTTTAATAACAAAATTACGGAATATTGAATGATATTATCACAATCAACGAAAATTTTCGGTCGCCGTGCATTTTCTTTTGAATGGGGCATTTTTCGATTACCATGCAGTTTTTCACTTCGGTCACGACATCTGACGGTTACCTTTGGAATTGATAAATATAACCACTTACGCATTAGAAAATAATTTTAAAACAAATGGTTATGTTTAAAATTTCGCTACCATTCACAAGTTAATAAAAACGCTGTAAACAATGTTCTTTATTTAGGTTCCAGGATTAAAATACTCCATCTGCTTGGGCATAATATTTAGATTTACGGAAATGCCCAGTGTATACAGCTTGTACGCTTACATTTTAAGTTTTGATCTACTTTTACATATTTTCAATAATCATTTTTAATTATTTTCTCTATTTTAATTCACCATCATTGCATATTGTCATTTTATTTCTGTAATTTAAATTGTCCATTTTATTTATTAAGCTACTTATGAATTTTCTAAAAAACATCGAATAGTACTTCATACAGAGTAAATCAAAAATGTATTTTAGCGCAGGAAACCTGCATCATAAGTACGGTGCGGGCATATATTCATTTACGATGCATATACGCTTTATTTGTTTTATGACATTCATGGAAACAAATTTGTCAGTCATCCTGTATTATGTAACGTCAACGACATGCTATCCATAAATAAATCATTTAAAATACTTAATTTTAATTTATTCCCTAATTTTTATCTCAAATTTGATTTGAGTGAAACAATTTATTTAGTTTTTTTTTCTACTTGAGATTTACGAGTAAATGTATAATTCAATTATGTTATTTAAATATTAATTTATTTTAAATGTTAATAGTATTCCTAGAAATGCTCAAGGAAAAAGAGCAAATTATGTCATTTCTGTATTACATATGATAATTTCTTATTAAAGTTTAAAAGACAAACAAAGGTCGATTTTCGGCCATTTGGACAATTATTATGTCTTATATTCATTTCTGATATCCAAATAATTCTTAGAGAAAAAAAAATAATTTTTTAAATTGCTAAATACACAATATTAAAAGTAATATTATTGAAATATTACTTTGTTTTAATTTTTTATATTTCTCTAGTAGCTCATTTTTTAATTGCTAATGATGTCATCTTCACATTAATAATATCATTTTATCTATAAAATTGAAAATCAGGAACAATATTCTATTCTCTTTACATTTTTGAACAATAATTATTTCATATATTCGTTTCACATATCTGAGTTAGTGTTTTTATAAATTCGTTACATCAGAATAGCAATTTTTGTCAGATGTGAAATGGCATAGGATACAAAAGGCAGATTTCAAGCGGCATAATTGATCAATACGGCGCAAATTCTTTTCGTATCTTGTGACGATACGGAGAGAAGATTTAAAAAAATGACAAAATAATAACAATGGGTAATAATCGCTATTAATTTTCTTTTTCCTGTTCCATTCCAATATAGGAATTAAAATAAATCTTTCGAAAATAGTATATTTCTCTCTAAGCCATTTTGGGTTTATGATTCATGTAGACCGGAAATGAAGTGGTGCATAAGTCAAAAATGAATATGACGAGGTACTCACTCGTAGGTCTATCATTGTGTTTTCCGTACAATCAAAAGTATGAAAACACGGAAAACTGGCTTCAGGAAAAATTAATGCTAAGTCTACGAGTCAACCACCAGTGGTATTCATTTTCGGCTTAAGCACCACTTCACTTCCGGCAGACATGGAACATTAGATTTCCTTATGATTATTCTTCCAAAATAAAAAGGATTTTTTCTTGTGCTCGATGACTTAGGGTTTTGTGTGGTAGGCTCTTGGACTATAAGCTGTGTAAAAGTTTTCCAATTACAGTCATCCTTCTCTACAGTCTTCTTCTTCCTACCCTTTGAATATTTATTTTTTGCTGTGTGATATCATGTACAGTCACGGGAAAAATTAACTGTGTGCTACTTTTGCAACAAATTATTGCATAAGATGCTGGAATCAAAGATTGCAGATAAAATCTACTTTCAAGATATGTATATAAAATTTCCTTAATAAGGAATCTACATAGCAAAACATTTGTTACTTTTTTTAACAGCAATAACTAAGTTTGACGCAGTACATAAATTCTGCCCACATCGAACAAACTAAAACCAATATGCATGTATTTCGTGTAATTAGTTTCAGATAAATTAATTATTTTTGAATGAGAACAGGGGATCTATTCAAATTAAAATTTACTAACAGATTTTTGAAGTGCTACAAAATGTCTGATTCACTTAAATTTTTGTTTGCCAATATGACCTTTTGTGTAACTTAATATACTTCAAATATTTTAATAGTAGAATATTTATATTGTTTTCAAAATATGATTTTATGAACTGAATAGATGAATATAAGGAGAGTTATAAATGTAAAAAATAAGACAAGCAATTATAAATGACAAATGTAAAATATTTATGCAATTAAGTAAACATTGTCAAAACTCATCATAAAAAATACATAATGTATGTTGTTGAAAGACCGATAAAATTTACTCAAACATAATTTCTAAAACTTCGTAAACTACTTCTAAGGAACCATTAAAATGATGAATTGCACCACATTATTATCAGCATCATAAGTGTCATTTGAAGTTTTTTTTTTTTAAATTTATCGTTCAAATTCTTGATACAGAACCTGATGATGTATTGCAGCAAAGAAAATATTTTTCTTCTGTCAAAAATAAAGAAGAAAATTGTTTCCATTAAACGGAATTTAGATATAAGACTTTGAAGCATGTTTTTTATGTATTTATTAATTTATTTTTCACCTCTACTCCATTCTTTTTAGAAAATTATTATTTTAAATAAAATACTTTACTTTTTTGTTAATTTAATAGGTTAATTTAGATGTTGTCCTTACAATTACCTTAAACATGTTTGACAATAATTCAAAAATGAAATTTTATTCTGAAATACTTGAATAATGGATTTTACACTACTGTAAAAATCGATATTTTGTCTTCTCTTTGATATGCAAATCAAAATCAACCAATATTGTGAAATATTTCAGGTTTATTGCATAATTTTCCATATCACTGAAATAACAAAACTTTTGTCAAATAAGTATGTTAAACCTTTTTTTAATACAGCAAAAATAATCAATAAATAATAGATGTTTTCTATTTGAAATACACAAAATAGAAATTTCATAAATGAAACAAAAAAACTAACACATAAAATCATGAATAAATAAATGTAAAATATTTATGCAGTTAAATAACATTCTCGAAGCGAAATTTCATCGATTAATATTGCCATTCGTAAAATTACATATGCGTTACGCACAAATACGTTTGGCCTTTATAATATAGATATGTAAATTAAAAATTGACTTACCTATTATTTATGCATTATATCCCAATTGAGTGGACAATCATATTGCAAGAAAACTGTACATAGTCCTAGCAATAGAGACAGTATACGGGCTCTATTTAGCAAAATTCATGGTATTTCTGAAAAAAGGCTTACCATGTTTTTTAATCATTGAATCCTAATTTTCAACGTTCCACCAAAATCTAACCATTCTAATTTTTCGTAAAAAGCCCCCCCCCCCAACATTTTGTATAAAAATATTCAATTTTTCTATTGTTTTAATCAAAAATTATCTAGATATTTAAAAAATTAGACAAAATTTGCAACATATAAGATACATGACATTATGACTTAGGATGAACAGGAAAGGAAGAGCTTGCCTCTCAACATGCGATGAGACGCTGCATGCACAAAGACACGGATTTTCTTTTATTCTTTACACAGGTTTTCGGACAACATTTGTCCGAGAATACGGACAGAGCTGCACAGACGTTGTGTAAGCCCCCGCGTAAACGTTAAGGCTCCTGTCCTTGGCCGAGGAAACGCTCGCGAGCTAATGCTATTCCTATGGGGAAGATTTTTCTAATAATTTATTCGCATTTTGACATTTTTAAATAATTTTTTTTTGCATTGGATAGCTGAGGTGCATGTCAACATTGCTCCTATTTTTACTTTTTCTATTTTTGTTGCAGATATTTTTTATTAAGTTAGTTTCACTCTCAAAACCGGTTCTGATAGAGAAACTAACTTTATAAAAATATCTGCGACCAAAATCGAAAAAGTAATCAAGGGCGATCTTGAGAGGGACCTCAGCAATCCACTGCAAAAAAATATTTAAGAATGTCAAAATGCGAAAGAATTATTAGAAAAATGCTTCCCCATAGGAATAGCATTAGCTCGCGAGCATTTTCTCGGGCGAGGACAAGGGTCTTAACCTCTCACATCTTTTGCGTTTTTTCACCTAAACTTTCCATGTAAAGTTTCCTTTGTGCTTTTTGGTTCGGTGATTCGAGTTTTAACTTACCCAAATTTCCGTAAAATGATCCCCAAAATAGGTTTTTAAAAATTGTTTTAGAGAAAAATTATCTCGAATTTCATAAAGTAGACAAAATTTGCTACAAATTAGATACATAGCGTTAAAACATAAGATGAATGAGAAGGACGTGGGTAGCCTGCCTCTCAACATGCGCCGCGGAGCTGTGTTTTTTAATTTATACAATTATGAGACAGGGTGGGGGGGCTGCTGTGGGGAATTTTTGTGAAAATTAACAATTTCGGGTTTAGGGACCGAAAAAACAAAAAGTAAGTCGATTTTTAGAACTACCATGAATTTTGCCATGTAAATTTCTCTATTTGCTGGATTTTTGTTAATAGATCTAGCATAAATATTCATACAAATGAAAACTTTAAACTGATTTATTCGCTGTTTATATATTCTCTAGCAGGGGTGACCGAACTAAGCTCGGTCAAAATTAACTTTGTGTTCAACTCGATATAATATACTTACTGCATTTTTAACTCTGTATTATTGCTATAAAGTATGTTTTTTATAACAGTATTATTTACAAAAACTTCAATATGAAAACTATGTATGTACGTACTTATTTATATATTTTACATTATTTACACATTTACAACAAAAGGTCATCAAGCAAAATGATATTTTTAGCTCGTCTCTGACTGTTTCACCATGCATCTCGATTCCTATTAAGAATGTGTAAAAAGTTTCTTCACATGCTGAAAGCATTTTTTTTTTTAAATACACCAAAAATTGGAGACATTTTTTTTTTAATTTGACGCCAAGTATGTGCTTAGGTATTTTAATTTTGAAAGTCGACTTTTCGGCCGGATGTCGCAAATATTTTGTCACATATTGCCAACTGGCTGTTACATTATTCTTGGTTTCATGGTTATGACCAGTGTTACATAAAATGACCCAATAATCAAATCAGTTTAAACATCTGACACAGCTCAATGATATCAACGGTAAAATAAAAAACGGTAGAATATAAAATTTATTCAAAATTGAGTCGTTTCTTACATAAAATTATCTTGACCCGCCAGGAACCCCAAAATGACACATTAATATAATTTTCTCGAAATTGAGACCAAGTTCTGTGGTCTTTTCAAAGTTGAAAACGGTAAAATACCAAATTCAGTTAAAAATCGTTAAAAGTCGTATTCTAAATAAAATTAGTTTGACACATAATGTCCCAAAATGACCCACTAATCGAAATTTCTCGAGCATGTGACCTAGCCCAAATTCTCTGGTGCCAAAAAACTGTTGGCTACAAATTTTTTTTAAATCGATCCACCCATTCGTTAGGTATAAATATCTTGATCCATTGTGACCCACTAATCCAATTTTCTTGAACATGTGACCAAGCCTAATTATTTTCTTGTACCCGAAAACGATTGAATACAAAATTTAGAGAAATTCCTGCGAGCCATTTTCTAGATTAAATTAGCGTGACCCAAAAATTACCCACTAATCAATTTTTTTCTAACAAGTGATTTAAGCCATTGATCTTCGTATAATCCAAAATAATGGAATACAAAATTTATTTTTCAAAATCGTTAGAGCCGTTATTTAGATAAAATTGTTTTGACACATAATGACCCAAAATGACCCACTAATCAAAATTTCTCGAACATGTGACCAAGCCCAATAGTTTTCGCGTGCCAAAAAATAATTGCATACAAAATTTCGTGTTGGGTGCAAAATTTCGTTGGATAAAAAATATGTGAATTCTAATGATTAATATCGATCCAGTTGTTCAATAGATATAAATAGAAGCTCGTCCCTGACCTATTACGAGCCAAAATGACCCACTTTTCAAATATTCTTGAACATGTGATTGGTAACAAACATACCCAATGGTATTGTGTGCCCAATGGTATTGTTGTTCCCAAAAATGGTAAAATACAAAAATTTGTCAAAATCATTAGAACCGTTTTTAAGATAAAATTTACACACACACAGACATACAATTTTCCCTCGTATTAGAGTAAAATATTTTTAACATTCCTTGATTCTTTTTAATGCAATGTGAATGTGATAATCTAATGATTTATATTTTTCATATAAATATTTTAAGATATATAGAAAGAACTTTTATCTGCTGGGAAAAGCTTTTATTTATTGTAATATCTTTAAGTGGACAGATTACTTTGAAATTGGTCAAAATATATAGTTCCTTTATATTAATAATAACTGAAAACTTCATTAATTGTGAATATTTTGACGCCGCATTTTTACCTTTACGATATTTATAAATCGAAATATTGTAAATTTTGTTAACCTTTACAAAGGGGCTGTGACATCATCTGTTCGAGAATACATGCTAAACCAGATTGATGCTGTACGAGGCCCCGTGTAAAGGTTAATAAATCCAGTTTAAATACGCACACATATGATAACAAATATTAAAAAATGCTCTGGTGAGCAACAAAAAAGCTTAATATGTTTTAAGTATGAAAAAGTGTTTGACAAGTGCTTCTAATTGAGCATGAGAAAGGACAAGGGTTCCCTTCTTGGCTGCAGTTCACTGTCCATGACCATTACGAATTACATATTCCATTACATATTTCATAAATACTTGAAAAAAAGCATATTTGTGAAATATATATCTATATGAAATATATATATGTATACATATATATTAATGTTAAAAACCCATACATCTTATAATCCATGCACAGTTTTATACAGTATATTTCAATGTAAGTGGAAAAAAATCGAAACAAAAATATCTGTATTTGTAAAATTAGTCGGAATTTTTAAAAAGATAACTAAAAAAATAAATTTTAGTAAAACAGGCTGTTCTACAGGAATTTATTACTTTTTTTATAATTTAAATTTCAGTACTGAGTTTTATGACAACACATGTACTGCAGTATTTTTCAAAAATAAGGCAATAGTTTCAATGCAGCCCCATTAAAAATTAAATGCTAGTTTAAATATGATTGCTTGATATTAATTTATCTTAAACCAAGGCAAATGTGACATTCTACACTGTAAAAGAAAATCTGTAAAGGTACTACACTTTATCTAGGAAACTGGGATTCCAAGAACTTTTTCTGTAACGGTAACAACAAAAACTCATGTTTTAGAATCGGTTACATGGATTTTTCCTGTTATCGTTCATAAAAAGTTCTTGGAATCCCAGTTTCCTAGAAAATGTTTAGTACCTTTACAGATTTTTTTTTTACAGTGTAGTGATTCATATATATCATATACATATTTCAAGAAACAGATACTAATGATATTTTTTATTAATTAAAACGATTTTATTAGCTTCACCTGTATGTATGTATATAACTACAATGTACTAACTATCTTTGAACGTTATTTTCACCCACTTTACGACAAGGTTAAATTGAAACTTTGCACACTTATTGAGAACCGATGTAAATTCAATAATCCAAAAAATCGCCACTTAACAGAATCAAAATAAAAAACGACCGGATAAACGGATATAAAGCAATTTTATAAATTAACAGTCACCTGACACAATAGACCCATGACAACCATTGAAACACATATGAAAACCGTTATTATGCAACCAGAAAGAAAATATTTTAAACTTTTTAGTCCGACTTGATATAAAAGCGTGTGTTTTAGTTTTTAAAACTATTTAGCAATTATTCTAGAGAAAACTCTTAATTATTGTCATATCGTTAAAGAACAGAATTTACATTTTTAGCAAAATTATTATAATTAATTTAGTCCAAGCCGAATACGACATTCTATTTTCCATACATAAATTTGAGAATGTCCGTGGCACATTATTTATTGATATAATATTTTGATTTTTTTGTGATAGTTAAACAAATCATTTGTAAATAAAACCACAAAACAAAACATTTTTTTAATTAAATTTATTTAAAAAGTGGGGTATTTTAAAATCGTTGTAACTCAAAATATTGTTTTTAGAATTTATTTTTTTTTCATTTAAAAAAACTGAAATATATAACCATTAATTTTGATTCGCCTCTTTTTAAAATGTTAGTTATTATTATTATTATTATTATTATTATTATTATTCAATATTGAAAGAAAAAATTCCAAAAATATATACATAACTTTTACCTAAAAAATATCATATTTTCAAAATTAAATATATATATTTTTTAATATTTCTGAATCAAAACTAAAAAAAACAATTGAAAAAACATGTTCTAAGTTTAAAGCTTTAATTTTTACGGTATTAGATTGACAACAATTTAAATAAGAGAAAGTATATAAAAAAAAACCTATCATGAAAAACACTTTCTTTTCTTATTATGATAGAAATATGATTTAATCGTTATTTTAAAAATAACTAGTCAGATGTGGCAAAACCAACACTTGAACATGTTACACATGTCTTATACATATTAACACTTTCTAGAAAATGCAGTATAGCAGCGCCACCGGTTAGGTGGTTTAAACCAAAATCTATTCATCAATAACTTATAACTGAATCTGAAGATTGAACAAAATAGGTGCTTAAAAATTTTGATATAAAGCAATTGCAAAATCTAAAAAATATTTTCATAACAGCGCCATATATTGGGTGATGTGCACGAAAAACCAATTTTTTATAAGGTACTTACTGAATCTTAAGTTTGATCAAAATTCATGTATTTGTTTTTGAGATATGGCTGTTGTTGAAATTGTAAATAATGAAGCATAGCAGCGCCACCTGTAAAGCGATATACATTAAAAATTAATCAAAGCTTGTTCCTACACTGTAAAAAAAAGTGTCGATCTACTAAAAAAACTTTAGTGATCCTTGTAGTTACTAAAAAATTTGTAGTAATCTTAGTCGGTTACAAGAAAATCTGTAAGAATTACTAGAAAAAAGTTAGCAACGAATAGAGTTAATAATTTTATATTTTTAATAGATATTACTAAAACTCACTTGGTGTGGCCTTGATAGCATAGTCGTTATAGTAACGGACTCCAGCCTAAAAGCACAGAGTACGGAACAGAGAATCAACTTTCATACGTTGTAATGGCAACTTGTTTAACATGGGATAACGCATAGACAGTAGTGATACGAGCGGATGACTCTGAAACTACGATCATAACATAAGAGAGGTTGCTAATTCGGCGAAACATCGCTTCCTTGGCGACAAAAAAAAAAAAAAATACAGCGACGGCTTGCTGCTTCTTGTTTTGAAATTTATGAAAGAATTATTTTATTATGAAATAACTTTGACGCATTCGTCTTGCAAACAATGCATGTGTTTCTTCTTAACATAACGACCTAATAATTTAAACTTGAAAATTCAAGAACAATAACAGTAATAATTACGAATCAATATAAGCGCGGAAATCTAAGATCAAATAGCATAAGTACGTGTGCAAAGATAATCAAATCAGCATTCAGCAAGAAGTGCCAAGCCAGAATATGGTTACAGTTAAACAGAAATCACGAGGATAAAAATCGCCAACGCGATGGTTTAGTTTTTAAGTGATCCACTGAGGGCGTTCTTTTCAAGCCGAGTTGAGGCTCTGTCTGTACTCTGTGGCTAAAAGGTCCCGTTTCGATACTGGCCACTGCCAAATACGCCCCGAATATATGTAGTGTAAGTAATCGTTAATAAAGGGATAATGAATATACTGTCGGAGCAGTAGTAATGTTTGGTGCTGCCATCTATTGCGGTTTTGCCGAAAATCTTCCGCTTCAGAAGTCTGGATGCAGCTCAAAGGAAACTCCTGCCCTCCCGGCCCACGTAATGGTTATTAAAAATAATTTTGGAGCTATTACTAAAATTTGCTTGGTGGCTCATACTAAAAATTTTTAAGTTAGTTATACAAAAAATTCTTTTGTTTAGTTTACAAAAGAAATGCTTGTTTCACTTGCCAAAAAAAAGTTTGTAATGGTTACTAAAAAATTCTGTGGAATACAAATTTAGTAAAAAATTTTTAGTAACCTCTTGAATTTTTTTACAGTGTATCAAGGTCTCACAGAATCTAAAGTTTTGTAGAATTCCGTGCATTAATTCTTGAGACAGAGCTATTGCGATAGTCATAAATAATGTACCGTGCAAATGTCATCTGTAGAGTAATTTACCCCGAAATGTTATCAGCACCATGTTATATCGATAACTAAATGTAAAGTTTTATGAAAATCCATGCACTAGTTAATGAAATATGGCTGTTGCGGAAATTGTGAAAAATGTCGTATAGCAGCGTCTCCTGTTGAGTGATATACACCAAAACCTAATCAGATTTAATTTGTATTATGGTCTGAGAGAATATAAGGTTTGAAAACTTACGCGCATTAGTTCTTGAACAGAGCGCCCGCCACATTTTTGTCGTATACAGGCAGACAGAATAACTGACAGACTAACAGACTGAAAGGCTCACAGACTTACAGACACACATTTTGTAAAAATACACTGGTGTGTAAAATTTAAGGACGGGTCCCAAAATTCCAATTTTCAAAAAATTTGTAAGCAATAATTTTAAAGCGAATATTCAAAAGGAAATAATATAATTAGAATAGTTACAATCCTTGCATAACAGCTAGTCCATATAACATCTCATTCCGGTCACACATGGTCACAAGAGTCACAGTCACTACGAAGAAGCAAAAAATAGGAAATTCCATACGTCTCAAAAGACTACTATATGTGACTCCACTGACAGGTCACTGTGAATGCTGCTTCTGTCGAGTCTCAAGGTAAATTTATAATGTAATTTCATTGAGACTCTCGTGTGACCTCTCATCTGGAGACTCAATTTCAAAGTCATTGTGAACGTTGTATTATTATAAATTACAAATAATATCCCATTAAAGTCACACGGTGACTTTTTACCACTTTTTACAGTGGTTACTTTACGATAGGGTCTGTGTAACTATTTGACAAAGTCCTGTGACAGAAAGTCACCATGTGGCTTTAATGTAACGTTATTTGGTTATTTATCATAATGCAACATTCATAGTGACTTTCAAATTAAGTCTCCAAATGACAGTCATATGAGGTTCTCAATAAAACGACATTATAAAGTCACCTAGAGACTCAAAACAAAGCAGCAGTCACAGTGATCTGTCAGTGGAGTCACATATAGTAGTCATTTGAGACTCATAAAAGAGACGTATGGAATTTCCTATTTTTTGTTTCGTCGTAGTGACTGTGACACTTGTAATCATGTGTGACCTGAATGAGATGATATATGGACTAGCTTGGGACTCGTCCTTAAATTTTGCACACCAGTGTATGTTTTTACTATTCTCTGACCCCAAACGTCTAAATCCCTCTCGAAAACCGGATTTCAAAAATTTGCACGAATCTAATACATTTTTCTCGTAAAGATAGAAGAAAATAATAAAGGAAGAGAAATTTTTAATGCAATAAAATGTATTTTGAAAATTTCAAAATATTTCTACCCGGATCCCTTTAAAATATAGATATATATTCCATAGGGAATACTATACTTGGGCATTCATTCTGCATCCTTAAAAAATGTAAAAACAAATAACACTATTTCCTCAAACAGAATCTCTAAAGCGTAAAAGTAATATTAAGATTATTAAATGAATCATTAAAATGATAAATTATATCTCGTTTTTTACCAGAAGTATTAATATCATTTGGAGAATTTTTCAGATGGGTAGTTCACATTTTTGATGGAAATAATTAGGTTTTTAAAGTATTAGAAAAAAATGTCATCATTTTACGTAAAAATGAGGCAAAATATTTAATGCAGTAAAATGGATCTCTGGAGAAAATTTTGAGATAATGATATACTTTTTTGCACTTGCATTTTTTTTTATTAGAAATTTTAGAAAAGTTTTGGCATAATTATATTTTTTTTTCTTAATTAACATTCATTTTATTTATTTATTTATTTATTTTTTGGTATTTTGACTTAAGTATTTGTAAATGGAAACATAGAATGATATATTACAACTATATTTTTGAAATTTAAGTATAAAAAAATAAGGAATAAATTAATGATTAGAAATTCTTCAAATACTTCTTGTCTACGTCAGCGAAAAGTTTTTAACCTCAAATTAAGAAAAATCACATGAATTTTTTTTATTACATAACTATATCTTATTAAATACTATCTTTTATTAGATTGCTATTTTCGTAAAAGTATAATATTTTACAAGAAACTACTAGAAAACTGCAAGACAATACCACACTGCAGAAATTCAAAAATTACATAACTTGTTACATGTACTTGGATACAATACACATTTTTAAATATAATGAAATTGCATATTGAGGTTATACCTGTAATATAATATTTTGGACAATGTTAGAAGAAATTTTAAGAACTTTAATACTTGCTAGAAATATAAATAATAAATAATTATATGATAATCTACATATATAAAATTCTTTCTCTATATGTATGTTCAATTGCTGATCCATTCACACGGAAAGTTCTGTACATACATTTTAGAACGTAGAAACGGCGCTGTCAACATAAAAAAAAAATCATGAGACCACTGTTTATACATTTTTTTTCTGCCACCTTCCATACTTTAACATTACAGAAATCTCTCTTTTTTTTCATTTTTATTTTCTGTCATTTTTTTCCCTGTTGTCAGACCCAAAAAATGACAATAAAAAACGAAACAAAAGATAACGTGTGTATTTTCTTTTTATTTAATAATAAAAATTCAGATATCTCGCAATGTTGCTGCACTTTTGAAAAAGATAAAAAACAGATTTTGAATCTCTGAACAGAAAATCAACATATTTCATATATGTTTATATATATATATATATATGTGTGTGTGTGAGTGTGTGTGTGTGTATGTGCGTAAAACATTTAAGTAAACGTGCGTTAAAATGACGTAGTATTTTCAACTGAATGTTTTAAAGTTAAAAAAATCCATTTTAGTACAGTTGTATGAATTTCTGGAAAACAATTTAAGGAAAATATTATAGTAAGGAAAATCGTTTGCTAGATATAATATCAATTTTCGAAATATGAGTTTAAACTGGTACTAATAAGCAGTTACTTCAATTTATTTCTGAATTATTTGTATCTATAATTACATCATCTGGATAAATGTTTTAATACTTTAAATGTTTTCATAACATTCTGCAATTCATATGAAAGACGGTTACAAAAAATACAAATTTTCAAGAATTTATAATAGGAACAATAAACGTTACTATTATTTTTTAAAGTGAGAATTTTCTTTAAACGAAATTTATTGGGTGACATAACGGTTCAATGCTTTTGTAAATTGACGTTATTTGCATATTACCGTATTTTTGGGTGTATAGCCCGCACCCCTAAATCGAGCAGCGCAGTAAAAAAAGTGCGTGTATAACCCGCGGAGATGCATCGGTGTACAGTCTGCGGGCTATACACCATTTACAAATGCATATTTCGATCAGGGTTCGAAATTAGAAGCCATTAGTCATGATTTTTAACACAAATTTACCAAATTTTTTCGTGATGAATACCTACAGTAATTCGGCCAAAAAAGTAAGATTATCAGTACCGTAATTTTCAGAAGAAACCCCGCGGCGTTTATGTGTTTTAAGATAAAATTTGAAGCGATGCGGCGTTTACGCGCATTTGTTTTCAAACAAGCATGTTATTTTTTCTGAATTTTTCTGAAAAAAAAAATCGGTGATAAATTCAAAATTTACGACATAAAAAAATGTATATGTATCTTAGGTCCCAAAAGGATCGAATCCTCGGAATAGATCCGAAATTCACCAACTCCGAAAAGGAACGATTCCTCGGGCTCTATCTGAAATGAAACGACTCCAGAAAAGTTCGATTCCTTGAACTCGATCCGAAATGAAACGACTCTGTAAAGGAACGATTCCTCGGAATCGTTTCGAAAATGAGCGACTGCTCTGAATCGTTCTGAATTGACATATATCTCGCTTTTTTGTTCTTTGCAACAGGCTAGGGTACCAACTCCGAAAAGGAACGATACTTCGAACTCTATCTGCAATGAAGCGACTCCGGAAAAATTCGATTCCTTGAACTCGTTCCGAAATGAATCGACTCTGTAAAGGAACGATTCCTTGGAGTCGTTTTGGAAAAGAGCGACTGCTCTCAATCATTTCGAAATAACATGAATCGCGCACTTTTTTTTGGCAACAGGGTACGATAGATTATTTTTTGAAAAATAAACTAAATCTTAAATGATCATAAATTCAGAATCGTCGAGGTTGGAAGGGTTCCTTATTTTGTATTTTGTACTCTACAAACACAATGCGGTGCTGCAGCACCGATTCGCTAGCAAAATATTTTCTGGTATTTTATTTCTAATTTTTTTTTTTTTTTTTTTTTTTTTTTTTTTGGTCTCGCGTATAAGTCGATTCCCTCCCTTTGAAGTTTTTTTTTGTCTAAAATTTCACGACTTATATACGCGAGTATATATGGTAGCTATTATAGATCTATCAGTGCAATACTTGGCGATAGTTGCGACAGTTCTTCCAAACCCAGAAATAACTGAATTTAAGCAGTAAAAAAGCCTTTACAAACATGGGAGACTCTCTAAATTTCGCGGCATAGCGAAAAAAAACTTACAAATTTTGATGTTTTTTCAAATTTTTTGAGATTTAAAAGTTGTAGAAAAAATATCATGATTTTCAATTTAAAAGAAAACATTTGTATAACCCACACCGTGTATAAGCCGCAGCGGCTTTTTAGAAGGTTTTTTTCTTCTATAAACCGCGGACTATACACCCGAAAATACGGTAATCGCTTTGGATTTCGTTTTTATGAATGGGAATATGAATTTCTGCTTAAAAATTATTTGCAATATATCTTGAGATATCTGTGTTAACGATGCCTTATATACTGTCAATTAATAGAACATAAATAAGAAGCGTTTTTAATTTGGAACATGAATACATTTTTAGCAGTTCAAAAGCTATTTTAAATAGCTATATAAAAAGCATTTTTAGTATTATCATTTTGGAGATCAGTTAATCATAAATATTTTCTTTATATTGCACTTACTTTTACGAAAAATACATTTCACTCCCTAAGGTGGGTGATAGTCATTCAGCGGTCAAATTTCACTCGGTAATGTTAAGTCTATGGGCGTTTGATACAGTTTTATATTCAAGATATTTATTCGGGAAATCAAAAATTTAACTTTATTTTTCAGTATTCTCTCCTTAAAAGAATCTCTTTTTTTCTTAGTTTTCAAAAGATTTTAAAAAATCTATGCATAATTGTGCATGAAGTGTTAAAATTTTACCTCCAGAGTTCGTTAGTTTTTAAAACACAAAATATTAAATTGAGCATAAATTTTAGAAAAATTCCGTGAACAAAGTAAAAGAAAAATGACATTCATTAAGAAGATAACACCGAAAATAGAAGTTTAAAAATATTGATTTTCGGCGGAGACAATTTGAATATAAGAATGCATCAAACGCCCATAGACGTAACATTAATGACAAGGAAGGTTCCATACAGGCATAAATCTGAAAAAAATACAAAATGTTCTTCTCATGAGGCTATACATGTTTATAAAAAATTCGGCGGAACCCCCATGCAGTGTCCGTAAAAAATAATGAAAATTTCGTTATTTGACGATTTATCATCGGCTGGCGATGTAATGCAATTTGAAAAAATACTTTTTCACATCAAATATACTAAAAGGGAAAAAAGTGTCATGTTGAACTTGTTTAGATAAATTTAATTTAAATAATTTTTGTTTTGACAGTTTTAGCACGTTTTAAGTATAATTTTGTTATATCAATATTTATATGTATTTACATTTAAATTTAATCATCAAAATTTGCGATTTAAAACGAAATTCATAATTTAAATGAATTAAATTGTTTCAAGCTCAAAGTCCAATTGAACATTGTCGATTCAATTTTGTTGCCATGGAAACATTTTGCTTTTATTTTTGAAACGCTTAAATGTACGAAAATAAATTTTCTCCATGACTATTTTTATTTATTAATATATTTTTCCAATCATAATTTAAATAACTACCCCAACTGGCAATATATGTATATAATGCAAGATATATGCATATACATATTAAACTATCTCACTGTTTATGTTTAAACTCATTAAATACCATTAACACGCATTCCAAACATTCAACATTTTCAGTTACGTTAAAATGTTTGCTTTAGGCGGGGAAATGTACAGCACGCCAAATCGCTTGACGCTTTCGTCTTTTCACGCCAAATGTTCGAAAGTATTTTATTTTTTTACATAATTTCTACTGTAATTCCGCCGCTAATTTTGACTGATATTTATTACATACATAAGTAGTTTAATTAGTATTTCTTTCAAAAAGTTCTGAGTATGCCTACTATGGAGACCTTTCTTGTGAGTGTAATTCGAACAGTGTATGATTAGAACCCATACTGGTCTCCAAACAAATCTTTAATTAAAGGAAATATATCAGTGAACTTAACCTTCCATTTTAAAGGACTGTGAATGTTCTTACGCATCTGAAAGCGATATAATTGTCACAGAGCGAAAATATTTCCTAGGGTGTACCTATAAGCTGTTAAGTACCAAATATTTTATTTGATCACTTACAATAGGATTTGGTTTAAGAATGGTAGACAGATATGCAATGTACAAAATAATTTCCCTTAAAAATTGTCTAACTTTTTAGAAGACTAACAATTCAGAATAAATTTCACCTGATTGTAGAACTTTTATCTACATTTCTTCGGAGCGAGAATAATAATCTCCAAAAATAAAAGAATTTCAATTGTTTGTTACGGCCAATATGAGCAGAATCGAGTTTGGACAGATATGCAATTGTAGACAGATATGCAATTGTAGACAGATATGCAATATATAAAAACATTTCCCTTAAAAATTATCTAACATTTTAAAAGACTAAAAATTCAGAATCAATTTCAACTGATTGTAGAACTTTTATCTACATTTCTGCGGAGCGAGAATATTAATCCCCAAAAATAAAAGGATTCCAATTGTTTGTTACGGGGAATTGAGTTTGAGCACGATTTGATAGAAATGCACTTAATTATAAGGGTACAATTAATCCAAAGTAAGCCTTTTCCTCATCATTTATTCTCATATCATAAATATTAACGACACTGATTTGCACCTGGAATGTATCTGTTTATTTTGGGGTTGTTTGTATAATTATAAAAGTATAAAATATTTATTATTTAAATTAGTCAAGTGGTGTTTGCTTTTTTAACATATAAATCGAATATTGTTTTTCTATTGTTGAAAAAAAAGCGGGAAAGCACTTCGTGAAAACTTGTAATTACTATTAGGAGATTAACTTTGTTTTGGTATTTTTTCTTTGTTAATATTTCTTAACTCGTGAGAACGCGTGCATACCCACGGTATGGCTGTTTTTCACTTAGTTGCCAATAAATGTAAATAGTAATGGACACATTATTTCGTTGGAACCAAACATTATAAATTCTCTGATAAAAAAAGTAGAAGATTTTTTTTTTTTGATAATGTTGACAATTGTAAAAACCATACGCATTCTTGGTCTTTCAGGCCCGGCTAACATACTACCGGATAAAGATAACCACTCACAGTAGCTGAAAATTTGCGTGCAGTTCTGTAAAAAATATATAGAAGATACCAATAAGGAGTTTTTTTATAAAAATTTTAAATAAAATCATGAAACGAAATGCAATATTTCACCTTGATGCAATCATAAACATAAGCTAGTCGTTAGGGGCGACCATAATACTTACCCATCATGGATATGCATAATATAATACATGAAACAGAACATGTGAAAACTATTGAAAAAATGCATCGAAATTACAAAACAAAAATTAAACGTATATCTAAATATTTTTAATATACATAGTAATACGCTATTAATGAATTGCTGATGAATCAATTTCGACAAACGCCAAACGTTAAAATAAATAAAATGCCAAACTACTGAAAAAGTGCTGAATTTCGTAAAAGAAACACCTTTATAACTCCAAAAATAATAATCGTATTATTTAACAGTTTACTGCTTTGGATTAAACGTCAATTAAAATATATCTTTGAACTTAAATTAGTTATGAAATATAGGGTCATGAAAAATAGAAAAGTATAGAAATTATGATTACAAATACCTCAAGAACTAATTATCCGATCAGCTTCTTTCTGTGTTCCTATAAAAAAATTAGAACATAGAATGAAAATTCTTATTCTATGTTCAAAAGAAAACCGCCAATGCAGTTTAGTGCGTCGATTCATAAAATTGACGGGAGAATCAGTATGTGCTTCTGAGAAAGAAGACTTTATTTTACGAAATAAATATTATTCCTTTTTATAAAAAAGAAGAAAATAAAAGAAAGGAACAAACCTTGTTAAAATATGTCTAAAATTGTTGGAATAAACAAAGTTGACATCGATGTATCCCAAATTGCAAGAGGAGAAATATTTTCGCTCTTAATTAAACTTTTTTCTGTAATATAGAAAATATCAATTAAACATAAATTTTGTTTAACATAATTTTTTCTTTTCCTTAAATAATTCTTCATTAATAAATAATTAAATTATGGATAAAGGCATCATTAAAAATGCATACTAATTTTGATATTCCTAATTTATACTGCTGATATTCCTTCATAAATTCTGCACACTCTCGGTTCCGAAAATGCTGAATTTTAAAGTTTTTTTTTTATTTATTTATTTAATGGAATCTCTGCCAATTTAAATATTTTGAAAGTAGATATATTTCTGTTATAATTAAGTAATGTGTTCTTAAACTCTTTATAAAATAAAAATAAAAAAGTAGAATTAGTTTTTTAATGTGTTAAAAAATACGTGTAAAAAATAGTTAATTTTTTGAATGTAATTAATATTGTTAGAAATAAAATATTAAAATTAACAGTAAAATGTTAACTCCCAATCGTTATAAGCGGAGAATCCGTTCAGTCCATGTATAAACATAAGCATAATTTGTATATTTTTCTCTCGAACGTATAACATTTAAGTAGCTGAACTGTTTTCAATTATTTATTAATACAACGCAATGCACATCCATTAAAATTAGCAATTTCCTCTCAGAAACAATTCCGTACTATGCGTAAAATTTTAAAATAAAATATTTTATGTTATTCTAATATCTATAAAATAATCACATTCTAAAGTTCTAAATATAACATAAAAAGGATTTTATTAACAAAGAGGCTTTCGTTGTCAGTAACGTTTAATAGTCGTGCAAATTCTAAGCATAAACCTTGTTAAATTATTTTACCACATTGTTTAAACTCCCCAGTGAATATGGAAATAGCCTTCTTAACAGTTACATTGAATTCGGATTATAATAAGATAAAATACATTAGTCAAATTTTAACTCGAGTCTTAATTAAAACGATATATATTCAAGAAAATTCAGTTACTTATATCGTAAGTACACATAGATATATTCAAGCTGACAAAGACATTTAAAATACATTTCAATGAAAATCATGATTATAACATATAGTACATTACATGGAGCGCAAAATAAATGTAAATAAATGTTGCATTTTTATCAACTCCCATGAGAAAATCGTTGATTTTAAATGTATGATATTTTCTGGAATTATCTCATTGAAATAATTGGAAAAGCTGAAGATTGATTAAATTCTGTAATAGAAACGAATGTTTTTATAAGTAAATGTGTTTACATGTTTTTCTTTTTTATATACACTGATAACAAATTCATGGTAATTTCAGTTTCAGTTTTTAAGGTTTTGTATATTTTTGTTTTTATGTTTAAATAGATTTTCTCGCTTAATTCGGCGTGGTCTCGTAAGCCACAATTTAATTAATTATTTTTTATGTCATAATAAAAAAAAAAAATTCCAACAAAATACGATCTACATATTTTTAAGAATGTGTTTTCAATACAAGTTAAAATTATATCGTTAATAAAAATATGATTGCAGCATAGTGGAATTTAAGTCATTGTTACAAATTTTTGATTAAAAACCACTTGAAATGAGCTATGATTCCTAATGAATGAATAATATTATGTTTTACTTTATTTTTATAGGTTACCTTGTGATACAACTGTATAATGAATGAATTAATAGCAAAACATTAAAGGTTGGATGAATTACATAAAAAATGGCACAACTATAAATCAGTGTAAAATTGTGCAATAAAAATATATGTATAGTCACGTTTCATGCAATACTAAAGTTATTTATGATTTTTTTACCACCTTAATGACGGATGCATTCTAAGTATACAGGTGTTTACGAGTATATTAAATTATATACTACTACTTAATACGAATATACTACTACAGGTTTCAAACGACAGCAATAAACAACCATTTGAAACGATATTTTCCATAGCAATATTGAGAGAAACTGTTTATTGAAAAACCAGTTACATCTCTGTCGGATTCAGAAATTTCACTCTCAGATGAATGTGAACATCCATAACAGAATTATTCACCACACTCATCTTTATATATATATATAAAAAAAATCTACACTTTATCTAAAAGTCTTTGAATCGCTTCTGCATCAGAGGGATTTAAAATATCTCTTGGTCCACGTTTCAAACGACATTCAAAACTACTCATTTTCCGATTTCTTTTTAAATTCATTTTTGCTCTCAAATGCATCAGTCTAGCAAATAGTCTTACGTAAAAAGTACACAAAGTGCCATGATTGTGGATTCTTTGATAAATGCAGAAACTATTGCACAAACAAAGCAATCAAAAACGGCATTTTGAACCGATTTTTCCGAAGCGGGAGATCTGGGAACTAAAAAAGGGGTCTTATTGAGAAGATAATCGTTTATAAATAAAATTCGGATGAATTGAGCGTAAAATGACATCATTCGACACCTTATACGTCTCTTCGAAAATCCCCTCAGCAAGTTTCATGTTTCTACTTTTAAAAATGGGTCTGAAATTGTATCAGAAAATTTCAAGCTGTTGAAAATAAAAATAGTTTTTTTTTTTTTTTTTTTTTTTTTTTTTTTTTTTTTTTTCTTTTTTTAATACACTCTTGAAAGTATGCCACGGTCTGCAAGACCTCTTTCATAAAAATAAAACCACGAACGAAAAGTTTTAGCGAATAAGGAATGTTTCTCAAAATCGCAAAAGAGAAAGATACCAGAAGAATTCATTCAATCAATTAAAAGAAAAAAAAAGATGGGTAATAGGTTTAATATTACAAAAGGTCCGTGAGACCGGCAATACTTATTACGGGTTAATAGACTTATACAATAGTGTGGGCCGAAAAAAACTTTTTTCTTTGTTTTCAATGATGGTGGGTGCGGAAAAGTAGCCGTTGGTGGCACTCTGTTCACACACAAAAAAAGAGATTTTTTGGACATTTGCTTACCCTGTTGCAAATGGCTTGAAATTTTGCAAAAATGCAAACTTTTTTACCAAAAAAAATAAATAAATAAATATCAGATTAAATTTATTTTGCTTGCATTTACTTGAAAAGGCTTATTTAATGTATTAAAGGTTTAAATAAGTTCTGATAATGCATTACTTAATAGCTATGTGTATTTTAAATTAGTCGATTTTTATAGCTTTTTCGCGTATAACAAGGAAAAGTTGTATTTGTTTGAATCGTTCATTAGTTTCGCTCTTATTTTTGTCCCTTCGAAAACAACGCAAAGTTGGTAGCCGTCCTAAAAAAGAAGCACGATTTTATAATGTATATATTTTTGAATATATATGAATGGAAAAATGCTTCGACATATCGTTTATTATTCTGTAATTCTAGAACCGGAGTAACGTGTACAAATATAAAATCTATTTATGTATCATAAAGAATAATTTTTGTGAGAATTTTCATTCAAAATAAATATTATTCATGTAAATATTTATAATTGTAAAAAAAAGTTATGAATAAATTCCATTTGTGTTTCTTTAATTAATCATAGAATTTAATTTAAGCATATAGAAACATTACAATATATGAATTATTATTTTCTTTTATCAATTAAGAAAATTCTGCTATTTATCTAATTGAAAACTCGGGTACACATACATATACCTAAAAATATTGTCTACTTAATACACACAAAAAAGTCATATTTTTCGCAATAGATGATATAAAAATAGCTAAATGAAATATTTACTTATTTTCTTATAGTTTTGCAAATATTGAAGGGCGAAGAGGTTAAGTAAAAGTATCTCGAAATTTATTTCTAGTCTAATATGCATAAATTAATATAAAAGTCTAATTTGGAAGTGGCTTTCGGTATTACTCAAAATTTAAAATTATTGCATATTATATCAAATAAAGGGAACATACCGCAAATTTTATTTCTATTCTAATACACAAATCTAATTTTAAGTCGTTTTTGGTATTCCAAAAAATTTTAAATTATTGCATATTGTATGAAATTCAATAAATATATTGCAATAAACATTAAAAATATAAATAACATTTTTAAAAGTGCATTTTATTATTCTTTTTATTAAATGTTACAATATGCATAAAATACATTTTCACGGATTACCCAGTTTTTATATATTTTTTTAATTTTAGAAAATATCGTATTTATTAATTTTAAATTTAATTTATCAATTATAATGGTATAAAGATGAAGGAATAAATGGAATCTCTGAACGGAAAATTCTAGTTTGTCTAAGATAATTAAGGTCTCTACTTAATTAACCAAAAACCAAGAACTGAAGATTCGTTGTAATATATCTACTCAGAATTTTCTATTGTGGCATTTAAAATTGCGAAGTTTAACTGATAGAATAAATCGATCTTAGATAAGTTATTTTGAGTAAAATATTTCAATTTGAATAACAATGCCTATGTTAGAGAAAATTAAAAATTATCTTTATCTTTGAAGGTGATGGAAGTTTATTTTTAGATTATTTTCATACGACTGATTAATTTGGAAGGAATAATGGAGAATAAATGATTTACTTTTAAACTCTTAATAATCAGAAAATGTCATATCTAATTCATTTATCGAAATTTTGTTAATATGCAAATGCAATTAGTTAAATAACCTTTTCATTCCCTGAATCTATATGTGAATAAATATGTGAACATCCATTATTTCCCTTTTTATTAATAGTACTTAAACATAATTGCCATTTCTATCTTAGAATGGTATGCTTCGATATCTAGGATTCAGAATATCAAAATAAACTAAAATTCTTCCATGAAGTCAATGTGGAGATGACATAATTCAGTATTAACGAATAATATTACATTAATATTCAGTAACGAAAAGGATAAAATTATACATTAGATAAATTTGTCTGTTACCACGATGACATTCAGCACCAAGGACCACTGATAGTATCTTTATTTAGAATCTTACATAGTATAAGGTAAATCTTGCAATCTTTTTCAAATATATATATATATATATAATTGGTCGATTTTGACGTTTCAGACGGTGGAGATTCCGAAAAACATATTTTTAGGAAAAATATGTGCCGTCCATCAATCCGTTTCTTTGTCTGTCAATCCGTCTGTCAACGACCCATATCCCAAACAAATTGAAATAGAGACGTGAAATTTGGTGGGAACTTAGTATGTTATAATGGAATGAAGCCGATTGAATACCAGGAAACTCGATTATAAGGAAATATTTTTTTCGGACTCTCGAAAAAATCATTCTGATGAAAATTATATAAAGTTAAATATCTCAATTATTGTACACGTTGAATGTTTATATATTACTTTCCTAAAACTGATTATTTTTTTCAAAATTGGAGAATTGCTTTCTAAACTTTTCATATTAGAAAATCTCAACTTTAATTCATTTATCGAAATTTTGTTAATATTGAAAAACAATAAGTTAACAATAACCCCTTTTTTCCCTGGATCCACGTATGTGAACTTACTTTATTGCGATTTTTTTATCAACCGGACACGACAGGCGCGAAGTAATTTTATATCCCATGCATGAAAAAATTCACCATCTGTCTCTACTTATAAACCGAAGTGATCAGGTACATCAGTTTTTGCATCCTAAGTTACCTCCCGTGTGTAGAGTATGAAAACAGCAAATTCAGACTCATTTTTATTCTTATTAAAACATTGTGGTTGTACAGACACTCAAAAAATCTTACTATATCTCAGTATTCTTATTCACAATAATTCACAATGATGTAACATTAATAAGTTATAATAAAATGTGTAAAGAAAAATCGTAAATGCTACATGGGAAAATTAGGATTTCGGAATAAGGAACATAAAGTTGAGAGCTTTTAATTTATTTTTTATTATTTTTTTTTAATTAACCAAAATGTAACATTTGAAATATCATTTTTCACCATGAAGAATATTTCTAATAAGCTTAATTAAGAAATCTAATTCAAAAGATTTATTTCTTATTAAAGATTATTTCATTCTTAAAGATTTTTCTAGTCCGGCTGCCGGATTAATGGTACTCATATACTACCTCTGACAATAAAGTTCGGTGAATGAATTCAGAACGGCCGATCTGGCAACACTGAGGAAACAAAACGCTGTACCTGCATAGAGGCAAGTGTTGACCATCTCCCCCCACCATTATTCAGTTGAGCGTCGTTATGTTCTGTGTAAGACGTGCTTTACTAAATGCTTGTTCAGTGTGATGGTTCTTAACTGAGAACAGGAAAATGAACGAACAAAAAATCAGTTTAAAGTTTGGTTTTAAGCTTCAGCAAGACACGGAAAGAAATTCATAAGGGGTGGTGCAAATTGAATATCTACCATACTTTCCAGATCTCAATCCTCCAAACTTCTTCCTATATTCACGACTCAAACTCTCTTTGAAAGAGATTTGATCATGTTGCTGACATTCAACGAAACGTGACAAAGTTTTTGAATTTCATCCCAAAAGAAGACTCCTTGCAAATTTTTCAGAACATATATAGTAGATCTCAGCGGTGCATAGTTATGAGAGATAACTATTTCGAAGGATGGTATGGTTACTTTTTTTAATATTTCATCTACATTAATGTTACAGGGCTATTCACCGAACTTTATTGTCAGAGGTAGTATATTATTTCGATCTTGAAATTATATACTTCTATGTCTAAGATTCGAAATAATCCAAATAGGCTGAAACTCTTCCTCTGAAATCAACATGGAGATGATATAATTCAGAAATATTGATTAATACAACATTTATACTCAGTAACGGATAAGATAATATTATACAACATTAGATAAATTTGCTTGTAGATTATGATGATTTAGCACCAAAAACTACTAACCCTTTTTTTACATATCCATCATTCGTAGTATATTAAAATTCTTGTAACCGTTTAAAAAAAATAAATGAAAAAGACGGATTTACATGTTTTAAACATCAAGATTCTGTAAAAGGTCATGTTAGAAAAAAAAATTTCTTCCCGTCCACCTGTCTGTCTATCTGTCTATAAAAGCTTTATATCACAAATAAATTGATACACAGACTTCAAATTCGGTGTGATTCAGAATGCAATGGTGGGAAGAAGCCTATTGAATAAGAGTAACCTGGATTATCCTGAACTATTTTTTTATATACTCCAATTATTCGTTCTGATGAAAGGTATATGAAAATTTTCGAATTTTTTAAGAAGTGGTTGTCAAGGACAACACAAAAGGATAAATGTTGCATAAAGAATGAGGTAGATCGGATAATTAGTTGCGGAGATATTTGTAGTCCTAGTTTCTTCAATCTTTGGTTTTCACGGCCTTGTATTTCATTCAAATTTCAATCAAAATCTATATTTTAATTGGAAATGATATTCTTCACACAACGCAGTACACAGTTACTTAAAAGATTTATCATTTTTGAACTTATAAAGATTTTTTTCTACTATTTGATTATTCCCTCGACCAAAAAACTATTGCCAAAGTATAATATTAAATGCCAATAACTGCCAATCGTAAATGTCACTTTCTCTTGAAATGTAATTCTATGACGCTTAATTTGTATTTTTATTAGACTTTTACTAATTTATTTTTTCTTTCGTGATTTAAAATAAAAATTGCGCCAATATGTATAGTTTACGAGTAGTATGATGACTCATATAATTTGTCGAAATGGGTCTATGGGATAATCATTTAGAATCCGCAATTCAGCAATACAACATTATTATGTATTAAAAATATTTTAATACATTTTTATAATTTATTTCAGGATTGCAATGCATTTTACACACAATTTTCACATGTTTTATTATTTTTTTATATTATGCATATTCATGATGGGTAAATACTATGGTGGCTCTCAACGACTTGTTTTTTTATTGATTGATTGATGTTTTCTTACTTTTATGCTTATGTGTTCATCTTTTCTATCAACATAATTGCTCATAGCAGGTCATATTTTGCTTTACCTATAGCACGATTCGATACGGAATGCCCCATACACCTTTACCCTCTAAAATAATAAAGTATTTTAACTGTTTTCGACTCGGATAAAATCATTCATTTTGGAATTCTTTTAAATAACCATTTATAAACTGATTTTTTTTTTCCAATTTTGAGAAAAAATTACTTTTAAATTAACAAAATTAAAAGTAACTATTGAAATCACAGAAATCATAGCAATGTTCATTATAGAAACCTTACGAATGTAATTAATTTGCGTGTTTTTCACATAACAATAAGCAAAGGTGTTATTAAAACAGACAAAATGAAGATAAGAGTAATTGTTAAAAGGATCAATGAAAAAAAAAAGTTATAAAATATAAGTTGGAAAATTGATAGGAACTTTTATTTCATTTAAATAGTACCACACTAATTTCAGTGTATACATATTTTTATTTCAAACATATACTGTTGTATAACAGGAATTTTATTATCCTAACAAAAAGTCCTTCCGGCATTGCCGGGAGGAAAAGGTAGCTTTCATATACTTATTTATTTATTTCATATTAAGTTATATAAATCAAATGTACGAAGCTCAAAATAGTATAACACCATTATGTAAGATTGAATACTAGTTTTTGTCAATACTGAATATTCATAGGAATTTTTAGAAATAAGTCATCTTTTATTCAACCTGGTTTTATTTTAAGCGATTTATAGCGTAGCCAAATTCCCTGATATCCATTTTAAAGCTGCATTATGGATAAAAAAAAATCCAATGAGCTTCATCGAAATAATAATTCATGTGAACATGCACCCCCACATCGAAATCGATTAATATATACGAGTGCTGTCGCGGGCAAACTGACTTTTAAAAAAAAATGTCACCCACATTAGAAATTCAAACTGTTATATCCCAGGCGTTTTTTAAGGTAAAGACAAAGAAAAAACTCCGGAATTCATTATTAAGATAAACAGTTTAGAAAGAAACTTTTTTCAATTTCTAATTTTTTATTTATACATCATTATACATTTAAAAGATTTTTGACAAATTTAAGTGGCCGCCATTTTGAAACAAGATGGCGGATAAAGTTGGCCCGTGAACTCGGTCAAGACATTGGTATGTACCATGAACACACAGAGTTATATCGAAATCAGTTTATAAATATGCGTATTAACGCGTGAAAAATTTCAGACCGTTTCAAAATGCCAATCTCATTGGAAATTGCAAGTGCTACAACTCAGCCATTTTTCAAGATATAGATGAAACAAAAAATGCTCTGGAATTTTTGTATCAAGGTCAAAACACAAAAGAGAAATATTTTTCAATTTCTTACTTTTTTGCACCTACTTTTAAAGATTAAATTAAAAAAAATAATATTCCGCCATTTTGAAATAAGACGGCGGTTGAAACTGGCCAACGAACTCGGTCCGGGCATAAGTATGTCCTACCTACGCACCAAGTTTCATCCAAATCGGTGTATAAATAAGCGTGTTATCAAGTGACGAAAACCAGATCATTTCAAAATGTGAGCAACACTAGAAATTAAAAGTACTCTAATTCAGACATTTTTAAGATACAGACGAAACAAAAAGTGCTTTGGAATCTTTGTATCAAGGTTAAATGCATAACAGAAAAATCTTTTTCAATTTCTCACTTATTTGTACCTAATTTCAAATTTTAAATTTATTTTAAAAAAATGTAAATGGCCGCCATTTTTTAACAAGATGGCGAATGGAACTGGTTAACGAACTCGGTCCAGGCTTTATTAAGTACTATGTACACACCAAGTTACATCCAAATCGATTTACAAATACGAGTGTTATCACGTGACAAAAATCAGATCCTTTCAAAATGTCAGCCATTAGAAAAATTCAAAGTGCTATAACTCAATCATTTTTTAAAATATAGATAAAGTAAAAAGTGTTCTAGAATCGATGTTTTAGGATCTAACATATAAAATAAAAATAATTATTAACTTTCAATTTTTTCGAATTTATTTTTAAATTTTAATTTATTTTTAAATTTTTAAATGGCGCCATTTTGAAACAAGATGGTGGATGATACTGGCCAACGAACTCGGTCGAAATATTTGTATGTAATATGTACATACCAAGTTTCATTCAAATCGGTTCATAAATACGTTAGTTATAGCATGACAAAAATCAGATCATTTCAAAATGTCAGCCATAAGAAAAATTGAAAGTGCTATAACTCAATCATTTTTTAAGATATAGACAAAGTAAAAAGTGTGAGGGATATGGTGTTTTAAGATCTAAAACATAAAATGAAAATATTTTTCAACTTTTAATTTTTTCATATTTAATTTTAAATTTTAAATTCCTAAATTTTTTAAATGGCCACCATTTTTAAACAAGATGGCGGGTGATGCTGGCCAACGAACTCGGTCGAGATATTTGTATGTACTGTGTACATACCAAGTTTAATTCAAATCGGTTCATAAATACGTTAGTTACCACATGACTAAAATCAGGTATATATATATATATATATATATATATATATATATATATATATATATATATATATATATATATATATATATATATATATATATGTATGTATGTGTGTGTCTGTGTGTCTGTGTGTCAACATTTGAACTGAGGGTGGTTTTGGGGTCTGGGGCCATGATCGGTGAAAATATACCAAAATTTTCTGGAAGTGCTTTCTTCCGGACGGCTGCAATAGGTAGCATTTTACTTTTTGTAATGAAAGCTACCTAAAACATACGAGAAATACAAACGTTTCCTGCTTTAGGTAATGTATCCTTTCTATGAAATATGCAAATGCAATTGTTCTTCATTCTTATGATACTTAATAACCCGTCCAACAAATTGTTTAGGGTAATTAGAGATGGCTATTTGTGGCTAGATGAAAGCAACAGTGGCGGATTAAATACATTACAGCTATAGTAAAAAACAAGATGGCATTCCTGAAAATATAAATAAGAAATATTACAGAGAATTTTTAATTTTATATGATAACGGAAATAAAGTTTCTTATATTTAAAATCTCTTCTTAAAAATATATATTTAAATATGTTTTATAGTTTCTTTTATAGTATGTCTAAAAATATATATTTATATCAATTTTCTTTCTTTATTCAATATATAAACAAACATAAATATGCCTAGAAAAATTTAGAATGTTTTATTTTTATGATTTTACATTAAACATTTTATATTTGGTGTATAACACGCATACGGGAAAATGAAGTTACGTCTTCGCGTTAAAAGTGCGCATTATACGGTGCATTTACGTTAAATGCACGGTAAATAAAAAAACAATGAAAAATACATAAATGGAAGAAATCCGTAGCAACAAGAAATGTTACATACTTATTCCTCTGCAAAAAAAAGGGTAACATTGATCAAAAGAATTAAGGAACGCTATACAAATTTCATCATGAAGAACACATTTAGACCAAGCCAAATTATTTGTAATTGGTTTCCTCGCTGTGTTTATATACTTGTAATATATACTATATATAGCCGAGTGTCAAAAAATGCGATTGTTAAAAAATAAATTTGTCTCTTGTGACTTAAATTCCGTGTAAGGAGGTTTGCTTAAGCATAACATGCCCCCCCCCCCTAAAAGTAAAATAAATAATAATAATAATAATAATAATAATAATAATAATAATAATAATAATAATCAACCTTTCAAATAAAGTTATTTTGCGGTTTTTTTTTTTTTTTAATTTTATTTTTCCCTAAGAAATATTTCAATATTGAACAAAATTTGTATAGCCTTCCATGTGTGGGTAGTATAGATCCATTAATTTCGCATGTTTAGGGACAATCAATTTTCAAGAATTACTTACTTTGATCACTGATTGCATAATGAACAAAATTATGTATATGAAATTTTATTCTAAGTTCGTTTTTATTAGAAATTTTTTTTTTTTGTAATAAACGTGTCGAATCACCAGAGTCTACAGTATGTATGACATAATGATTTTTCTCTATTTAATTTACTAGTTATTATTTCCAAATTAAAATATCTTTTGCTTTGTTTGCGTACTTCAGCAGTGTCCGAGAGGTTCTGCCCTCGAAACCAGTAGATGGCAGGGTTTTATTTCGAGGTCATTCCTTGCATAAATACGAATTAGATTCCCTTAGAAAGAATCCCATGAAGGTTCTTTTACAGGCCCTATCAGAGGTCTGCACGGGCCGGGCCTCGGCCCGAAGCTCGAGCCCGGCCCGGCCGCGTGCCGGGCTCGGGCCGATTTCCGGTAATGGCATTCGGGCCGGGCCGGGCCTAGTCACTAATCTTTTCGGGCTCGGCTGGGCTCGGGCCTTAATTTTTTTGCTGGAGTTACTTTGCTGGCCTAACTTTTTTGTTCCGTACGAAGCCGAGACTGATTCCATTCTTCCTAGTTTTCATGGAACAAAATAATCAGTTCCTATTGAATCTTCCTACATTAAAATCCTTTTCTGGACTTTTTATAAATCAGTAATGTTTGGCTTTGTCCAAAAATTTCTGCAAAAAAATTTAAGCCGTCATTATTCTACAATTAAACATTAGAATTTATTCCCTTTAAAGAATCGTAGATTACTAGGCGTTTTAAAATAGAATTAAACACACACACACACACACACACAAAAAAAAAAAACATGATTATGACGGAATTTTTTTTAAAACTGAAAACTTAAATTTTCTTTTAAAATGTTCATCCATGCAAAATGAATACAACAATACGGGAGAAAAAAAATATATTAAACATTTACATCAGTTAAGAAGGGAATGCATTTTTTTTCGTTCCAAAGCAATTTCGTCTTTGGAAATTTTACCATATACCACTTTTTCGATTTTTTGTCTCCATTACAGGGAATATGGATTAATAATATTAGTGATAACTGAAACATTTACATACAACAAACAAAGATTCATTTAAAAGCATAAATATCGCAGCCTACGGCACTTCTGCATTAATGGAGATTGTAAACATGAAAAAAAAAGACTAATATAATTTTTTTGGTCAGAACTCTTCCATAAGATTAATGATCAATGTTTTGTAGAAATTCACTCGAGCCGGGCCGGTTTCGGGCAGAATTTTAAACTTTTTTCCTGATCGGGCCGAAATTTTAACTTTCGGGCCGGGCCATTATTTTTTTCGTTCGGGCCGGGCCGGTCTCGGGCCGAAATTTTAACTTTCGGGTCGGGCCGGGCCCGGGCCTGGAAATTTCGGCCCGTGCAGACCTCTAGGCCCTATATCCCTCGTACAGATAATTGGTCGTCATAAACACAACTTACATCATAAGTCAATTTTTTTAACGTATGGTATGTTATCATTATATGTTATCGAAATTTATTCCAATTTAGAATGTTACATTAAGAAAAACAATAGATTGAATTTCCAACTTTTTTCGAAATGATTTGTTATATTTTAAATAATGAATCTAAAATAAACGTTTTGTGTATCACTTTATTTGTTATATAACCAATTATCAGAATAAAATTGCTACATAAGTGTAATATATAAAGAACTTCAGAAATGAATGATTTTTATCACGAAAAAATAATTAAACAATGTTCGCCTCATACGGGAAGATTGACCCGTTACATTGGAGGCTTTGTTTTACATTGAAATATTTCTTAAGAGAAATAAAAATAGCTTTATAAATACATATATAACTTTATGCTGCATGCTTTGATTATTATAAAAAATGTTTTTGAATATATGTTACTGAAACAACCCATTTAGACGGAACCACAAGTCATGGTAAAAAAATACTTCTATAAGTATATTGTATAACGGTAAAACAAACTAGTAGTTTTTGCATAATTTCTGTGATTGAAAGTTTTATTTTAGTATTTTTGTTCTAAAATTTCTTTTTTTTTTGTAATTTTTATCACTGTGCCTATTTTTACATATTAAAATATTTATATTAACGTATATAACATATTTTATTATATTTAATTTCCCGTTAGATTACAATTAGGTTATGATTAAATTACAGTTATGTTACGATCAAATTACGGATAGGTTACATTTATGATGTATACAAGTTACGGTTAGGTTCCGGTTTTGCATTTAAGTTACAGATAGGTTACGATTAAAGTACAATTACGTTGCGGTTAGGATTTTATATACAGGGCGAACATTACGCATGTTGTGATTAAAATTACATCTAACTTTGTACTATGGTTCTGACATTACAAATACTATACACTAACCTTTTACCTAATTATCGATTTTCGATTTTACTGACGGTACAGTCGGATTTAGAAGGGATATAATTTTTTTGAAAATCAAAATATTTCACTTAGAATTTCGATGTGAAAAAAATAAATAATTACGTGACTTATCAGTGATTTTTACAGATAAAAAATCTATATCTAAATACGAAAATTACGCTGTTGTTGGACACATATTCTCTACCCCGTTTCCCATTGAAGATTTGTAACGCTAAATAATAGTTTATTTATTTTTTAACCGATTTTACAGAAATAGCGGCTACGTATTTTAGACAACCTAATTCCACGTATTTCGAGTTAGAGATAAAATCACAAATTTCAAGTCCGTTTTATATTATTAACACGGACCCGAGCAACGCCGGGCGGGATAGCTAAAAAAATATAAAAAATTCCGTTAAGCATGCCTATTATTAAAAAAATATAATAATGAAATGCGGAATTTTAGGGAATGCGGTGGAACTTTGATTTGAAACTACGATTAATGGCGTGCCAAAAATAAACCTCTCGTGTGCGGCACGTATGACATAGGTTCGCCGACCCTTCTAGAGAGTCGGACATTAGGATCGATCGTAGGGGCGCGAACGAAAGGAGGCCGCTCCCTCGGCGGTTCGATGTACACATATGCTTATATGATATAAAGATAAAACAATTACAGAATATTCTTGCATTTTTATTAAAAACTTCATTTAATCATCCATAGCCAGGAAATAATTTTTAAACAAGACACATTACTACATTTTTAAGTGTGAATGGAGATTGACGGGCGTACCTCTCAGGGGTCAAACCCCTACTCCACCTAGTGCGATATAAATGTTACCATTGCAATCTATAGAACATTTAAATTAGAAATATCTCATTTTTATAAGTCAAAATTGGATATTGAATTGGATTCTAAAATTTATTTCCACACAATTAAATTAATAATAATAATAATAATAATAATAATAATAATAATAAAGTGCTACGCTGTTTCCATATATTAATATTTAAAAATTGCTAAGTAAATTTAAAAACGTTGTAAGATTATCTGGACAAACTGGACAGATACATTCTTCGGTGTTATACACATACCATGCGAAAATAATACAGAGAAAGAGGGTGTGTATAATCCACGTGCATATTTTTCCTGTGTTCTCCAAACTTATTTATACGTATTTTTTTAAGAGTTTTAAATCTGTTTTTCATTATTTAAAAGTTGTTGTAATATGAAAAATTATTTTAAAATTGAATTAATTAATTATTTTCGAAATCAATGGATTTTTAAGTCATATATTTAGAATTTTTAAGCTACAATTCATTAGAATATAGCCAAATCATTATATGTCATTAAACATTTATCTAGAAAAATACAATATTTTTTAAAATGTCACTTCCTAATAAATTCTTTCTAATTTAGAGATATATGAATGTAACATGCATTCCCTACGTTATGCAAAGTAAATAAAAAAAACATTTAATATTTTCAAATAGACTAAAAATGAAGATTTTAAAAATATTTATACTTATCTTAGAGTTTCTGGGTTTCTGATAAGTGAACCTTTAATGTAGATCAAGCTTAAACAAATACTGAAAAAATGGGTTTTTATGAAAATCAACACATTCCACATTTTGTGGTCTGAAAACAATCATATCATAATAAACAACTTTGTCTTTTAAGACAACATAATCTATCAAAAACCTTCAGTATTGTCACAGTACAAATAGAACGTTTAAGAGCTCATATAGAGATATATATTTCCTATTAATAAACGATATAATTATTGGAAGAAACTATAAAACATTTTATATGAAAACAACGAAGAAATAAATTATTTTGAATTTACACGAGAGAAAATGAACACGTCATTTAAGTTATAAAAATTATTCAGTAATTGAGTTTGTAACAAAAAAAATTACTTTCTTTATTAATGATACTGTTTAATCTACAAAATCTATATTTTACAAAATCTATTTTAAATTAAGATACGAAAAAATAATTAACTAAGAACTATACCAAAGTTAAAATTATTCCTGTTTTCGAATTAAAGAAGTCTTCAACATCTGAAATTCAATTAATTTAACTAATTAACTGCTGTTTGTAAAACTATTTTTAACGAGAAGAAATTTTAAAAGAACTAAAGGTTTTTTTTTTGTGCTACAAATGAACTTTTTATATGTCATCTTATGTTAAATTAATCTAATTGAAATATAACTGTGCAATTATAAAGTGAAAACTATTCATACTGTTTACTAAATGATTAAAATCATAAAATTGAAATTTATACTGTAATAATTTTACTAAATATTTTTCTCGATATATAGAAATAGATTCTGCAGTGTTTAAAATAAAACAAGTTGGAAATTGTACGCGAAGCGTAGCAAAGGAGGTGCGTTCGCACGATAACGAAGTTTTAAAAATATTCAGGTCTTGCTTTTATAGTAGACAGTATTTCGTAAATAGTATAGTGGTCGAAATATTTTTTGTGCTCCTGTAAATATACAGGAAGTAAGTTTTATTGCACCCCAACAACGTATATCATATTCATTGAAAGTGAAATGTACTTGGAACTATTTTTTCCTATTGATCGTTATGCAATGGAGTACTTTTGATTGTCCTTTTAATTAAACTATACATCGGATTTTTATAAAATTTGAAATGACTCGACACAATTACGCTAAAATTATATATTTTAAATATCGTGCGATTTGGTTGGGCTGCTTTTGCTTTTTTATATGTGGGCAGGCAGACAGACAGACGAACGGACATCTGTCCGTTCGTCTGTCTGTCTGACAGATTGAACGACGGATATAGGTGCTAGCTATTTATATAATTACGGACGCACCTAAAATTATTCAAATGTTGATGTAATAGTACACCATATTTCGGATACAGTATAGCAGCCAAAATATTTTGTGTGTACTCCCTGTAAATGTCCCTGTAAAACCTGTCCCTGTGTCACCCTGTAAATACTCCCTGTAAATGTTGCTTTTTTTATACAATAAATAACTTGTAATATTCCTCAGCAACGCGTACCAATCTCATAAAATATTAAATAACAAATTACAATTAAAACGCGCAACATACAATGTTGTCCTGATACCATTATGTAATGGAATACTTTTGTGTGTCCTTGTAAATCAATAATAAACGTTCTTTACACCACAGATTGTGTAAAATATATATTATATTATGTACATCATAGATGCATATGAATTGTATTATGTCCGAATGAGTTTGACACCATTAAAATGCATTTTAAACTTTTATCTCCATTCACCATAATGTAACGGAATACTTTTGATTGTCACCCTGTAATTGATCTATGGATCCGATTTTCATAAAATTTGAAATGACTCGACAAAATTATGTAAAAATTATATACTTTAAATTTCAAATGATTCGTTTCAGTAGTTTTTGCGTTGTTATATGCGGACGGACAAACTGAACGACAACTATAGGTGCTACGTATTTACATAATAATAAACGCACCTAAAAAATTAGACATTAAAGATAAGTGTATGGGATAGTGAGAATTTTATGGAATTAAGGGAGACCCGTAATAAAAAAACCAAAATTTTTATTATTGATTTTAAGGTAATGAATTTTGGTGTACTATTTAAGAATCTTCTTGTAAGGAATAATGAGCAAAAAAATTCACTTTTTATTAAAAAGCATATTTTTCATGAGGATTTTTATGGATTTTTTTTCGAAAAATACATTTTTTAAAATTACTACTCCCCATCCAATTTTCAATATTTTGGTATTACTAAAATTTCTTAAATAGTGTTATAGTATATAGAAAAGAACTAAGGAGAGATATTTTTAATTTTCTATTTTAAACGGCTAAAAAAATAAATAAATATACGCATGGTAAATTTCCTTAAAATCGTTATAATTTTCATGTGTACCAATTTATGTAAAATTTTCAGAAATACTTAAAAAAATATCTCTCCTTACTTTTGTTGCAATTTTTTTTTAAGATTCTAAAAATATAAACACTTTGTTTTTAAATGATTTTACCACTGAGCCTTAGTATTTTGAACTTAGGCAAAATATGAAAAACATCATTTTCAGGAAAACACGTTTTTAATGGCCGCTAGTCCTTTAAACTCTATAGTGAGTACAATGTGAAAAGTTCATTTTCTACCTGTTTCAAGTGTGCCCGAGTTCTGAAATTTTGCATGGATATTCGCAAATATGTATTTTATCGTTTTCTGAGAGAAAAAAAAATTGAACTTTTGATGATTTTTGGCCGAAAATGGGGTACGGGTCTCCCTTAAATGTTAAATATCTGTAAAACTTTTAATTGTAAATAGAAGAAGATAAAGGTAAGTAGATTTTTCCCAATATATTGCACAAAAGTAATATGTTTATTGAGTTTTAAAATAACTAGCCATTAAACATAGTTTACATAGAGAAGGACATACTCATCATGCCGTAATTCCAGTCCGAAGTCAATGCAATTGCGTAGTTCCATGCAATTTTAGCAACACAATAATATAATCTTAAATAAATATGATTAAATTATAAAATTCTAAAAATGTATTTGGTTTATAAAGTTAAGTTTATGCTTTCGTAGGCAGTTAGTGGTTTATAATAGCGCATATATAAAAACCTTAAGGAAATGGAGTTGTCGGTGTTTTTGATTATCAAATTGGCCAATTATTTACAGCAGGGTTATAGGACCAAAAGGGAAGGGATGATCCCGTGGGGGTCTGTTTAAAGGAATTTAATCTCTATTTATGCAGATAAAATCCCACGTTTCAAGATAACCATTGAAAACGTCGAAAGATTCGGTAGATGGAAGCGGTTGGTATCTTGGTTGGTTTGTTTTTGTCTTTAATATTATTAGTCCCCCAGAATCTAATTAAAAATCTCATTACTTTATTTGTTGATGGTTTTAAATTTGTTTTTTACATCTGCAAACCTCCAGATATCATGCAAATAAAATGTATATTAATTTTTAATTAGTTTATTAGTCTAATTTGTTTTGGCGCATGACATTAGAAACAACTGTCGCGTCGGGTGGTTCAGTGGCTGTCGAACACAAATTTTATTTAGACGATTGACACTTATTCAATAATTTTAAACGGGCATCTTCTTTTTCTTGTTTTTAATTGGAAGAAATTATATACACATTATACAAATACTGTACATCTTACTTACACATATGATACATAATTTACATGGAATTCAATATATTTTAGAATTATTCTTCTATCAAGACTGTCATCACCCCATCTCGTATTTTTTCTCTCTCTCTGAAACATAAACAAAACAAAAAATATCTTGAGCCCAGGAGGGTTGCTACGCGTAACTGAGATCAGGATTCATCGCCCTTTTGGCGTTAAAACATGATTCCCCACAACAACTTTTAAAATATTACACACAAAAAAAGTAAAACTTAGAAAATTTAACACTTAAATGAAAAAGGTTACAAATACTATATTTATACATTGTATTTGAAAAACGTTATTCAAAATAAAGCTCGATTTCACTTTTTGTTTATTTTGATGGATTTAGGCAATGCATTAGATGTTTAAGCAGCTTTTTTAACCTGAAACCACAGTTTATGTTTAAGCTGGTTAAAATATATAATTTATATTGGAGTAAATTACAAATATGCTTATTAAACAAAAATATTAAATGGAGTTTATTACTATTATAATAAAAAAATACAGAAGTAATGCTATAGAGAAAAGTTTTACTTGTCCTTTATTCTTGAACTTCTTGTACTTTATTCTTGAGTAGTTGCAGATTTAAAGTGACGCTTCATTTCAAACTTTGGAATTTTTTTCCTTCCAGCAATATTGACCTAATGAAGCTATCTCGATCTATGTATGTTTAGAAACTGATGTAACCTCCTTAAGAATTATTTAAGTTGGCTGTGTGTATGAATTTTTTTTAATTCATTCCTATCACTAGTTCTGAATCAACAATCAATTCAATATATTGTTTGCTCAAGTTAGTTGTAAGACGTAATTCCGTTACTATATTAGCTATCCATTACTATATAAGCTATCTCGATCTATGTATGTTTAGAAACTGATGTAACCTTCTTTAGAATTAATTAAGTTGGCTGTGTGTATGAATTTTTTTTAATTCATTCCTATCACTAGTTCTGAATCAACAATCAATTCAATATATTGTTTGCTCAAGTTAGTTGTAAGACGTAGTTCCGTTACTATAGTAGATTGCCAATAAATATGATCGATGTTGTGAAGGTGTTTGTTCATCGGCCCAGGTGATTTACCAAAAAGGAGAGCACACAAAAAAAACTCCGAAAAGAGAGAGTTACATTTTAACGACACATTTATTTAGCGAGATTTAAGACACTGCAAGTCCCCCATAAGGGGGAGGGAATTCTTAGAGCTCTACAGAGCTACATGTTAACAATCTGGTGGCAGACAGTGAAGTGACGACACAGCGTCATATCGCTTATCGCCAAGAGGCGTAAGAAGATTTTCATACAAAGATTTTTGGCGAATTTACTCTGGTAGACCACACCTTCAGGATCGGCTAAACTTTGCGGTTTAGGAATCCAAGGATTATTTTTACATCTGTGAAAATCTTTAGGGTTAAAGAAATAGTTTAAGCCAGGGAAGTAGTTGAGATAAGCAGGCCGTTACATACATTGGAGTTTTGCTGGCCAAAATTATATTATCCAGATGCGCAATTGAACAGATAAGAAAGCACAGTCAGGATAAACAGAGATAAAAGTATTTCTAGTTTTAAGCATTAATTGTGAGAATGAAAACAGGGTGTGTAAGGCAGATGTTAGTAAAAATGTGACGGATAAAAGATTATGATGAGCCAAGCCCAGAGTGTTCTTTATTTTGTTAATAAGTGCTGTATCTATTTAGCAGATGTTTTTCAAAGACACAACAGAAATTTGTGAGAAAGGAAGTTCTATTATTATTTTCTACAGAGAGCCCCAAAAGATGAAAAGTTTTAACTTCTAATAGTGGGAATATGAAAGCTAAAAATTAACTATTAAATGTAGAATTAATTTAAACTAATGGGTTTATTAGAGAAAAGGGAATCTAAAATAAAACTAAGAATTTATTAAAGGGAAATAATTATTGCATTTATGAAGGGGAAAAGATATGTAGCGATAATCTTCGCTACAGATGTAGTCTTCTGCCTCATAATTAACTTTGGTGGTTTTAAAACACTCTTTTCATTGAATTTTTTTTGTGAAGCTTTTTCTAATTTTTTGCTTACCAGAGAACTCATATGTTTTCGAGAATCAAACAACTTTCACAGGTGGAAATGCTCTGTATAATAATGCTCTAAGTACTTGATATACTGTAAGATTTTAAAAAGAAATTTGTGATGTATAAATAACACTAGGCTGACTTTTTATGTTAAACCATGAGGAGCATAAACGTTCATGACAAGTTGAACTGTTTTTTTTTTAAGTTGTGGGGTTGGAACAATTGATGCAATGAATAAACGTAAGGTTATGTTTACCATTTTTAGGCTGGAAACATTTCCAGGTTTTCTGCTTGCCAAATTTGGTAATTCTGCTATCAGCACAGTTTGATTACATATTTCTGATCCGTGCTCAAATGTTTTTTATTAATCTGTAGAAAAAATACTATCTATTTTGCTATATTCAACGTTAGGTAATTTTTGAAAATTTATTTAACTTTTGCTTATAGGACTACTGGAATACATTGGACCATCTATGATAAGAAAATTTTCCTAAGAGGCATCTCATTTAAATGAAGCAAACAAATCATTACTTGTACTGTGTGCTTTAAATCACACTAATTCAATACAATTGATCCATGAGAAACACCAGTACTTGTTGCCTATAACACACCCAAGAGTTTTAATAGTTGTCACATGAATGCAGTTACATTTCATGTATTTTTGTACTGATGATAATATGTCTTTCCTAGAACTACTGTCTGGAGTTACATAAACAAAATATGTTAAATATGATAAAAAGTTAATTAAATCCAATTGATTTTTTAAATCATCAGATTAAAGCATTCACCTTTTATATAAAAATTTTAATAACAATTTCAATTTTTCTTAAGAAAGGTGTTATAGTAAAAATAAAATACATTGACATGTTTCGGAACCTTCAAATAAGTTCCATAGTCATAATATAAATAAAACAAAATTTAAAAATATTATTTGGTCAATACAAATGACACGCGGCAATGAGATTTAAATAACAAAAAACACGCGCTCTATTGCAAAAAATTAAATTAAAATATAGACCATGATCTAAAACTTAACTAAAACTAAAAATAAAAATTTCAAACTATTTCACGGTTAATACAAATGACACGCGACAATGAGATATAAAAAACACCAAAAAATTATATTGTAAAAATTGCTATTGTAAAAATTAAATTAAAAATAGACCATGATCTAAAAGAAATTCCAACATGGTTCATCCCATTCAAGCCCTCATGAGGAACTTATTCATTAAATCTAACCATAACTTAGGAATAATAAAAGAAACGGTATCATTGCAAACCAGATTATTACGCGTATAAATTTCAATGGACTCTTTTATAATAGATTTACGATTACAATTAGATATGAAACATAATTTACTTTGATTAAATAATATTTTTATCTCCTCATTTAGATATGTTCTTGATAAGGCAGTGTTAGTACGTCCAAATTTAATATCAGATTCGTTCTCCCCTTTTCTAATTCCAAACTTTCTCCCAGTCATGCCTATGTAATAATTTAAGTCACCATTTTCAGTAATATAAGGTATTTCATAAACTCCAGCAAGATCATCCTGTCGTATAGGATCCACTTGTTTATTAAGTAAACATCTTAATTTTGGTGGAGGAGTTGCAATCAAATCAATATTAAACTTTTTTAATTTAAATTTTAATTTCTCAAAACTGCCTTTCAGATATGGAAAAGAAACTCTTTTAAAATTTGTAGAATCACCTCCTTTATTGAATCTTTCAGTTAACCCTGGATATTGTTGTTTAGGCTTGCCTTTTCTATAATAATTAATTAATTTTATGATGCTACTTATTTTATACCCATTAGAACCTGCAATCTCACGGATCTTACACAACTCTTCGTTTAAAAATTCATCAGAACAGACTTTAAACGCTCTATCAACCATGAAAAGGAAAGTAGAGAATTTATTTATGAAATTTATGTTTGAACAGAGACATGATGTGAAAAACTTAGTGATGGAAGGAGAATATTTAACAGAAAAAGTTAATAGTGAAAATAGAGAAGAAACTAGAAATGTTATTTTTACAGAAGTTGATAAGTACCTAAAAAGACCTTCAAAGTTATCAATAATGATTTAAAAATAGTTAAAAAGCTGGAAAAAGAAAATGATATTCTGTTAGTACAGACGGATAAATCTAACAGGATTGCAGTAATGGATCGTAAAAATTATTGTGATAAAATGCTTAGAGCTATTGGTGAGATGAAATGTACATTAATCATGAAATGCCCATTAAATAAAATTAACAGTAAGTTAAAAGATATTATAGAGAAAGGTGACTGGCCAGATAATATGAAAGTAAAATTAAGAATTAATAAGCAAGGGGTCATTCCACATCTTGTGGGTAGAGTAAAAGATCATAAAGAAGGATATCCATTGCGCCGCATAGTAATGAGATGATAAGCGCCAACATATTTTTTGGAAAAAGCATTTGTCTTATTTTTGAAAGACTTATTACCTCCTTCGGACTTTATTGTTAATTCCACAGCAGAATTTGTAGAACATATCGAAATACTTAAGATTCTTCATGATTGTATTTTGGCAAGTATGGATGTCAAATCGTTGTTTCCATCAATAGACATTAGTGAAGTTAATTCTTATATTATTGATTTGATAGATAGTTCAGAAAAGTATAGTGACAACATAAAAAAGACACTGAAAATTGGTTTACAGTTAATCACAAATAATAATTTCTTTATGTTTGATGGAAAAATTTATGAGCAAAAGTTGGGAGCTCCAATTGGTTCTCCCATTTCGGGTTTTCTCGCGGAATTCAAAATGAGACCCCATGAAAAAAGATTTTTTGAAAATTTTGACAAAGTTTCTATGTTTTGAAAAAGGTATGTTGATGATGTTTTTTTGGTTTGGGAATGGGGGGTAGATTCTTTCCTTGATTTTGTTGATAAAGTTAATAAATTAAATAAGAATATTCAATTTACATATGAATTAGAAGCGAATTGTAGTTCACCGTTTTTAGACACTTTTTTAATTAGGGAGGGGGATTCTTTGAAAAGATCAATTTATAGAAAGAAAATTAATAGCCAACACATTATTCCAAATTCCGTTTGTTCCCCTTTTTATTATAAATTCTCCACTTTCCGTTTCATGGTTGATAGAGCGTTTAAAGTCTGTTCTGATGAATTTTTAAACGAAGAGTTGTGTAAGATCCGTGAGATTGCAGGTTCTAATGGGTATAAAATAAGTAGCATCAATAAATTAATTAATTATTATAGAAAAGGCAAGCCTAAACAACAATATTCAGGGTTAAATGAAAGATTCAATAAAGGAGGTGATTCTAAAAATTTTTAAAGAGTTTCTTTTCCATATCTGAAAGGCAGTTTTGAGAAATTAAAATTAAAATTAAAAAAGTTTAATATTGAGTCGATTGCAACTCCTCCACTAAAATTAAGATGTTTACTTAATAAGCAAGTGGATCCTATACGAGAGGATGATCTTGCTGGAGTTTATGAAATACCTTATATTACTGAAAATGGTGACTTAAATTATTACATAGGCATGACTGGGAGAAAGTTTGGAATTAGAAAAGGGGAGCACGAATCTGATATTAAATTTGGACGTACTAACACTGCCTTATCAAGAACATATCTAAATGAGGAGATAAAAATATTATTTAATCAAAGTAAATTATGTTTCATATCTAATTGTAATCGTAAATCTATTATAAGAGAGTCCATTGAAATTTATACGCGTAATAATCTGGTTTGCAATGATACCATTTCTTTTATTATTCCTAAGTTATGGTTAGATTTAATGAATAAGTTCCTCGTGAGGGCTTGAATGGGATGAACCATGTTGGAATTTCTTTTAGATCACGGTCTGTTTTTAATTTAATTTTTACAATAGCGCGCGTGTTTTTTGGTGTTTTTTATATTTCATTGTCGCGTGTCATTTGTATTGACCGTGAAATAGTTTGAAATTTTTATTTTTAGTTTTAGTTAAGTTTTAGATCATGGTCTATATTTTAATTTAATTTTTTGCAATAGAGCGCGTGTTTTTTGTTATTTAAATCTCATTGTCGCGTGTCATTTGTATTGATCGAGTAATATTTTGAAATTTTCTTTTTATTTATATTATGACTATGGAACTTATTTGAAGGTTCCGAAACATGTCAATGTATTTTTTTTTTTACTATAACACCTTTCCTAAGAAAAATTAAAAATTGTTATTAACATGTTAAACATGGTTCTTCTATATCCATCAAAATAAACAGACAATAAAATCGACATTTTATTTGAGTAATAATTTTCTAATTCAATGTTGAACTATTGTATTCGTATTCTTTTCTTTGAAATATTAAAATTTTTAAGTTTTATTTTTTTTTTGCGTGTGTGTATGTGTGACATTTTGAAAAATTGTTTCTAATGTCATGAGCCAAAACAAATTAGACTAATAAACTAATTAAAAATTAATATTTATTTTATTTGCATGATATCTGTAGTTTTGCAGACGTAAAAAAATTATCTGTAAAACTAGTAGTTGGGGGCCACCGTAATACTTACCCATCGTGGATATGTATATGAAAATAAAAAAATGTGAAACTATTTATACAATTCATTGTAATTCATAAACAAAATTTAAATATTGTTAATATACATAGTAATGCTATATTAAAGAACTGCTGATGTACCAATTTCGACAAATTATATAAAACGCCAAACTACTCAAATAGTACCGAACTGCGTTAAAAAAAAACATCCTTATAACTCCAAAAATAATAATTATATTAACTAACAATTAACTGTGTCGGATGAAGCGTCTCATTTCCAATTAAAATATACTTCTGAATTGAAATTTGAATGAAATACAGGGTCATGAAAAATCGAAGAATGCGGAAAACAAGATTACAAATATCTCGGCAACTAATAATCCGATCAACTTCGTTCTATATGCAAAATCTGTGTTATTTTATTGCCTTTTACGTTCATTCCTTTAAACAAAAAAAATTCGAAAATTTTTATAAACCTTTCAGAACGAATTTTTCGAGAGTTCGAAAAAAATAGTTCCGGATAATCGAGGTTGCTGATATTAAATAAGGTTCGTCCCATTCTTACATACTAACTTCATACAAAATTTCAAGTCTCTATCTCAATTTGTTCGGGAGATAGAGCGTTTACAGACAGACAGACAGACGGATGGACGGACGGCAAAATTTGTTTTCTAAAAATATTTTTTTCGGAATCTCCACTATCTAAAATGTGTAAATCCGTCAAAATTTTTTTTTCGATTTTCAAAACGATTGCAAGACTTACCCTATACTACGTATGATGGGTAAGTAAAATTTAAAACCAGCAACAAAATAAATTGAAAATCTTCTATATTTGGTGAAAAAATGAAAAAATAAATAAATTTAATTAGATTCTGGGAGACATAAAATTAATGACATAAAGGATTTTTTTAATGTCAGATGCCTATCTAAACTTTATATTTTTGTACATTTGTAACACTTTTTTAATAAAATATTTTTAACATTATTTTTTTATGCAAAAATGGAAATTCAATCTCATTTTTCTTAACTAGTATATTATTCTTAAATAATATGTTTTTTTACTGTAAAATATGATTAAAAATTTTATAAAAGGTTTAACGCACTGTAAATTCTGCTTACGTCCCATAACCGAAAATGTAGTTCAATACTTTCAGCCTTCGCTGTATTTAATCTACAGATTCTTATGTATCCCACATAGTATGATAAAATTTAATATACTAAGAAAGTGCACAATAGACTGAAAATCAATCTTCAGCAATTACTACGAGTATAAGCAAACGTACTTGATTTATTTTACACAGTCATGTTTACTACCAATACATTTTTATACCAATACATTTTAAATTTAATTCAGAGTTTATCATGGTTAAAACATCTAAAACCGCAATCAAAAGCTTTCTTTACGCTATTCAAGCTGAAATTGCACCATGTTTACTAACTCTTTTGTGTAGCTCTTTTCTGTAACACCTTGTATATGTTCTATAGCAGTTATTCATACCACATACAAAGAAAATATTTTCTTTTTTTTTCCTTTCATTTTTTAAACTTTGAGAGTTTTAAGCATGAAGAGAAAATATTAGCTATTATACAATGCTGTGGAACACTAGTTTAGATAAATAATTGAATAAAATAAACTTTAATCACTTTTCTTTCTTTACATACACAATGCATTTTTTGGATCTTAATTAACTTAACACAAGAAAAGAATAACGTTTATAAAAATTAAAATAAACACTTTTTTGAAAGAGAGTAAAAAGCCTCGGATTTAGAAAAAAATTTAATTAGTCTCTTATTAACATTTTTCAGTAAATTTCATGTTCAGCAGACAAATTGTATTTATTTGTTTATATGAAAATATTTGTAATTTTAATCGTTTATATATTAAAAAAATTAATGATAAATTACTTTTAAATATAAAACAAGTATTGTATAAGTAACTTATTTCAAAATTTAGAAAATTGATGGTATGGCTACTTTTTTTAAAGAATTTAATTTTAAATAGAACACTTATTTATATTGGATAGGAATTAAATTACTGTCTTTTTAAATATATTTTTTCTATTGGATTTTTTTTTCTTTTTGATCAACTTAGTTTACAAATTACCTTAATCCAAAATAAATAAATAAATAAATAAATAAAAAATAAAAAAATCGAAAAAAAATATTATTTTAAAACGGCGATAACTTAACCACTTTAAAGATATATATGTGTAATAGACAACAACTCATTACGTATTTATAATTTTACTTTTTTATGGCATTGTTTCTTAAACCGAGAGAATTAAAAGTAATTAGAAATCTCAGCGGTAAAATTGTAGTATACTATAGTATCAATTGTAGATTTATTTTACATATTTTTTCATGGCAATGTATCATGAAGACAATATTATCTACCTGTATTATAAAGGCGAAACGTATCTGTGTGGAACGCCCATCTGCCATTTTGCGAAAGGCAACACTTTGAAATTTGAAATGCAATTTCGTTTTTCTAATTTTTGCCACAGCGAATTTTTAAACTTCTGAACATCGCACATTTTCAATGTTTACACGGACGTATAGAGAAAAAATGTACTTTTAAATGCAATTTTAATCAAAGCTGTATCTTAATGTTATTATTATTATTATTATTATTATTATTTATTTATTTATTTATTTATTTTGAATTTTGTTTTTCTAATTGTGGAAAAACAGAAGTACTCCGTTTCTATTAAAAGCAAAAGAAAAAAAAGCAGTATTTTTATGTTGACATTTTCTCATTAAAAGTGATAACGTAAGGGCATTAATAATTAACGTAAGGGCTGTGTGAAGAATATCTTTGTTATAAAACCTGGTGAATTTCTATTTCATTTACAAACCTTCATTTATACTTAAAATCAATAGTTCTTTATCTATTTTAGCGAATAGCATCCAGATTTCAAGTTTTGAATTAAAATATATTCAAAATAATCAAATTAAAATACTATTTTTTAAAAAGTGAATGCACATATGAAAGAAACATACATAATTTTTTATGTGTGAAATTTATTTCGGGTTTAGATTTCCCGGGGAAAAATTCGATGATTAAGTCAAAGTGGAATAAATTTTGCTTTTTACTTTCTTCTATCTTCAAAAGAAGTAAGAATTGTAATTGAAAATTTTTTTGACTTTCGTTTTGTTGACGGATTTACACGTTTTATGGGTCAGAGATTCCAAAAAACCTGTTTTTACAAAATGTCTGTCTGCTCGTGCGTGTGTGTGTGTCTGTCGCCGTTCTACCATAGAAAAGTGTATGCAGTTATGCATAGAAATGAACCAAATTTCTTGTGAATGTTTCTGGCTGTGGGAAACAGGTCCTCCTTCAGTTTTGAAATATTCCGCCGGAAGCGGGCGCTGCAATCGCGATTTTTGTGCCATTTTCAATATTGTACCGGCCAAAAGTATATTAAAATATGCATCGAATTGAACCAATTTTTTTGTGTAAGTGTATGACTATCGCTAGTTGGTCCTCCCTGAATTTGAAAAAAAACGCCGAAAGGGGGCGCTGCAATCCCGATTTTTGTGCCATTTTCAATATTGTACGGCCAAAAGTACATGAAGTTATGTATCGAATTGAATCAAATTTTTGGTGAAATGTATGACTATGTCTAATTGGTCCTCCCTGAATTTGAAAAAAATCTGCTGGATGGAGGCACTGCAATCGCGATTTTTGTGCCATTTTCAGTATTGTACCAACCAAAAGTATATGTAGTTATGCATCGAATTGAACCAATTTTTTGTGTAATTGTATAGCTATGGCTAGTTGGTCCTCCCTGAATTTGAAAAGAATCCGCCGGATGGGGGCGCTGCAATCGCGATTTTTGTGCCATTTTCAATATTGTACCGACGAAAAGTATATGAATTTATACAACGAACTGAATCAAATTTTTTGTGTAAGTGTATGGCTATGGCTAGTTGATCCTCCCTGAATCTGAAAAAAATCTGCCGAAAGGGGGCGCTACAATAGCCGATATTATGCAATTTTCAATATTGCACCCCCTAAAAGTGTATGAAGTTAGTTCTAGAACTGAACTAAAATTTTGTATATAATTATTTTTTGGTAAGGCAAATAGGCCCTCCCTGAATTAAAAAAAAATCTGCCTATCATTCTATTGTTAATCGGTTCGTGTAGAGACGGAAATTCATTTTTACTCCGTTTAATTGAATGAAGCAAAAATTTAAGATGAAAACTAAAGTTCATATGATATTGAATTAAAATTATTAAAAAATTAAAATGAGTAACTATTTTTTAAAAATATTAAAATGTACGCATGAGATAGAAGAAAGTTTTGGGATTGGCACATCCAATTAGTTTCATTTTGAATACTAACATAAGAGCCTTTATTGATAAATTTATAATAATAACAGATCTTTTTTAATTTTTTACAGTTTACATGTGCGATTAAAATTTAATTTTAACAATTTCTACAACTGAGTTGTATAGAAATATTATTTTGTTAACTTTAGGTTAAATATAATTTATTTAAGAGTTAGACTTACCAATATAAGATGCATTTTTTGTTGTAATTAATTTTATACGTTTATTATAAATGTATGAAACAGTTCCTTCTTAAACAAAAAATCGTCAAAATTCGAAGAGCTCTACCTTATAATAATAAAATAACAAATAACTCTGCCTGAGTGTGTGTGTGTGCGTGTGTACAATGTTTAATAAAATGTACGGCAAGTAAAAAGTTTTTTATTTTTATTTATTTATTCTTTTTGTCCAAGTTTTCTGTTAATGTTCCTGAGCCTCATTATTTTATAGTTCTTATAATTATTTGAGTTATTAGTTAACAAATATAACTCATTCCCATTAAAAATCCATCTTTGTCGTTAAGAGATAGGAATATCCGTGACGCATACTCTGAAAGCTTATATACTAATTGGTCGAAAACGAAGACTGCCCCTCCCCCAAAAAAATTATTTCCGGGTTATTTTTTCATTATTTATTAACCCCAAACCGCAGAGCTATTGGGTAAAATCGTCATGTTGTTTTCTCCTTAATTTATTTCAAATGTTCTAATATGGTTTATTTATTCATTTTTTGTTATTGTTGTTACGTCTATGCATATACGTTTTGGGAGTACTAATCATAACATAACTTCTTTAAAGTGGATTATAGTTTTATAATTATTTTAATTTAAATAAAGATTCAATTGCAGAGAAACCTGTAACCTATTGAAGGGATATATCAGTTCGTGGTGGTTGGAAGATTAACTAACATCCTCCAAACAGCTTAGTAAAGTTAAAAGCAAAACACATGTTCTAAAAGATCTTCTCAGATTTTGCAATCAATTTTAAAATATATTGCAATTAAACCTCAATTAATATCAAAAAGGGTCGTTTTTCAGAAACACGTTTATCTGCCTAATTGCAATACATCCCCAGCAGACAATTTTAAAGGTACTAACAAATTAAAAATATGCTCATACAAAAAAATTCTTCTTCAGATCGATAGTGTAATTAGTTTTAAAAGATATGAATTTTTACCCTTTCAAATCTATCGTCAAATGCAGGTCATCTCATGCCTCACTGAGAGAATTTACATTTCGATGCAAATTTTCTGCATTTCTGTAAATTGTTTTCATTTTAAAATATGCATATTTCTTTTTGAAAATTTAAAAAGGTCTTACAATTACGATCCTTAAAACTTCAGAGAATTTGGTCTGAAATTGCCATCGATTTTATGCTAATAAAACCGACAAAAAGAGGGGCGGGGGTAGACTATTTGCATAATGTTAGAAAACCTTAATTTACTAGATCATTTGTGTTGTTTGTTGCGTAATCTCTTAACGTCTTTGCCAATATGCGACAGGAATAAATTAAAATTTAATGTAGTACAGTTTTACTATTGTAAGGATTTCATTCTTCTTTTAAGGATATCTAAAGTAAAAAAAGTTCCGTATTCGTAAATTAACATGGCAATAAGTAAATAAATACATGCAGTAAATATTGTTAACATATAAATAATTGAATTGTTAACAGAAAAAATATTCATAAATGAATCGATTTATATACAAAAAAATTATTGCATATTATAAACCTTATTGTTCAACGAATTTATTATTATTATTTTACAATTTTAAAGGGGAAGGTTAATGTATACCAATAAAGAAATCTTTCACTTATAAAAACAGTCGCTAGAAGGTGTCCAACAAACAAAAGAGGATAGAAACTTTGACGTACAAGGAGTCTGTCTGCTCCCTTAGTAATTTTGAAAAATTTTCCGAAACCAAAAGAAAAGATACATTAAAACTTGCTTAAGAACCAATGATAAATTTTGTTTCATGAAGCTTCTTTAAATTGGACAAACCATAATTGCAATTTTTTTAGGAAGAGGGGCTGAAATCGGATTACTATTTTTTTTCAGTTTATTTACGATTCCGTTAAAAACATTCTTTACTCTATTACAAAATTAATGTGATTGATAACGAAAAACTTTATAGTTCTATTTGCTTGCAAATTTACGACTTCTTTTTTAGTTCTACAGTTTATCATGTATTTACAATAATTTTTCATCTAAGTATTTTAATTAAAAATTAAAAATATTGAAAATATGAATAGATTTTAATTAAATTTATGAATTAATTTTTAAAAAAGTGTTTAAAGTCAGTGACAAATAAAAATTCAAAGCTTTAACATGTAACTTTAAAGAACTTTCCAACCAAGTCGAGTAGTGGTAATTTGCGCCATCTCTACCTCACATCCTTCCTCTGTATGGATCCGAGATACAAATTTCAGGTTCATTTAAGAATATTTTACCCAAGCAACGATAGACGGGACAGCTAACTGTTTCAATAGATTATTAATAAAATGAGGCTCCTAAGTATGGAATGTTATATATACACATATCTTGCTTTTTATATAAACCGCAAGGCGTAATAAAGCCTCTTTAAAAAAAGACAAAAAATCTTTATATATTTCCTCGAAATTATATGAAATTGGAATGTTTGTGATAATTTATTATTATTCGAAAGCAAATAATGTACTTACATAACGATAAAGCATTTAAATTTATTTCGTGAACTGTTCGAAACCCGATACTTTACAAGATATCATAAGTGTAAAATAGGATTTAGAAAACTGAGACTATCCAATTTTATTACTAAAATAGGATTCTCCAAGCTCATAAAAAAGCAGAAACACGAACCCAGAAAAATAAAATATTTTTCGATTTAACTAAAATAATTTCTGAAGTATACTTTGCTTTTTCTAAATTCTTGTAAAATGGTGTTTTTATTCGCAACAACTTGGAATTTTAGGTATATACAATGCGATTCATTTTACTAGATGCGATTTGTTAATTTATTTTATATGTTTGAAGTTGATTTAAAAATGAATTTTCTATTTCATGTCGGAAAAAGTGCGCCCAATTAATATAAAATGCAATGTAAATGCTCAGTTATATATTTTAAGCATTCAGCTTGTAAAATATAAATACATAAATAAAAAAAATTAATTAAGGGAGACCCGTACCCCATTTTCGGCCAAAAATCAATAAAAGTTCAATTTTTTTCCCCAGAAAACGATAAAATACATATTTGCGAATATCCATACAAAATTTCAGAACTCGGGGACACTTGGAAAAGGTAGAAAAGGAGCTTTTTAAATTGTATTCACTATAGAGTTTAAAGGACTAGCGGCCATTTAAAATGTGAATTTCCTGAAAATGACTTTTTTCATATTTTGCCTAAGTTAAAAGTACTAAGGCTCAGTGGTAAAATGATTTAGAAACAAAGTGTTTATGTTTTTAGAATCTTAAAAAAAATTGCAGCAAAAGTAAGGGGAGATATTTTTTTTTAACTATTTCTGAAAATTTTACATAAATTGGTAAACATGAAAATTATAACGAATTTAAGGAAATTTACCGTGCGTATTTTTTTTTTTTTTTTAGTTGATTAAAAGAGAAAATTAAAAATATCTCTCCTTAGTTCTTTTCTATATACTATAACACTATTTAAGAAATTTTAGTAATACCAAAATATTGAAAATTGAATGAGGAGTAGTAATTTTAAAAAGTGTATTTTTCGACAAAAAAAAAAAAAAAAAAAAAAAAAAAAAAAAAAAAAATCATAAAAATCCCCATAAAAAATATACTTTTTAATAAAAAGTGAATTTTTTGCTAATTATTCCTTACAAGAAGATTCTTAAATAGTACACCAAAATTCATTACTTTAAAATCAATAATAAAATTTTTTGTTTTTTTTTCTTACGGGTCTCCCTTAAGGATGGTACAGCTAGAAAGACAAACAAGTTTGAACGATGTTTGCAACAATTAAACAAGTCTTTAACGAAAAATAGATATTTTATATATATATATATATATATATATATATATATATATATATATATATATATTACAAATTAAAAATTTTTTCGCCAAAACTAACCTTTATACTATCTTAATTTTCTTATAATAATGTTCCGTACTTACTTCAAATTATTAAATTAAAATTTAGTTTCTAAATCTAATCTGTTAATCCTTATGCAGACGATATAAATTCTTAATTTGCCTTAAAAAACATTATTCCAGTATGCGTGAATTTAAAAAGATGGCTCTAAACTAAAAATATTCTTAATTAAAACTTTATTTCTTAATATTCCAAATAAAACTGATTTCTTCTATGTTTTTATCAACCCTTTTTAAGAAAGTCTTATTAAATTTATTCCAAAACCATACCTTTCAAAAAATATCATTATTTTATTTTATCTATTTATTTATTTTTCCTACGTCAACCTTTGATGTGTGAATATTAATAAATTCATTTCTTTTCTTTTTCTCTTAAAATTAATCATTTATAAAAATCGTCTGCCTAAGATATTTAACATTCTGAGTCAATTATAAATTGGTTAAACAATATTTTTTTAAATAAATTTATCGTTTGTGGAAAATAATCTCGTAGCTGGACAAGAATTCTGTTTACATAAAAGAATGATGGTTTGAGGTTACAGAATGTTCCAGAACTTCCTTTTTAGTTTAAAAGGGGCAAGTCTAGAGATGAAGAAGATTTCTTGGGTTGCTTCTTCGATGAGGACAGCTCGCTGAAATAATGATGGAATTTTTGCAAAAGGAGCTTTTCCTTCCTCATTATTACGAATTTAATAAATGAATTTACAGCAGCCCATGACTAATTATTGTATCTTCTACATTTATTTATTTATTTTGTTTTTTCCCTCGCTTGCCATGACTGTGTGTTTCTTTTTAACCAGTGGAAATAATTCGAGTTATCCTTAAATCGTCATATATATATATATATATATATATATATATATATATATATATATATATATATATATATATATATATATATATATACAGGAATAGAATTTTTTGCAACGGTTTTGCTTAAAGGTCCACTGTCCAGTGTCCACTTAACGCTCTTAAAGAAATACACTACCTTGAAATTGGTCAAAATACTGATTATCTTTTTTTAATATTAACTGAAAGCTTCATTAGTTGTGAATAATTTTAAATTTTATTTTTACGTATCCGACAATTATTTCGCGAGATATTGTAAATTTTATTAATAGGTCCAGCGCAATTACCCATCCAATTGGAAACTTTAAACTTACTTTTCACACTGTTCATACTTTTAAAATTTGCTTGTTTAATGAATACTAATTGTTCTTTGCTAATTTAGATTGAGGGTTGGTTTTTTTGAAAAAATTCTAATGAATGAATATTCGAATAAATATTCTAACCTTACTAAAATAAAAAGTAATTAATGCGATCACTGCTGCTGACAATGAGTTTTTTGTAAACCAGAATATTTCGTAGCTAATATTAAGAAAACTATTGTGCAGAAAATGAAATGAAAATTAGTGGTATTACAGAAAATTGATTGATAGACATGCTGATAAAGACAGTTTAAACCCTTTATCTGCAACAATATGAATTCTGGAAAAAATTACACTCTGAAGCATTTTACGCAAACTGTTTAAACTAAATTAAAAGATTTACATAATCATTAAATAAATATTTGAATTTAAAAAAAATAAAATTAAATAAATATTTGAATATTTTAGAAGAATTGAAGATTTTAGAAGGCTTAATTAAATTTGCATTTACAGGGATTTTGTGGAATTTTCATATTTTGTTATTTTTAATTATTTTCTTAGTATTTTGTACAATTATAAAATGTACAAATGTGATGTTCTTACAACATAAATATAGAAATATTTCTGCATTGAAAAATGCTCTTCTTCCTCCCTCAGCACCAATGGTGAAACGATGCAAAGGCAAAAGAAATCATCCTTTTATTATTTTTTTGTGTAAATAATAATGCTTCTGGAACAAGATAAATTAATGCATCTGTAACTCGTTCTAAACAGTATTACAACTAACTGACGTATTAAAAGAATTTCATAATAAGTTATTTTAAAGGCACTTATAAGTACCGTCGGTAAATAAAGGATTAAATCGAATAATTACTTTAAGCGATTTTCAATATTGAAATTAGCGAAAATCGTTTTGTTAAAACTGTTTTACAGGAGCAAAAATTATACATAGGAATTTAAACATTTCTAGATTATAGATATAGTACTTTTTGTTAAATATTAAAGACGGATATTTGTTTCGTTAATAAGAATTTTTCTGACAAAAATGGAGACATAATTGGAAGTAAAAGAAATAAAAAATAATTATATTTTTAACAAACAATTCACTTGGTAAAATAAGACGTCATAGTTGAAATAAAACAGGTATTTTATAGTAGTTAATAAAAGGCTTACTTTGGTGACTCGAAATTCATTGTTCATGAAATTGTTCGAAATTTATTGTTTATTCCGTCTGTCAGTCTCTTCTTCTGTCTGTGTGTTCCGCGATAACTGCCGCAAAATGCAATCAAACTTTTGTTTTCGGGAAAAAAATTGTAAAACTCTAGATTACTAATTTTACACTTTAAAAAGTTCCTTATACAGGAGATTTATGTGTTTGTGGTTGGCAGGCATGTAGAAGTATGCGGTTAATGAAAATTGCTTGTCCAAACTGTTACTTATCCTTATAAATCAAAATGTATAAAGAATTGCAAGATATACGATAACCATTAGCACACTTAATAGAAAGTTGAAAATTTAAATTTAATGAGACTACGGGGGGTTCAGGGGGCGGCGCCCCCCGAAGAGATCTACTATGTTACAATAAAAAACAAAAATAATAGATCATGAGGGTAAACTGAGTTTTAACCCACTTCTGGCGGCGTTTTTTCTGATGCGTTATGACTGCGCCAAGCCTTGCTTTCTATTACTTTCAGGTGTCGCTTCTCCTAGCAACCCTCGGCGTTCGAAGAGGATTTTCTCCCAGATTGCGCATGCTCTGTTCGTCCATTCTTTTCCAGCTTTCTTATTGGACTAGAGAGGAGAAATTTTTAAATTTAGGAATCGCGCTTTGTGAAATTAATTGAATTTTTAATGCGTTTCTTTAGTCCGTTGGATTTCAAAGAGTCATCATCGAGTGAGTAAATTATTTTGGATTTTTTTTTCATTTATATTCCTCTGGTTAGACTACTTACCTGCTATGGCTGTTGTTGATTGCCGTAAGAATTTGAAAGAATGTATGAAAGAAGAGGGAGAATATACGAGTGGTATTTTTTTTATCTCTTTTACCTGTAATGGGTAAAAGAGCAGTAATAGCCTGGTGTATGAAAAAAGCTTTAATTGCTTCCAGGTATGAATGTCAAAGGTGTGGGAAAGATATTAAACTGACTGCGTGTGATAAATTAACAGATGGTTTTGAATGGCGATGTCGAGATCAGTCGGCATCGAGTATGAATCCGCATGATGTGTGTAGGAGTATATGGAGGGTTTCGTGGTTTGAAAGTTCGCATTTAAGTCTGTGTAAAATTTTAAAGATAACGCGTGAATGGTTTGGTAGATGTCTCCCATCTTAATACTTTTCTCCGTTTTCTGGTAAGTAAGATTTTTTTTAATATGCCGTATTTATAATTTTTGAATTTTCAATATTTTAAAATGTGTATTTCTTTTGTATTTTCAGTCATTTTCTTTAAAATTATAGCCTTTTGTATTTTTTAAACTGTGTATTTCTGTTGTATTTTCATTATCGCCGTTTTAAATTGTGCGCTTTTGCGTGGTATCTCCTGGTAATCACATCCGGGAGATAAAACGCAAAAACGCGCCAATATGGCGATTTTTTGAAAACGCGCCAAGAAGGGGGTTAAAACTCAGTCGCGCCGATCATGCAAATTTCAGCATTTTCTGACATAACTAAAATTTTAATTTAACGGATTTGATGGCTGAAACTTCTTATTCATATTTTATTCTTATAAATAATTACGTAATTTTAAAATTTTAAAGTACAGTTTCCAGAAAATTGAATTTTGCCCAAAGTGTGTTTAAAAAAAATGATGTGCAAAGCTGACGTTGAAGCTCCTGATCTGCAGATTTACTAGTTTTTAATTTAAATTAAAAAAAAAATAAATGGCCTCTATTTTGAAACAAAATGGCGGATGATGCTGGGCAACGAACACGGTCTAGACATAAGTATATACTATGCACACACCAAATTTCATTCAAACTGGTTCATAAATTTTATAGCTACAGCATGACAAAGTTCATCTATATATATATATATATATATATATATATATATATATATATACAGAGAGAGAGAGAGAGAGAGAGAGAGAGAGAGAGAGAGAGAGATGAACTTTGTATATTAACTATTATGAACTATTATTATATGAACTTTATATATATATATATATAAATTTATATATCTATATGTATATATATACAAATACATTTACTTAAAAAAATCCGTTAAATTTATAGCGCAGCAGTGTTGTCAGTAGTTTTTGCCGTAAGAGTTGCTGTAAAATTAAGTGTAATAAAAAAATGGCATCTAATTTTACTGCATTTCTTACGACAAAAACTGCTGACAACATTGCTGCCAGCAGTTTTTGTAAATTTAACGGATTATTTTTTACAGGGTGGATACATATATATATATATATATATATATATATATATATATATATATCAACATTTGAACTGAGGTTTGTTTTGGAGTCTGGGGGTCATGATCGGTGAAAATGTATCAAAATTCTCCTGAAGTGTATAATTCCGAACGGCTGCAGTAGGTAGCTTTTTATTTTTTGAAATGAAAGCTATCTTAAAGAAAAGAAGTGAAGTATTCAAATTCCATTAAATAATCTACTTGTTTCTTTGTTTTTCTCATGTAGGAAACATATTTATAGAAAAATATAAATAACAAGTTTCAGAAGCGGCAGAAAAAAATAGTAAAATGATTGTGTAATTATTCAAGCCTTAGAAATTTCAATATTTTCAATACTTTTAAATGCAACTCTTTAGGATCTATATTAACAACAAAGGCTACAACGCTATTAGCCAATAATTTTCCATGACATTATTTTCAGAACATTTTAAAAAGATTCTGTACTGATCAGTAAAATATACTATTAGACATATCATTTTAATACCCAATTTTAATTGCTACTTTAAAACAGCATCATGTCTTATACTGCATGAAAATGAATATATTTCAATGTTTGAAAACTGTATTATTATAGATGTTTTATTTTATTTTATTTCTTTTGAACAGTAGAATTGTAAAATTTGCCTGGGTATCAAAATAAATTAAATAATTAATAGAAAATTACTAATATGGTTTATGTAAAAATATCTACGTTGTATAGCATATTTGAGCCTATGTTATAGTTTGATAAAAGCTAGCGTAAACTTTTATTAAAGATGCACTTATCTTTCTAATAAACTTTATTTAACTGGAAATGGCGTCATAAATGCTCATTTAATCCACTGAATAAACTTCACAGATATTCAGAATATTCATGCGAATTGAAATCAAGAAACATTTATGTGCAGTGAAGATTTGCAGATAAAGGTGAAGCTGTATTATAACATGGGATTCTACTCTAAAGCACTTGTGCTCAGAGATTGGTCGGCAGAATAATAATACGATTGACTGGATGTTTTGTCCTGCATAACACGATATGAACAATTAATGAATCTGTATGGCTACAAAGATTTTACTGCGATAATTTGATAAAGTTTAGAAATAATATTTATCGTAGAAATAATATTGAGCGTATCATGTATTAAGGATGGAAATAACGAATCTGTTAATATTTTAAAACAATTTATTAATATACTATTTTACTTGACAGAAACAAATCGATTACTTTATTAATCGATTCTTTCTTCTATAAAGATTGCAGGTATAATAAAATTTGTCTAAAGCGGAACTTTGCGTGTCACGGAGAAAATTTCTTTGGCTCGATCGATTCCCGCTTAGAGAGAGTTTACTTTATCTCAATCTTTTTATATTATTTATAAAAAATGAAATCCTTTTTTTTTGCAGCCATTACGTGTACGATACAATGCCTCTTTAGTGACCATTACACAATCAGCATTTTCCTTTTTCTTTCTTTATTTATTTTTTAAGTTTTTCTTTAAAACTCTTTTGATACTATCTCATAATTGAGAGAACCAATTGTAAGACATGTATGTCAGTATCGGTACATATACTTTCATACAGATTCTAAGAAATCATATAAAGTAAACTCTCTGTACAAATAGAAATGTATGTAACTAGGAAAGCTTTTCATGTCTCTGCGAATCCATAGACATTGATTAAAATTTTATGAGGTGTAATATTGTCTTCTACGGAAAATTACCCCGATTCCGATCGATCGAACCTTAGATAGAGTTTAACGTATTTGGAACATGCCTGATGTAACAGCAAATATGCGAGCAACTAAATCCTTAAAATGAGGTAGTATTCTATTATACTGAAATTCCAGACACCTACGAAGTGCTATAAGATTATATTGAAGTAGTTCAAATAAGGCATTTTCCAGAAAAATGTGATAACAACATTTTTCTTGGGATTCTGTAGCAAAACCTTGCCAACTCCTATTTTCCGTTTCAAGGGAAAAGGGGACAATTATCTTTTTAACATTTTCCAACAAAGTTGAAAAGTGTTTATGCATTCAGTTTATCTGTCCGTCTGGCCGCGCTCTAACTCCCGTACATATGCTCGGATTGCTATGAAATTTTTATATGTTATTGATGTTTACCCTAACACGAACCCTATTGAAAATGAAGTTTCTACTATGATTAGTTTATTTACAGAGGTAGTCAAAAATTTTCCAATACATTACGGCTTATGGGAAAAATCGTTCAAATGAATTTTAAAGGTGTTACACCCTGCCAGACAGATTCAAATTTGCATGGATTCACAAAGTGCACTAAAAAATGCATTCTGTAAATTATTCAGTGAAAATAATAGTTACTATTCATTTACAGGGCCACTGAATAGAATTTCATTACACAATAATGAAAGGGGGATTGTTTGCGATATATTTAAATTACTTTAATCGATTTCAAATCGATTTCAAATATTATAAAATTGATATATGATTTGCGAATTCTAAGATTGCACAAATAATATTTCCTTTCAAACAAAAAAGTATTTTCACGTGAATATTGAAGAGAAGTGAAAAATTAGAGAAAATTACATCACATTTAAATGATACATTTAAAATTACTCACTTAAATATTTTTCTTATACCGCTGTTAATAAAATTCTATTAGGCAAAAGCTCATTTTCCCGGTATTTCACAGTTTAACTGATCTTGTTTAATTAATCAGGTAAATGACAAGTAGATGTTTGTATAATGGATTGAGTTGTTGTATTAAAATTTCAGATAAAGTGTATATAAAAAGTATTAAAAGATGGAAAAATTTAAACTAAGACACACTTAAATACATTTTTTAAATAAACAAAATTTATATTCAAAATATGAAACACTAAAATTATTTAAAATGCAAGAGTAAACTTTTCGCCAAGCTACACGCAAGGCCTCATCCGTACAAATAATTATTCATTGCATAACAAACATTGGAACAAATCAAGACAGTTACAGCTAGTTATTATTTTTTTAGAAAGAAGATAATCTTCGTTCCGGGCAGCACGGGCATAATTCAAATTTGGCGATCGTAAACAAGTGAACCGACCTTCGAGGAGTAATCTCCCGCGATAATTGCTGCAACATGATTTTAGGATACTAGCGTTCGCAAAGTGCGGGATGTGTTTCGTTTAAACGCAATGTTAGACAATTTTAGAATTTAAATTACTGCTTTTTAGAACAGTGATATGTTCCCGCCGCGGGAATGTGTATTGCAAAGTGTATGTAATTCTAAAGACTAAGAATTAATTTCAACTACTTGTACTTATTTTAGATGGTGCTACTCCTTATTCTTAAATGTATATGAAATGCATCTCGTATCGAAAACCAGACTCATTTTCTTTGATTTTCGAATTAAAGATTTCTCGATATAAATCGAAACTAAATAATTCTATAATGGTCTGGTGCGTAGTATTAAAATTTGTGTTCTATTTTAATAATTCAAATTCTATTTTAATAATTCAATTTTTAATTTAAAAGAATGGGAAATAAGTTCGACTACTTTTAGCTATACAAGATGGTACTACTCATTAATCATAAATGTATATGATTATTCTGAAATCTAAAGAATAATCCATCTGAAAAATGTCTCAGAAAGGTGTATGCTGAAATTTTAATACGTTTTTAGGTGCGGTGGGAATTATGTAAATACGTAGCATCTATTGTTGTCGCTCAGTCCGTCCGTCTGTCCGTCTGTATTTCCGTCTGTCTGTCTGTCTATCCGCATATAACAACGCAAAAACTACCCAACCCAATAGTTTCAAATTTAAAATACATAATTATTACATAATTTTGTCGAGTCATTTCAAATTTTATGAAAATCGAATGTATATATCAATTTCAGGGACAAACAAAAGTATTCCGTTACATTACGGTCAATGGGGAAAAAGTTTCAAATGAATTTTAATTGTGTTACACTCATTCGAACATAATAAAATCTACATGAATCTATGAAGATTATACTAAAAATACATTCTGTACTATCTTTGATGCAAAGAATAGTTATTATTAAATTACAGGACCACACAAAAGTATCCCACTACACAATGCTATATGGGGAAACATTGTTTGGGGCGTGTTTTAATTACATTAAACTACTTCACATTTTATGAATAAGATATACGTTGCTGAAGTGTTGTAAAAATTACTTCCTGCATATTTACAGGAACACAAAGATTTCGACCACTATACTGTATCCGAAGTACGTTCTACTATATAAAGATCTGAATATTTTAAAACTTCGTTATCGTACGAAGACACCTCATTTGCCACGCTTCACGTGCAATTTCCAACTTGTTGTTCTTAAACGAGAGATGCTATCAGATGATGTTATTAAAATATTATGTTATCGAAATGACTTTTATTGATAAATAACATTATTAGCAAGTGTTTGAATATAAGAAAATAAATTATGTCTAAAATAAGTTATTTTTGAAAGTGGCATTTGAAATACATGGGTTTGGCCTTGAAAAATTACATTTTATATTTTAAATGGAAATTTTTAAATACAGAACTATGCAAAAACAATGGACAATTTTCTGGAAGATAATTTCGATTAAATTACGCCAAAAATATTGGCGTTATGATTGGCAGTACAATTCCTATATTTTAACGATTTCCTTTTTTTAAATGTATAACGTTTAAAAAAGGAAGTAAAAAAAATTACACCCTAAACCCGACAACGAGGCAAATATGGATGCGATATAGAAGATTTCACTTGTAACATCTGAGTTTTCTTAAATTCAGATGCCTACAAGTTTTTTATAAATTAAGACACCTTAAAAAGTTTGAGAACTGAAAACTCCATTTTAAGGAACTTATGTATCCGTGTTTCAGCTATTTCATTTTATAGTGGTTATACCATAATCATAAAAAACACTTAAGTGTCTCAATTTCAGACATCTGTAACGCCTGAACTTTAACATTCCAATACTTAAGTTTCTAAGTTACTTTTTCAGTTACATATGTGCCTGAAAATATGTCACCTACAGTTGCAGTGCATAATTTTATTTAGGTGAATCATATTTACTAATGTTATCATCCATAACATTAAGCATAATTTATGGGGATGTACTATGAACTTTTTTTAATATAGCAGAATGCTATAAACAGACTTAAATACACTTGTTACGAATATTTTATTGTACGAATAAGAATTGTAAATACACAACAGAAATGTTTGCTGTCATTCGATAAGATTAAGAAAGAAAGCCGATTAAAAACATTTACCAAGATTGATAAAGAAAACCAATGCTATTACAACGCAGTATTCGCACTAAAAATTTACTGCAATATTCTGCGACGAATATATCTATAGTTGTACTTATAATATAAATTAATAAGTAATATGGATCTTGTGCGCAAAATAAGCATATGATATCTAAATACCTATAAATACGGATAAAAACATAATCCACTTTGATAAGGCTGTCAGCTAAGCAAAAAAAATGAGATATTTTTTGACACACACACACACACACACACAAAAAAAAAAAAAAAAAAAAAAAAAAAAAAAAAAAAAAAAAAAAAAAACGCAATTAGAAGTCTAACATAAAATACTTTTTCCTTAGAGTATCCATATTTTCCTTACATAAAAACCAGTAAAAAAAATAAATAAAGTACAAAATTTTAAGAATGTATAAAATACAAATTTATGCCCTTGAGTTCGCAAATTTTTTTTTTTAATGTTAAAAAGAATTTACAATCACATACCTTATTTACGTATAGATTATAAAGAGGTCTTTTGTTAGGTATTATTTCATTAATCTAAACACTGAAAAATGATGTTTTACATCGATGTAAGATTTATTTGAATGTATTTACAAGTATTTTAATATAATTTTTTTTAATGTACGAAAAGGAAATTTTTTCAGGCATGGTACATTTTACTCATGACTTCTGTTCTCACTTGCGTTAAAACACACTTCTGAATTAAATTATTTTTTCTATTGTTTTAAAAAAGATTATGAATTATACATGTAGCAAATGTGAAATGCTATATTATCTTTTGCCATGTGTTATGCTCCATTTAACTTGCGAAAAATATCTAGGGAATAAGTTAATGAAATTTCGATTAAACGAATCATTATTCTGGTGCAAGATATTTTGTTGTTTTTAAGTTATGCAAAAATGCAGGGAATCCAGCGGATAGGACCCTGATTTCAAAATTAAATTTGTCAAAAACAAAGATCAATAGAATTATGCGGTAAACGGTTTGTTTTATTAAGTAACTCTAAAAATCTTCAAGAAAAGTTTCGATCACTGAATATTTTGAAAAGATTGTGTTCTGTTTGACAAGAATGCTTGACTTGAAACGTTTCTTATTTTAAATGGCCTGCAGAAAATGAGTTTTTCGGCGCACAGTGCCATATTTTAACTAAAGTTTTGGAATTTCGAAATCTCAAAAATTTAATTTCAAAAATCGTTCATTGCGCCGTTCTCTGTAATCAGTCTAAAAAAAGAAAAATGGCAAATCAGTATTCTTTGCCATCAAAACACAATCTTTTCAAAATATTCACCGTTCGAAACATTTTTACAGCTTACTTAACAAAAAAATGTATACTGCATAATTCTATCGATCATTGTTTTTGAAAAAATTAATGTTGAAATCAGGGTCTTATTCGGTGTACAATATGTATGTTTTGAGAGATAAGTTAATATTTCTTTTCTCTATTTTAAATTGTTCACAAGAAATATTATTGCTGTAATAATCTATACCATCAAATCGATAAGCTGAGTTTCTATGTTAGTTACATCATGCAATGTTTAATGTTTAAGAAAAATATAGTTAAATAATTCATCTTAATAGATTTTCCTCATGATTAAGAAATAATAAAGAAAAATTCCAATTCAAAATGCTTCTTGCACTGTGGGTTGCCAAATTATTTATTTATACTATAATTATTCTTAAAGGATATCTTAGTGTGATTTTTTTTAATGCTAATAATACTTGTTAGTGGCATCTGACAGCTGTCGTCAACCGGTATGGGACTCTTGGTGAATAACATGCGTCAGGGATGTGTTGGGAATACTTAGTAATTTAAATTGCTTATGGTGAATTCTAGTCTCTTAAAAATAAAAATAAAAAAACGTGTCAAAAGAAACAAGTAAGAAAACTCATGCATTAAGCATAGATTATGAAACACTTTCCAACACTTCTAGAACGAAACTTTGTTATCTAGGAAAATAGAGTATAGCGTCAAAAAATTTCAGGGCAATCTCAGTATATTTACGAGAGTTAGAGCACGGACAGACAGACAGACGACAGGAAAAAACCGAAAGCATAAACACTTTTCAATTTCGTGGGAAAGTGTTAACAAATTTGTTGGATAGTGTTAAAAGAGCAAACGAAAGAAATATGGTATAATCCCTGATTATTTCGTAAAAATTTTGTTCTATGTTGAATCACATTTTGGTGCTCAGTAGCTGCCACCATTTTGTACCACCATTTGGGGAAATCTCTTACCAACATTTGGAGCTTGTTGTTTACGACTCCTTCCAACTTATGGAACTATATGCTTCAACAGGAGCTCCAAATATTGGTTCAAGATTTCATCATATTGCAGTGGGAGCTTTGACACAAAATTTTGGTTCAAAGTAGGGCAAGGTTTTTAACAGTGTAATAATAAATGTTTAAAAGGAAAGAGTAAAAAGATGTGTACAAAGTGGGTCAGGAGGAGTACAATTGTAGTACAAGTTATTTATCTCCTTATTTTAAAAAGTATGGAAAAGTATCTAAGATTTTTTTTTATTAAAAAAACAGATTTTCTTATTTTTTGCAAGTTATAAATTATTTTTACAAAAAAATCATTAGTAAAATGAAGCGTTTTGACACATTATTAATGTGAACGTTTATGATTTTTGTTGAATGGAATGTGAAATACGTTAAAAAAAACTAAATGAAAGAATTTAGTTCAATATATTTCTTTCACGGACAACAACTGATAAATAAAATTACCATTAAAATATACTTTATTTTGTACAACACATTTTTCTGTTTTTAAGACATGAAAAAGTATGTTTTGATAGTTGGTATTATGAGATAGGTTAACCTTATTCCTTTTTTAAATTATAAATTATTTTCAAGTAATATTATTGAAAAAAATTAAGCATGTTGCCAAAACAATAAGTTTCAATTTTATTTTTTCATAAAATGCAATGTTAAAAAAAGAATTTAAATGAAAATTACCATATTTTATTAATGAACAAAAATAATATGAAAAACCCAATAAAATATGCTTATTGTTCTATTAATTTATTTTTCAGTTTTGAAAATGTGCAAGAACTTTTTTATGTACAACTCAGCCATTTCTTATGATATAGACGAATCAAAAAATGCCATTCCTTCTCAAGATCAAACACGTAAGATTATTATTTTTTTTTTTTTTTTTTTTTTTTTTTTTTGTATTGTACCTCATTTTAAATTTATTATTATTTTTAATTTTAAATGGCCGAGATTTTGAAACAAGATGACAGATGATGTTGGCCAACGAACTCAATCGAGACGTTGATGTGTTCCATGTACTCACCAGCTTACATCCAGGTTCATAAATACGCGTGTTACCACTTGACAAAAATCAGGTAATTTCAAAATATTAGCCACACAAGAAATTCAAAGTGTTATAACTCAGCCATTTTTAAGAAATAGACGATACAAAAATTTTTTGGAATCTTTATATCAAGGACAAACACATATAATAAAATCTTTTTCGATTTCTCATTTTTTACCTACTTTAAAATTTAATTAAAAACAATTAAATGGCCGCCGTTTTGAAACAAGATAGCTGATGGAACTGAATAACGAACTCTATCTAGGCACTGTTACGCACTATGTACACGCCAGTTTACATCAAAATCGATTCATAAATACACGTGTTATCATGTGACAAAATCAGATCATTTCAAAGTGCCAGACTAGAAATTCAAAGTGCTATATCTCAGCCATTTTTTAAGATATAGACGAAAGAAAAAATGCTCTCGAATCTTTGTATCATGGTTAAACACGTAAAAAAAAAAACAGTTTTCAATTTCTCATTTTATTTACCTAATTTTAAATTTTAAAATAAAAAAAAATCAAATGGCCGCCATTTTGAAACAAAATGTAATGTGACGCACGTAATATCTAAATGCTTTCATAGACGGATAAATACGTAATCCACTTTCATCAGACCGCTAAAAAATCTAAGCAAAAAAAAAAAAAAAAGAAAAAGGAAAAAAGAATATTTTTAGACATATAAAAATAAATACAAATTAGAAATCTTTGGGATAAAATACTTTTTTCCTGTATTATCCAAATTCTTACATAAAAACGAAATAAATAAGTAAAGCTCTAAATTTTAAGAATGCATAAAATATAAATTTATCCCCTCGAGTTCACAAAAGTATTCTTTATGTTAAAACGAATCAAAAATCGTATATCTTATTTATGTATAGTTATATAAAATCGACTTGTGTTAGGTATGCTTTTGTGATTCTAAACACTGAAAAATGATGTTTTACATCGATCGAAGATTTATTTTTAAGGTGTTTGCAATCTTTTTTTTTACTATTATTATTTTAAAATATATATATAAAAGAAATTTTTTGAGGCATTATATATTTTATTCATGAGCTCTGTTCACACTTGCTTCCAAGCTTTTTTTTTTTTTTTTTTTTTTTTTTTTTAGGTTTATGAATTATATATGAAGCAAATGTAAAATGCTATATTCTTCTTTGCCACTTTTTATGTATCATTTAACTTGAGAATTATATCTAGGAAATAATTTAATGCACATTCTGTTAAAGAAATTATTATTCTGGAACAAGATATTATTCTTTCATGAAAAAGTATTTTTGATAATTTTTTTTAAGATAGCTTAAAATTACATTTTTTAAAATTGTAAATTGCTTGCAAAAAATATATATTGCTAGAATAAACCTTATAGTCAAATTGATAATCTGCTGTTTTATGTAATATCATGCAATATGTAACGTTTCTAAAAAATATAGCTGAAGAATTATTAGAATAAATTCCCGACATGATTAAAAATTAATTAAGGAAAATTTGAATAAATAATGCTTCTTTTACAATAGAGTGCCAAATTTTAAATTATGCTATATTTTTTTTATTATTGGACATCTTGATTTAATGCTTATATGCTGACAAAATTAGTAAATGAAATTTGATATATGTCATCAATCGATCAGGGACTGTTAGTGCATAACATACGTCAGATGGGTTATGGGAACACTCGGTGATTTAAATGTTCTCATTTGTTTATGATAAATTCCAAATACGTGACAAAAGAAAGAAGTCCAAACAAAGAAATTTGATGCAAGCTTTGATGATTGTCTGACATAATAATGAGTAATTAAAAGGAAAGCGTAAAAAATGTATACAAATCAGGTCGAGAGTAGTAAAATCCATTAAGGCTCCTGTGTCTAGCCGACAAAGCTCTCGGGAGCTAAAGCTATTCCTATGAGGAGATTATTTTCTAATATCTTGTTTGCATTTCGACATTTTTTTCATTGGATAGCATTTAAAATGAAAATAATAATAATAATAATAAAGCGATGTAGAGATGTACATTAGCTATGCAATGCGATATATATATATATATATATACATTAGGGCGTATCAAAAAAATCCAAATTTCTTAGATCTTTTTGCGGTAGTGCGGAAAAGTTGTGAACTTGTGAGGGAGTGACCTTTGTCATAAAGGCACTCTAGTATTTCTGAGAACGTGACGTCAATAATTTAACATGTTTAAGCGTAAAAGCGACATCTATCCTCTCTTTTACTTTAACTTTCTAGAGTGTGTGTGTCTCTTTCGGGTTCTGCAGTTAGCTCGCGGTTATTAGTAATATGTTAATGGGAAGTATCTCAGTTTGCAGCATATAAAAGCTTGGAGTGTGAGTGTCTCTAGCTGCATTAGCCAGCGAGCAGAGAGGATCTCTGGCACTAGCCAGCGAGAGTATCTCTGGCGTTAGCAAGCGAGTGAGAGGATCTCTGGCATTAGACAGCGAGTGAGGATATCTGGCATTAGACAGCGAGTGAGGATCTTTGGCATTAGACAGCGAGTGAGTATCTCTGGCATTAGCAGCGAGTGAGTGTCTCTGGCATTGTTAGTCTGCGAAGTGGGTTTCCAGCTGGTATCTAGCAGATTGAGAGTAGCAGCGATCATCCAGTGAGTTGTAAAGGCGTTTCGGTATTCGACTTGAGAGTTGGCCGTGGTAAGAAGTTTCATAGTAACTACATTTTGATTATCTGTGAATAAAGAATTACACACAGCCACGGGCTGTCTAATTAAGTTTTATCTAGCAGCTCAGCCAAGAGATAGTGAGAAGTATTAGAAGGTGCCACGATTGAGCTACTCCGGAGCCTGTGAGTATGCGTTTAGCTTTTTCGTAGTATTCTCAGTTGTGGAAAATTAAGACTTGCTCCACTTCCCTTGAACCCTTATCATTTTAATAAACTGTGTTTTCTTATCTTAATTTCTGAGTATGTCTGCATTTAACTCACACCACGACCAACCAAACGTTACAAATGACACCCAACGTGTGTGTACGTTACAAATGGCGCCCAACGAAATGTCGGACATTGTGAGATTGTGCCACATGTGTATTTTACCGGTGAAGGGGATATTAGTGAATTTTTAGTCAAACTGGATGATTATATTTTGTTCAATAATATACCTGAGAAAAGTAGATACGTAGTGCTTAAATGCTCATTGAAGGGCGAAGCACTTTTGTGGTTGGAGAATATAGGAAAATTTCTGATTAATGATGAAGCGAAAAGATTTGAGCAAACTGTGATTGAGTTAAAGAAGGCATTTCCTCCCGTTAAAGATAAAAGTATTTTAAGAAAAGAATTCTATTGCAATAAGCAGAATATTTATGAGTCAGCGTCAAAATTTTATCTACGTAAGCTTGAACTAAAAAATAAATTGGATTTAGATATCACATTTGAGGAATTGTTGGACATTGTTTTTCCTCTTTTTAATCCGAATATACAGGACTTTATTGAAGTTAGAGCACCGAAGAATTTTTCAGAAATGCACCAGATATTATCGAAGTATGAGACTCGGCATAGCTCGGATCAACGGGATTCGCGTAGCCCTCGGCAGAGACCTGTCACGGATAGTAATTTGAGAAATGAGGGGGAGAGTAATTTTTTGAGAGGGGGACAGCGATTTCCGGATAATAATTTGCGTAATAGAAATGATGGATTTGGTCGTAATATGTCGAATACTAGTAATGGTAATAGGAATTGTGGTGGTGCTAATAATTTTAGAAGTTGTGATAGGCATATGTATGGAAATAGACAAAATAGTGGTTATGATCGGAAAGGGGGAGTACGGGACAGCCATATTTCTTCGCAACTAAGGAGATTAACTTCGGATGAGAATTTGGAAAATAGGTCAATGCAAAAGAAATGTGTTCAGAGGTCGGAAAAGTCTTCGGTGAGTTTAAATAAAGTTACTATTAATCCGGTTGAGTTACCTGAAGTGTTAATTGTGTTAGATGGTATTGTCGTTAAAAGTGTCTTCGATACAGGGGCAGATAAGTCGTTCATTTCTTTTGATTGTTATCGGAAACATTTTTCGTATAAGAAGTTAAAGAGGTCAAGTCTGGTAGTTCAGTCGGCACAGGGAGTAGCTTGAGATAATAATGGTTCAGTAGAGTTGGAAGTTGAAATTCGTTCGGTTAAGACAGGTTGGGAGTTTTGTGTGTTGGATGGATTAACAGTGCATTGTATAGTTGGTGTGGATTATATGAAGGATAAAGGAATTAGTCTGGATTTCTTTAAAAAGTCGTTAATCGTGAAAAATGATGAGAATGTGAGTAAGAAAGAGCCTGTTTCAGTGTCAGTTGATTTGGAGGAGTCGGGGTTAAGTGAAATCGAGAAGGAAAAATTTAATAAGTTTTTGAATGAGTTTGGAGAGGTTTTTTCTGATAAACCGAGTTTAACGAATGAAATTCATATTGGTTTTGACGCACTAGTTGCTAGTAAACCATTTCGTTATGATTTTATATCTAATATTTCTAAGTCTTTGTGTGAGAAGCTTCAGATCGATCATTCTTTTACTGTTCCGTATCGTCCTCAGTCTAATATGGCTGAACGTGTAAATCGTACATTAATTCAAATGATTTCTTCTTATGTTGGTTCTCATCATGCAAATTGGGACCAGTTTCTTCAGCATTTTGCGTACGCACTTGGTACAGCAGTTCACGAGTCAACGGGGAAAACGCCTGCGGAATTGTTTTTGGGTAGAAAAGTCATTACTCCATTCCAAAGGCTAGTTATGGTGTCAGATGAGGAAAGTCAGTTTATGTGCCAGGATATTGAGAGGTTGGTTAAGGAAGCTCAAGTTCAGATGGGAAAAGCGCAGGAGAAGCAAGCTCAGTATTATAATATGCGTAGGATGGAGTTAGAAGTGAAAGTTGGAGATTTTGTGTTGGTAGAAAAGCATTGGTTATGTTCAAGTCGTCAAAAGAGAGTAGCTAAGTTTGGTCCGAAGTTTGTAAGTCCGTTTGAGGTTTTGGAAGTTCGAAATAATAATTTGGTTGTTAATGTCAATGGTGAAAGAATGACTGTTAATCTGGATCAGGTTAGAGTTTATAAGTTTAGAGAAAATGGTAGTGAATGTTCTCATGTGTCGAGTGGTGTTTCGCAAAATTCCCGATCCAATGAGTGTCACGAGTCCAGCACTTCTTCATCTAATTCTTTTCATCAATATTCAAGAAGAAAATTTGGTCAAACAGCTCCAAAAACTGTTATTGAAAGTAGAAAGCCTATCAATCCGAGAGCAAAGTATGATAATAAAAATAAGAGAGCAGTGTCAAATACGTCAGACTCTGTGTGCCATAAAAGACAAAAGATTATAAACTGTCCCGTTCCTCCACTTATTAGACAGCAACCTCAGAAACACAAATTATCCAATAGTTCAACATCTTCGGTACTTAATCCCCGGAAAAGATGTCATATGGACACGCGTCAAACTGTTAAAAGGACTTTAAAGTCGGAATTTTTGCCCAATAAGAAACAGCATGACCTTGGATCTTCAGTAACTTCGGGTACGTCTAGAAAGAGGAGACAACACTCAGATTATCGGCATCAGCAGTGTGAATCTCGCCATGGAGTGACCCCAGCGAACCGGCCAGAGCAGAGTCGTCGAGCGGAACCTCAAGTATCCCACGGCATCCATTCAGAACCAGGCTGCAGGCACGACAGTCAACTGTGGCGTCACCGTACAGTTCTGATGACGAAAGATCCTTCGTACAAGGTTTCTGGGACAAGAGGAGAAAACCATCCTGTAGTATGAAGCCGGCCAGCAGCGAATCATCTCTATGATTGGGTGATAATGTTCTTTATTAATTTTCTATTACAGTGCATATATGTGGTAGCAATGTGAAGGAATAGAAAGCAGAGAGACTGTTTTGTATTTTTGGCCATTTTTGGAATTTTTTGACGGTTTCACGTTTAGTGCTTAATTGTGTTCAAAATTTGTTTGCAAAATTGTTAGTTTTATGTGTGTTTGAGATTTTGGTCTTAACTGCTTTTAAAAATTCTGGATCTATTGTTAAATTGTTATGTTAGTTGTTAAAATGTTATTATATTGTTATGCTGTTCATGTGTTATAAAGTGTATGTTAATGTATGTTTAATTTTCAGAAAAGTATAGATAGTAATTTGGGTTATTTTGTAAATGCGCCGCGGTTCAGACGCGCACGTGTTTTGCGGTCAAGAAGTTCTTGACACGCGTTCCTATCTCTTATACTAACATTTAATGAATTAACTTTCTCCTTATCGTTCGTGTTTTATGTGTTGCGTTTGTACTTTAGTTGGGAATGATTTCCGCAAGTTGCGAAGTTTTAAATTGCATTTGAATTTGAAATTGTACTGTATTAAAATTGAATGTTAATGTGATTTTCTTGCAGGGAAGTATACCTGTGTTATGTATTGATTCTGCTATTTTTCTTTTAGTTAATACAGATTAAGAGTTACTTGATGACGTCATTTTGTAAATTTGATATTTTTTTATTGTTGCATAAGCACAGCTATGTGACGCTGTACGTATGTGCCCCAATTATTGTTAAAGTGGAGTTAAGTTCTGAAGAATTTTGGGAGTTAGTTCATTGGCCAATGAGTATGTAGGTATTACGTAGTAGTAGAGTTATTTTAGTATGAAGTAAAATTAATTCTAGAGGAGTGCGGAATTTTGGTGAGGAAAATTTTTGCGCATTGAGTTTTTTGGACTTGGTGCGAATTCTAGTATTAGGAAAGTTATGGAGAAATTTTTTGTAAAGTTACAGTTGTATGTCAGTATTGAGGAAAATTTCGAAAGTTTAGTGTTTTGAGGAATTTTAGCACTCCCAGTGGAGTGGGTTGTTTTGAAAGAAGAAGTAATTAGTTTTGAAAGTTTTCATGTTCCATCTAGCTAATTTCTTAAAGATAATTTATACAGTGTGTCCATCTTATTCATAACCCAATCTAAATCCCTGCAAACTGTGTTTTTAGCAACTTAAGGATCTGGCATTAACTGGGAAAAATAATGATCAAGTTAGTATAAATGACGCTTCGCGCCATATACACTACAAATTCGATCTCATAGAGGATGAGATGGAGAGAGAGAGAGAGAGAGAGAGAGTTTTGAAAGTTTTACGAGTTTTGGAAGTTTTACGAGTTTTGGAAGTTTTACGGAGGCTATTTTTAGGATAAAAGGATGATTGGATTGAATATGTGAATATTTGAGGCAAACTGAGGTTTTTTGGTTGTGATGGGTTAAAGTTAATATTTTAAAAGTTATGTTTCGGCGCTAAATTTCACCCATCACTGTGTTTTTTTTACGGTTTGAAATTTATAACAAGAAAAAGTCCTGGGCATGCATTTGGCCCAGTCCTTTTTCTCTGTAGAATCCGAGGGGGGGTTGTGAGGGAGTGACCTTTGTCATAAAGGCACTCTAGTATTTCTGAGATCGTGACGCCAATAATTTAACATGAGTAAGCGTAAAAGCGACATCTATCCTCTCTTTTACTTTAACTTTCTAGAGTGTGTGTGTCTCTTTCGGGTTCTGCAGTTAGCTCGCGGTTATTAGTAATATGTTAATGGGAAGTATCTCAGTTTGCAACATATAAAAGCTTGGAGTTTGAGTGTCTCTGGCTGCATTAGCCAGCCAGCAGAGAGGATCTCTGGCGTTAGCCAGCGTGTAAAGTATCTCTGGCACTAGCCAGCGAGAGTATCTCTGACGTTAGCAAGCGAGTGAGAGGATCTCTGGCATTAGACAGCGAGTGAGGATCTCTGGCATTAGACAGCGAGTGAGTATCTCTGGCATTAGCAGCGAGTGAGTGTCTCTGGCATTATTAGTCTGCGAAGTGGGTTTCCAGCTGGTATCTAGCAGATTGAGAGTAGCAGCGATCATCCAGTGAGTTGTAAAGGCGTTTCGGTATTCGACTTGAGAGTTGGCCGTGGTAAGAAGTTTCATAATAACTACATTTTGATTATTTGTGAATAAAGAATTACACACAGCCACGGGCTGTCTAATTAAGTTTTATCTAGCAGCTCAGCCAAGAGATAGTGAGAAGTATTAGAAGGTGCCACGATTGAGCTAGTCCGGAGCCTGTGAGTATGCTTTTAGCTTTTTCGTAGTATTCTCAGTTGGGGAAATTAAGACTTGCTCCACTTCCCTTGAACCCTTATCATTTTAATAAACTGTGTTTTCTTATCTTAATTTCTGAGTATGTCTGCATTTATCTCACACCACGACCAACCAAAAGTTACAAATGACGCCCAACGTGTGTGTAACGTTACAAACTATCTTCATTAAAACGTGTGTTAAATCTTAAAACTATAGATTGATATCTTCTGTCGCCTCAGTGGGCTGAAAGTTCCGAAATTTGGACAAAAAATGATTAAAATACAAAAATTAATAAATAATTACAGATTTCATTGATCAGTTTGGGGTAATGCTAAAATGTTACATTTTTAAATAGAAACAACTATGAAAAAATTTAGAATTACAATTTTATATCTTCTGTCGCCTCATCCGCATCGAATTTCGGAAATTTTGACGCATTTTAGAACTTTTCTGCATAATTACAATATTTGCTGTTTGCATTATCGAGAGACCTGGGTTTGGCGCTCTGCCAAAAAAGTGAAACACCCTTATTTTGCCGTTGAAAAACAAATGGGAGTGACCAGTAAATCACCTGTTCTCTCACTTTCTGCCTATGCCATAAGAATCCGCGTGTCACAGCCGGTTTTAACTCGTTTGAAGCAGTACCCTTTCAATTAGTATGTGATCGTTATACGTGCTTGCACTGCAATCGTTTTTTAAGGAATTTATCTTGTGGTTTTTATGTATTTCGTCACTATTTTCTAATAAGTGATATTAATAAATATTAAAAATGCCAAAATCACCACAGTCGAAGTTCTGAAGTCGACAGATGATGCAATGCCCTATTTTTAGAACACCGAAGGATTTTTCGCGCACGCTGTAAACTCATGAGGATGTCATAGAATGTTGCGCTCATGAGAGTTGGCGTATTTGTTGCTAAACTGGTGGAAACAAAAAACCATGTTTTTCAGTTATTGCAGAAAATGTTGCTTTGAAGGTTGAAAATTTATACACCGATGCATCCATTTCTTCAGTTTCACATAAGTGTGTTTGTGATATGATACACGCATATCATGAGAAATATCGATTAATCATGAAAAATATAAAACGTGTGGAAAAAGGTAAGACCATTTTAGAAAAGGATGAGAAGTTTAAAATGGAAGCAAAAAATTTTTTTGGCATATCTGCCTGCAAATGCACGATATTTAAGGAGTGTATATGTCCCAAAGAAAGTAAAGTTTCTTTGAAAGAGCAGGCGTTCCTCATTGACCAACGAACGGAGAGAAAATGTCCATTGGAATTGTCGATATTATTAACACCCTGACTGCCCGGCAAAAGGGTAAAATTGTAATGTTGTTTTCTCTGTAATTTATTAAAAATATTAAATAAAAGATTTTTTTCCAAACTGATACTAAATATGTTATTATGTATAGGTGTATAGTCTTTGAAAGTATTAATCCTAACTTAATTTTTCAAAACTGGGTTTTATTTGTAGAATTATATTAATTTAAATATTGCTTATGCTGCAGTGAAACCTGCAGGTTATTGTCGAGAAAATCAGCCAGCGGCAGTCAGGAGGTTAAAAAAAAACGACTTCAGAAACGTCAAATACGAAAATAAAAGGATGCTATTCGATCTGCGTCAAAACAGGCGTCTCCTGCTTCTACTTCAAGCCATTCATTGGATCATGAAGGTGAAAAAGAAACTGAAGGTGTAATGGATATAGATTAGGTGGAAGACGAAACGAATACCAAAGACACGTCTGAAGAGAAATATTTATTCCAATCTCAGAAGGTTTTCTTGTTTCTAATAAGTTTATTCAAAATGTGATGAAATATTTACAAATATGTACAATACCAGACATTCTGGTATTCCCACTATATTTCTATTAATATAACATTCCAAAGATCCATTAAATTCAACTACTCTCATAATAAACTAAACTAAAAACATTCCAAAACACTGGTCGTCAAGACAACGAAACTAGTTGCCACTTAGCATCATATAAATACATTATAAATACATCGCTCGCTCGCAGACGAGAAACAAACGTCATTTTCATCGGAGGAGATTTCGCAACACGTCTTATACAGTGTCTCTTAAGCAGCCCACAAGGAGGTCTCAAATGCGTTTAAGGCTGGATAACACAGTTCTTGTCGATGAAAGATATGGTGTATCCAGCAGAGCTACGGCCGCTATTGCATCAAATGTTACGCAAGATTTAGGATTGATATCAGAATCAGATGTCAGCCTCGTCACAGACAAAAATAAGATATGCAGAAAATACCAAGGATTTATAAAAAATTATTCGCGAAATCAAACTAATATCGTTCAGCTCTATCTGGACTTTATTTCGATGGGCGGCATGACAGAACCTTAACGTTAGAAACACTCGAAGACAAGCAGTTTCAAAGAACAGTTGTAGAAGCGCATTACTCTATTGTATCGGAGCTAGATTCTACGTACGTAGGACATGTTATTCCTGAAGGTGGATCTAGTCTTGACATAGCTAATAGCATTTATGAATACGTAACAAGTACCTTATTGGATGATTTTAGCAATGTTATTGTTCTCGGGTGTGACGGCACTGTAGTGAACACAGGAGTATCTAATGGTGTAATCCGCAGACTTGAATTGAAACTTCAGAGGCCATTGCAATGGATTATATGCTTACTTCACTTCAATGAGGGGCCATTACGACACTTATTTGAGTCCATACGCGTAAGTCATCTGGCCCCACATCATACACCGTGGTCATTGGACAAAACCTCAAAGGATGCGGAAAACTTCCAATTGTTGCTTTTAATAGCATTGAATGCGAATTGCCAAATATTGATTCCACCATCCTCAGTTCAGATCAGAAGTACTTATAAGGCATTTGCGCCGCCATTAGTTTTGGCGTTTGTTGTTCAAATTTAGCTAACCGGGAACGTTGAACTTGGCCCGCTGGCTAACAACTGCCAATCGAATACGGAGGTTATATATATCCACATCAAACCCATCAAATGAGTTACTAACTTTGGTTGTGTTCGTTCTGAGAGTCTACGCACCCACGTGGTTGCGAATTAAAATTCATCATGCCATAAAGGATGGCGCTAGACACCTATGCCGTTTCATCCGTTCATCTCGCTATTTGCCTAAGAAGTATTGTGACGTAATTGAACTAGTTATTTCTCGCAATGCTTTGCAGCTCCAGAAAATATGCTTTTGGCCATGTTAACTGATGCGAGACATCATATTATGACCCTTGCAATTCGACGGATTATCAAGTCAAGGGAAGTTAGCCCAGTTAAAAACTGTGTTCGCTAATTTGTTATTCCTACTATTAACTTTGAAGCTACAGATTACGTGTATCTCATTGACTGACAATCTTGCTGTGTGACATCGCCGCCAGTTCTTAGAGAACAGTTCTCAAGAACTTCTGAAGATGATACAGAACGGTGTGCCAATGGACTGCTGGGACTTTATTAAATTTCCTTCGCACACACAAGCAGTCGAGCGAATTATTAAACTAGTTATTGCAGCCTCTTGAAAAACAGTTGGACAGCAGAACAGGAATAGATTCATTAGAGCGACACTACAATCCAGGAAACACATGTCAAAATTTTAGACCAAAAATTATTACAAGTTATAATGCTTTTGCTGTTTGTGTGTTCGAAATAAAGTTTCTGTTTGCATCAAAATTTGGTAAGTGCGGTTTTTATTTATTTTAAATTTTGCCTTAAATTTCTAAATTTGGTATCGGTGATGCGGCAGAAGATATTATCCCATAATTCCAAAACTGTTTATAATTTCTGTTTCTAAAAAATAATAACTTTAAGCACTATCTCAAACGATCAACGAACTGTCTGATTATGTATTAATTTTTTGTATTTTAATAATTTTTAGTCCAATTTTTGAAACTTTAAGCCCACTGAGGCGACAGAAGATATGGACCTATAATTCCAAAACTTTTTACAGCTGTTCTTTAAAAATAGCTGTTGTTTAAAAATAGTATCTTTTAAGGCTCACCCCAAACCGATCAACGAAATCTCTGATTATTTATCAAGTTTTGCATTTTAATCATTTTAAGTCCAATTTTCGGAACTTTCACCCCACTAAGGCGACAGAAGATATCAATCCACAATTTTAAGATTTAGCACACTTTTTAATGAAAAGAATTTACATTTTTTTCCGCACTACCGCAAAAAGATCTAAGAAATTTGGATTTTTTCGATACGCCCTAATATGCAGGGTGTCCCCTCTCAACTGTGGCCAATGGCTAATTTCTAAACCGCTAATCATAGACATATAGTTCCAGTTGCAAAAATCCTTTAAAAAAGGTAAAGAATTGTTTTTCAAGTGATTTATCTCAGAATAAAATTTTATTAAAAAATTACGAAAATTAACTTTTTATACGGTCCCCCGGTCCTATACGTGATGTTTAGTAAATTTTTCCCACTACTGTAACAAATAATCCAAGAAAAGTCAAATTCCTCTGCGATTAAAACTGACCGAGTAATACCGAGGGTCAGTCACAAATTTACTGGAAATAAAAATAAACGCAAGATAAAAAATTTCACATTAAACATTAAGAGTAAAATAATATTTACAATATTATTTTTTAAATTTATATTGATGATTACATATTAAAGCAAAATTTCTACTAAAATTTTTAGTAAAAACATAACAGAAAATTTGTTAATTTAATTTATGAAAAGCAACAGTCACTAATAGTTACAAAATGATATATATTAACTATTCTATTAGATTACTTAACCTAACAGAATTTGATGTAATCCTATAAAATAAATACGCACGGTATGGTACGCACGTGTATGGTACGCACTTAAAATTGTATTAATATTATACTGTCATTGAATATAAATAAGTGTGCAAATTGGACCTCGATCGTATATTTGGAAGTAAGTTAAAATTTGAATAAAAATTTTGAGCAAGGGAAAAAGAAGTACGAGCGTTTTAAGAAAAATAAAGGCTTATCAAAATACCACACCTTTTAAAATAAAATTGCGATTTCCCAAAATTTGATTTTCACGATAAAGAAAATTTTAAAACTCGCGTCTTCAACTATTTTAACCAATCTAGAAGTTAAATAACAAAAATTAACATTACCGTAAAACTTATACGGTGGTAGCACCTTCAGTTAAATTGCTTTTAAAATATTTCTTTATCTCATTTAAAACCTTTTAGAAATTGGAACTATATGTCTGTGGCATATGGTTTTGGAATTAGCTAAAAACTCCACTTGTTAACTCCAAAGTTAACAACTATCGAATTTCCTCGAACATTTGATCTAGCCTAATAATATTCTGGTATCCGGAAAGCCTAAAACGCAAAATTTAATTGAATAATCTGAGAAAATGAGCTTAGTAATGCCTCATGTTAGGTAATTTATACTAAAACCTAATAGGCATCTATTGATGTCAAGACCTAACAGAATCTGAAATGTGATGGAATTTCGTCCATTAGTTCTTGAGATATAGTTATAACAAAAAATTTGCAAAACGTAGCACAATTTATACCAAAACGTAAAAAAGCGTCTAATTATGTTATGGTGTAAAAGAATCTGAATTTTGAAGAAATTCTATGCATTAGTTCTTGAGATATAGCTAGTTAAAAAAAAGTATAAAATATAGCACAACAGCATCATCAGTTGAAGGATTTATAACAAAACGTAATAATCGTGTAATTATGTTATATGTCATTTTGTAACAAAATCTGAAGTTTGATGAAATTCTGTGCATTGGTTGTTGAGATATAGCTATCGGAAAAATCGTGCAAAATGCAGCATAGCTGCATCACCTGTTGCAAGGTTAATACCAAAATGTAATCAGCGTCTGATTACGTTATATATTCTAGTGTAAAAGAAACTAAAATTGCTGAAGCTCTCTGCATTAGTTCTTGAGATATAGCTATTGCAAAAATTGTGCAAAATGTTGCATAGCAGCGCCACATATAGGGCAGTTCACACCAAAACCTTATCAGCGGCTATGTATCTCAAGGTATTGCGGAATCTGAAGTTTGGTGAAATTCTGTGCATTAGTTCTTGAGATATAGCTATCATGAAAATCATAAAAAATGTGACATAGCAGCGCCACCTGCTGGCCAATTTACACCAAAACTTAATCAGCGTCTATGTATATCAAGGGGTCATAGAATCTGAAGTTTGGTGAAATTCTGTGTATTAGTTCTTGAGATATAGCAATCTTGAAAATCATGATAAACGTAGTATAGCAGCGCCACCTGCAGGCCAATTTTCACCAAAAACAAATAGGCACTAATTCATATCAAGGTCTAACTGAATATCAAATTTTATTAAATTTCGAGCATTAGTTCTTGAGATAGAGTGCCCACAAATTTTTTGTCACATACAGACAGACAGACTCACAGACAGACGGACAGACTCACAGACAGACATTTTCTAAAAATAGTCAAAACGTGTTCAGGACCTTCTAAAACGTATAAATCCGCCGAAAACCGGAAGTCGAAAATTTTCATGAATCCAATACTTTCTTCTTGTAAAGATAGAAGAAAGTAAAAATGGAAAAAAGGGTCGATTCTTTTGCGATTTTCACTAAAATCATTCTTTATATCACGATTATTTTAGAAATTTTTTTTAAAGGTTACGTTCAAAAATTGTCGATAGAGGACGTTTTAGACTTCAGAGTAACGAACAACTACTTTTTACCGTTATTTTGTGCATGGGGTTAAAATTATTCTAAAGTTTAGACTTCATCTTAAATTTTAAGCCCGAAATCGGAAACATTGAGATCAGGTAACTAGTGAAAATTGAATTGTGAACAGAGGGGGAGATTTTAACGCTTATAAATATTGGACAAACAAATCGATTTTGTTGCGGTTTGCATGCAAATCCTTCCCTTGGTAATTTTTTTCATTCAAAATGACGTACAGCTTTATTGTCCTCATTTTTTGATAGAGGGCGCTTCCGACACATCTCTGACATTTCAATGGCATTGCTCTTGGGTGTTTTACTACCAGACCAACATACTTCCAGGAAGTGCTAGGGATATAAAGACGACTCGGAATCACATAGGAATGTAACGCTGGAAATGTTTTTTTTGCAAGGTACGGTTAAAGGAAACAGACAAAAAAGTAACAGAAACAGCAGAGAAAGAGTTTATTTAAAGGTTTTACTAGAAAACGTGTTCGAAATTACGACCAGAAGTAGTTCGGCAAGTTTGATAGCAACGGTAGATGGCGCTGCGGTTTCCTTGCGGTAGGTGGCGCTAAACGGTTATGCACCTGAACAGCAATCACTTTGAAGTGATCATTCGCAAACCGGTTCCAAAGGTAGCAGAAGGAAGTACTTGTACGATGAACAGCATGATAGGGCTCCTCCACATTTTATCAATGCTTTAAAGTAACATATGGACAGTGGTGGATAGCTCGTGGTGACCTGGTTCATTGGCCTGCCAGATCGCCGGATCTATTATGTATGGACGTCTTCTGCTGGGGTCAAATGAAAAATTGATTTTATGAGACTCCCGTACCATCTTTTGAAGACCTCGTAGCTGGTATTTCTGTAGCTGCCAGAAAACTATCAGATGCCAGGAATCTTACAAAGCGTGAGAAATTCAACGCGACGCCACTGTCAAGCATGCTGGACTATTGGTCGTAATTTCGAACACCTTTTGTAGCAAAACATTTAAATAAACAATATTAAGTATAACAATATATGTATATTTTTGAAGGTATTCGATTGAATGTATTTCGCTCGTGAAAAAAAAATAATAAATGAACCATTAAAAATATGCTAGTTTGTATATGATATATTTTTATGTTTTTAAGATATGAAAAAGTACATTTCGCAATTTCTTTTAGTTATAAATTGTCTTCAAGAATTATTATAAATAAAATTAAGAGTATTAGGAAATGAATATGTTGTCATTTTATGTATGTTATTGAATCCAATGTTAATCGTATTTAAAATGTTGAGAATGAATCCGGTAGAAGAAATTTAGTTCAGAAATTGTAAAAAAAAACATGAATGGATTAATTTGGAAATTCGAGGCATTTTATTGTTAAAAAGAAGCCGAATGCGAAATCAATAAGTTGTCATTTTATTTTTGTTTCGGAATCCAAATTTCACTATAGTTAAAATGTTTTGAATGGAATCTACTGAAAATGTTTAGTTCATGAATTGTAGAAAAAAAAACCTGTATGTATTTTATTCATCTATATTATGAAATTCAATAAATATTCAGGAATTGTAGAAAAAAGATAACATATGTGTTTCAAGAGTCTATATTTCGGAAATTTATATGACAAGTCTCCAGTTATGCACATTTTTGTCATTATGCCCCTATAAACATCATACAGGAACGTTACCAAATATCCACAGTTTATATTTTATTCGGGCCAAACATCATGATTCTGTTATTATTTGTGATCTACTAAAATATAATGATTTCAAAACGCTTGTCTGAGATGTATGGTAAACTGAATACTGTAGAGCCACAGAGGAACTAAATATTAATGATAATAGTACTTAACCTTCATTGCGCGTGCCATTGTAAAAAGTACAACGTTCACTTTCTTTTTTCTTTAAAACCAAAATTCAAGCTGTTGAGGGTGTTAGTAACCATTTATTTTCGTTTATTAGATATTTTTACACACTTTTTGAAAGTTTTTTGTATTTCAGATTGCGCAATTCTCTGCAACTGTCATATAAATCTATTAACAGTTCATGAAATGCACAAGGTATATCTGGAAACAGCCTTAAAAAAAAGCAAATCTTGCGCTTGATATGTGAAGCAACTAACATAGATGAAATATAGGACTAATTCTTTAAATCCGAAATTACTTAATTATTGGCTAGTAATCCATTATTACTTTTTATTCTTTATGATTGTGGTAGTAAGAATCTTTTTATATATCTAAACTTCTGCTTTAATATGTTATAACAAAATAAGTGAATTGCGAAATACTTTCATAAATTGTGATCAGATAAAACTTATATGACATTTGTAAGTTAAATTATTTACAAAATTAAAATACAGCAGCAATACCTTATTCTTTTTCACCTGTTGTACAATTTACAACGCTCTCCCGCTCATGTGATGAAAATTTACGCGCCCGGTGAAATGGTAAATGAATTCGGTACAATTGTAATTTTTAATTAGTAAAAGTCATTAATATTATGTATAAGGCCCGATGAAATAAAAGAAAAATGGAATGAAGTTAAAACTTTGAAAATAGGTGAAATAATTTGTTTGTTTAATTGTTTGCTTTTTTTTTCACATGTGGGAAACATATTGATAGATAACTATAGACAACAACTTTAGAGGCAGCAGAATGATTAATAAAGTAATTGCGTAATTACCCAAATATTAGGAATTTCAATATATTGAACATTTTTAATACAACTCCTTAGGCTATACATTAACAATAAACGGAACAACGTCATAAGCCATTGGTAATTTTTCATGACATCTTTTCAGAATTTTTTTAAAGATTCTGTAATGCCGAGTAAGTGACACATATGTGATATGTGACATGTTTTAATATTTTAAAATGCTTAGAATAAAATAAATTGAATAAATTTCAATGTTTAAAATATATATAACGACAATAAAATAGTAAAAATTGCCAAAGTATCAGAATAAATTAAACAATCAATAGAAAATTACTAAATATTCACGTAAAGATTTATACATGTAATTTGTATAAGCTTAAATTATAATTTGATTAAATCTAGCATAAACTTTTAATAGAGTTACGCTTATCTTCCTACTAAACTCCTGCAATAGCGTTATAAATCAGAATTAAATCCACTGAATAAACTTCACGGATATTCAGAGTAGTCATACGAATTGAAATCAAGAAGTTTTTATGTACATTGAAGATTTGCAGATACTGGTGAAACTGTATTATGATATAATTCTATTGAATTAAAGCACTTTGTGCTCAGAGACTGGTTGACAGTATTATAAAACGATTGACTGAATGTTATGTCCTGCATAGCGTGATGTGAAAATTATTGATTATGTATGTCTACAGAGATTTTCTTGCGATAATTTAATAAAGTTAGATGAAATTATTTTCTGAGCTTATCATGCCATAAAGAAGATAACGAATCTGTTAATTTTTTAAATAAGCTGATTAGTATACAATTTACCTGACAACAACAAATCGGTTAATTTATAAATTATTGCCGGTAGAATAAAATTTGCCTCAGACGGAATATTGTCTACGACTGAAAAAAAAAAGTTCTCATTCCCAATCGATTCTGTTAATATTCTTCAATTAATAATTTTTGTATAAAATTATTTTGTTTCTTTTTCTTAATTGCGTCAAAGAACAGTAAGACTTGTACGACATAATCTGTGAATCGACTGTCATACAGATTATAAAATATCAAACACAATTAACTTTATATAAGAAGAATTCTACGTAACACGGAAACATGTCTAGTTCGAAAAGCTTTTCATGTCTCAACAAATCCATAGATATTGGGTAAAATTTATTAAGGCATACTATTGTCTGATAAGAAAAAAAATACTCGGTTCCCATCAATTCCACCTTATGTTTTTTTAATACTTTTAAGTTTTAATTTCAGTGAGAAAATCACGATTAAAAGACATTAAAAAGTTAATCGTTTTAATACTTATTATGCTATAAAAAACTTGTGTTAATTAGTATAACTAATTAGTATCACTTAACATATTTAAACGGCAAAATATTAGGAATATTATTGAGTCATTTGTATAAATCAGTTAATCACCAAAGTTTTTTTCTAGTAATAAATAAATATCCTACGTAAAGAAACTATTGTCTAATAAGGAAAAAAAATTACTCGGTTCCTATCAATTCCGCGTTAGACAAAGTTTACTATATACTAAACATGCGCGCTGTAGCAGCAAATAATGGATCAATGCAATTATCTAATGATCCATGTCTGCCCGAAGTGAAATGGAGCATAAGCTAAAACTTAATACCACTAGTGGCTAACTCGTACACTGTTAAAAATCTGCTGCATTTTGCTGCAACGCACTCCCCTGCTTGTGTGGAAAACGGTTACTTGGCCGTGAAATGGAGCGTTCTCATTGGTTGGAATAGAGATATAATATACAAGCGGGGGAGTGCGTTGCAGCAAAATGCAGCAGATTTTTAACTGTGTATATCTATCATTGTGTTTGCCTACATTCAAAAGTATGAAAACACGGAAAACTGGGTGCAAGAAAACATACTGCTAGGTCTACGAGTCAACCACTAGCGGTATTCAATTTTTGGCTTATGCAGCATTTCATTTCCGGCAGACATGGAACATTAGATTCCCTTTTGACTACACTTCCATAAAATAAAGAATTTATCTTGTGCTCGATGACTTAGGGTTTTGTGAGCTCGGCTCTTAAACTAGTAGAAAGAGTTGTTGTAAAAACAGTAAGTCACATATGACGCTAAAACACCTCGTTATAACTCACCGCAGTATGCAGTAGTCGCACATTGCTGAAGAGAAAAATTGTGATAAAGTTATGATTATGCTACGCGAATTACAATGTCTGAAATAACAGAAAAATATCGTTTGAATTTGAGTTTAAATGGCAGTTATATTTTTCTTACTTTAATAATTAAAAGGGGGATGCATTTTTAAAAATTATATTTATATTTCTTAAATATTTTTCATTTTATCCCATAGTTATTTATGAAAAATTCGTGAATGCATTACGTTTTAGCTCAGGAAGACATTCATTCTTGTAATAAATGCATTATAAGAATGTTTCATACTTATGATGTTTCATTCTTTTAATGAAAGAAAATATTTGAAAAGTTATTACTATGAAATATCTAGGAAAAGGGAAATAAAAATTTCCTAACTACTTTTATTTGTCATTTCCAAAACATCCATTTCCAATGTAAAAGAACAAATAACGAACACTGAGAACACATTCTACTTCATTTTCGGCAGAAATGAATCATTATATTCCCTTATTATTACTCTTGCATAGTACAAATGATTTTTTATTGTGCTCGAAGACTTAGGGTTTTTTGCGGTCGGCTCTTTGACTACTAAGTTGAATAAAAAGGAATAGTGAAAAAATGAAAATAAAATAAAAAATACAGCAATTTATAATTAATTGAAAACTTATACTAGCTCTCTGCAGTTTGAGTAATTCAATAATTAAAAAAAGTATTAAATTATTATCATTAAAATAATTTTATGGGGCCTTGAGTGTATTTAACGATGTTAATTACTTTGTAAAACTATCATTATAATTATCACAAATCTATTGTAAATTTACCGAATAAATTCTCTGTTATTTAACAGAAATCCGGTTTTTCTAATCTCCGAAATTTTACGTAAGATTTAAAATAATAGATTATCCGTAGTTTCTGTATAATTCGATAGAAACTTTTAAACAGTGTACAGCACCCAAAAATTTTTTGTGTCACATATATACAGGCAGTATACATGTGAGAGTTACATGTATATAATCACATGTATATATATATATACACACACACACACACATATATATATATATATATATATATATCCAGGGTGTTTCTAAATTCATGGTCTAAATTTGAAGGGGTGATAGTACACATCAAGACAAACAATATTTAAATAGGAAACCAAGGATCCCAAAGTCTTCCGAAGGAGATAGGCGCCATTAAAGTTTAGGGTCCAAAAATTCAAATCATTATAAAAAACAGAAAAATTGGTCGATTCGTTTGCGGTTTTCACTAAAATTATTCTTTATGTCAGTATTGTCTTGAAAATAAATTATAAAGATAAATTTCAAAAAATGCCGATAGAGGGCGCTTTAGACTTTAGAGTAACGAACAACTATTTTTTACCGTTATTTTTTGCATCTCATTAAAGGTTTCGTAAGCTTAGACTTAAACTTAAATTTTGAGCTCAAAATCTGAATAGTTGGAAGCAATTAAGTAGCACAAACTTAACTGTGTTCAGAGGGGTTTTAATTTCAAATGATTATAAAAAACGGAAAAATTGTTCGATTCATTTTGCGGTTTTCACTAAAACTATTCTTTATGTCGGTATTTTATTGAAAATGAATTATAAAGATAAATTTCAAAAAATGCCGATAGAGGGCGCTTTAGACTTTGGAGTGACGTACAACTATATTTTACCGTTATTTTTCGCATCTCATAAAATTTTTTTAGAGGCTTAGACATAAACTTAAATTTTGAGATGAAAATCTGAATCTTTGGGAGTGGTTAAGTAAAGCAAACTGAATTGTGTTCAATGGGGGTGGGGAGGTTCAAATTTCAAATTATTTTAAAAAAAGGAAAAATTGGTCGATTCGTCTGCCGTTTTCGCTAAAACTATTCTTTATGTCAATATTTCCTTGAAAAAAAATTTTAAAGATTAATTTCAAAAAATACCGTTAGAGGGCGCCTTAATCTTTAGAGTAACCAACAACTATTTTTAACCGTTATTTTTTGTATCTAATTAAATGCTTGCAAATGCTTAGATTTAAATTTTGAGCTCAAATTCTAAATCGATGGAGGGGTTAAGAAGCGGAACAGTTTTCAGGAGTTAAAATGTTACCCTCCCCACCCCTCAAACATATTTCAAATTTCCGCACTTAATTACTCACAACGATGCAGATTTTGAGCTCAAAATTTAAGTTTGAACTTTTACAAGCATTTAATTAGATACAAAAAATAACGGTTAAAAATAGTTGTTGGTTACTCCAAAGTTTAAGGCGCCCTCTAACGGTATTTTTTTAAATTAATCTTTAAAATTTATTTTCAAGGAAATATTGACATAAAGAATAGTTTTAGCGAAAACGGCAAACGAATCGAATAATTTTTCCGTTTTTTATAATCATTTGGAATTTGAACCTCCCCACCCCCATTGAACACAGTTCAGTTTACGCTACTTACCCACACAACACATACGTTCAGATTACATCCAGTTTTCCTCTGTTAATTCCAAAATACGTCTATAGATGTATTTTGGACCTAGCCAGTGAGTTTAAATACGTCCAGAATTTGTTGAATGTTTGACATAGACGTATCTACCAAATATCTACAAAATAAGAACGTCAGTTCAAAATCGTAAATTGTATGAAAATTCGACTAATCCAATTTTCGCTAATTCCGAAACTAAATCTGAACTTATTTGTCCCCTTTCTTGACATAAAGTAGATGAAAACGGAACCAATCTAATTTTTTTTTTATTTTTGGAACAAAATCTTAACGTCCTTGTCTCCATTTTCTATATTTGGAACGTAATTTGGAGGAAAACGGAACGTCATTTGTGTAAGTACCTTCACAAATTCTGGACGAAAATTGAACCTAACAGCCGCCATTTTAAACTAGCGGTATTTGTAAAATTCTAAGTGCTTATTTATATTGCATCTCTATTTTGATTAAAAAAATATAATGCAACCAGAATGCGCCTTTATTTACATTTTTTAATTAATAAAATCCCTTCGATCTGGATGTATATTAAGCTTGTGCTGTGAAGTTTTCTACAGCTAGGCCTAACAGACTTAAACCTAATTTTTACATAGTCGCTCGCAATTTTCAGGACCTGAAGGATTAATTTTTATTTTTAAAATTAATTATGTAAAATATTAATTATTTTCATCATCGATTAGAAGCGATGCAGCGGAGTACTATGCTCCACATCTATTAATCCATCAACCGTTTGGAAGACGCGTATCTGGTGGTTTGTTTTGATCGAGGTTTTGATTGTTTTTATGATGGAAATTAGTGAAAATAGGTAAGTACATTTAAGATTTTGTTTTCTACATTTACTGTATTTTATGTATGCTTTACATAAAACATTTCTGTAATGATTTTTTATTTTGTTATTGATTTTATTTATCAATTTTTGATAGGTCGACACTGCATTTGATTATGTAAATAAGAAAGTTTGCAATGATTTTTCTTGATCATATTTCAGTTTTATAGACAGCAAACAAACGATTATGAGGTGGAAATAAATTTTAAATTAATTTTGGTGCAAGTGCAAATAAAAATAAAACTATTTGTAAATTATTTTATTACTTGTTTGCTAGTAACGCAATTTCTTTAAGAAACTTGATTGCAATTTTTTATTTTATCTGATTTATCGTTATACAATATCCACCTCGGCGCGACTGAGTTTTAACCCCCTTCTTGGCGCGTTTTCAAAAAATAGCCATATTGGCGCGTTTTTGCGTTTTATCTCCTGGATGTGATTACCAGGAGATATCACGCAAAAGCGCACAATTTAAAAAGGCGATAATGAAAAAAAAACAGAAATACACATTTTAAAAGATACAAAATGCTATCATTTTAAAGAAAATGACTGAAAATACAAAAGAAATACACATTTTAAAATATTGAAAATCCAAAAATTGTAAATACGGGATATTAAAAAAAAATCCCCATGCAATCTCCATGAAAATCCCCAAGCTGCCGATATTTTCCCTTTTTCATTCGGAAAATATGGTTTTTTGCCGTTTCTTGACGATACTACAAAACAAAGAAACAGACAGAGAGACAAACAGACAAACAAGCAGACAGAAAACAAAAGTAACAAACCGACAAAAAGCAAAAGAAATAAACAAACAAACAAACAGACAAATAAAAAAACAAACTGACAAACAAACTAAAAGACAAACAAACAAACAGACATAAAACAAACAAACCGACAAACAGACAAAAAAAATAAACCGACAAAAAACAAACAGACGTAAAAACAAACAAAGAAACAAACCGACAAACGAACAAACAGAGAAACAAACAAACAGACAGACGAACAAACAAACTGACAAATAGACAGACAAACATACAGACAAACAAACAAACAGAGAGAAGAACAAACCGATAGACAGACAAACAAACAGAAAGAGAGACAGGCAAACATCACTGGATCCCTGAAACTCGCTGTGCAGGAAACACTAAAATGCACGAAACTCGCCAACGCCGCAATCACAAACTTGTGTATGAGCGCTGCGCGCCCATTTAAACCAAAAAAAAACATTACTGGATCCACGAAACTCGCTGTGCAGAAATCACTAAAATGTACGAAACTCGCCAACGTCGAAATCACAAACTTGTGTATGAGCGCTGCGCGCCCATTTAAACCAAAAGAACATCACTGGATCCACGAAACTCGCTGTGCAGGAAACACTAAAATGCACGAAACTCGCCAACGCCGCAATCACAAACTTGTGTATGAGCGCTGCGCGCCCATTTAAACCAAAAAAAAACATCACTGGATCCACGAAACTCGCTGTGCAGGAATCACTAAAATGTACGAAACTCGCCAACGCCGCAATCACAAACTTGTGTATGAGCGCTGCGCGCTCATTTAAACCAAAAAAAAAACATCACTGGATCCACGAAACTCGCTGTGCAGGAATCACTAAAATGTGCGAAACTCGCCAACGCCGCAATCACAAACGTGTATGAGCGCTGCGCGCCCATTTAAACAAAAAAAACATCACTGGATCCACGAAACTCGCTGTGCAGGAATCACTAAAATGTACGAAACTCGCCAATGCCGCAATCACTAACGCGTGTATGAGCGCTGCGTGCCCATTTAAACCAAAAAAAAATCACTGTATCCACGAAACTCGCTGTGCAGGAATCACTAAAATGTACGAAACTCGACAACGCTGCAATCACAAACTTGTGTATGAGCGCTGCGCGCCCATTTAAACAACAAAAAAAATCACTGGATCAACGAAACTCGCTGTGCAGGAATAACTAAAATGTACGAAACTCATCAACACCGGAATCACTAACACGTGTATGAGTGCTGCGCCCCCATTTAAACAAGAAAAAAAAAACACGAAAAAAAAGAAAAATAACACTGGATTCTGGAAACTCGCGGTGCAGGAATCACTGAAATGTACAAAACTCGCCAAACCCGCGTTAACTAACGACATTAAAACCGAAAAATTAATCTCTATATGCACGAAAGTCGCATGGAAGAAATTTCTAAAATAAGCAATTCAGAATTGTTGTTGTTAACGCAGATGTCAAACTATTAAATCCCATTATCGCAGCATGGGGATTTTCTTGGGTGCATTTGTGATATGAGCCAAAGTTTGGGGCGGGGTTGCTAGGAGAAGCGACGCCTGAAAGTAATAGAAAGCAAGGCTTGGCGCAGTCATCGCGCGTCAGAAAAAACGCCGCCAGAAGTGGGTTAAAACTCAGTTTACCCTCCACCTCTTATTTGGACCTCATATTTTTTTTACATTTTAAAAATTACTAATGTTTACTCTAATAAAAATTCTTTATCCAAATGTTATTCATCATACTAACTATTATGTAAACTAATTTACTTAACACTAATAATTGTAAAAGAAAATCTCAATTGTTTTACTAAACAAACAAGAATTATATTACTGTGTCCATGTCCTGTTTTTTAAACTATAAATGCAATAATAGTTCATACGATTTTTGCAAATTATATATACACAAACACAGATATATGTATGTATATATAATTAGTGTTTACTTTAGAATGAAAGGAACGCTGCTAGCTACTAATTAAGGCATTAAATAAAGCAGTAAACAGACGCTAGTTCAGTAAAAAAGTCTTTATTTCGAGGGGTAAGGAGATGTGTTATTGTGCTAAGTTACCAAAAAAAATATATATATATATATCAATGTGATTACCTATGATTTTTGTTAAGAAAACAGGAAAGTATGTTTGTGTGCTAGTCAGGTCCAACAAAAATCATGAATGTTGTCAATCAGGTGCAGGAAAATCACAAATTCTGTTGATCAGGCATGGAGAATTTCATCGATCAGATTCCAAAAAATCATGAATTTCTTTAATTTGTCGCTTGAAAAAATTGCGAGTTTTGTTTATTTGGTTCTGAAAAATCACAATTTTCATTAGTAGGACACAAAAAATTCACTAATTTTGTCGATTAATAGTGAAAAAACTCAGTTTGTTGATTGATTATGAAAAACAGCATGTTTCACCGCAAATTTCATCAGTTTGCCTTAGCAAGAAATTGCGAATTTTGTTGTTCAGGCATGGAAAAATTGCAAACATTGATCGGATGTGAAAAAATCACTAATTTATTTGATTGAGCATCAAAAAACATGGTTTTTGTTGATTGGGCAATGAAAAATTGTGATTTTTATCGATCAGACTGAAAAAAAATGATGAATTTCATTGACTCAACATGTAAAAATCGCAAATTTCATCAGTCGGCTGACGAAAAATCACAAACTTTATCAATCAGGTGCAGAAAAATTACAAATTACAGGCATGGAAAAATCACAAACATTGATCAGACGTAGAAAAATTGCAAATTTTGTTGATTGAGCAAGAAAAAAACATGAGTCTTGTTGATTGCACACCGAAAAATCTCGATTTCTGTTAACCAAGCTAATAAAAATCATGAATTTCGTTGATTTGGCATGAAAAAATTGCAAATTTCATTACTCGGACACTAAAACATTGTGAATTTTGTCAATCAACTGCAGAAAAATCACAAGTTTTAACAATCAGATGCAAAAGAATCACGATTTTCATGGATCAGGCAAAGAAAAATTGCAAATTTCGTTGATTGGCTTCAGGAAACTTGCAACTTTTTGTCCGTCATTTTCATGTAGTCCTTGAAAACTTGGACATTTTTATAAAAGGCCCTTCTTTTAATAAAGTTGGGCACCCCTAACACAATACCATATTTAATGTCATATGTCAGTGCTTGAATTTCATGGCGGGATTTGTGCCCAAAATTTTGAAATCCCGTCCAAAAGAGTAAATACAAAGAGTAAGTGTAAATTTTATATTTTCGTGCGGCTGATTGACACATTTTGAGAGTTTTTTACACACTGTTAAAAAAATTCTGAAATTCACGGACATTTTTTTCCTGAATTTCACAGAAAAACTCCCTTTTAACAACAAAAGGGTATTTTCCGTTACAAATCACAAAATTCCATCATATTTCTTGAAAATAACGAAACGGATGGAAATAAAAACAAAAAACGGAGAAACTCCGTTGTCTGGGCAGATCCATGGCCGAGTGGTCAAGGCCCCACACCGCTAATCGCCTGCGAGCGCAGATTGTGGGTTCGAGTCCCATTGGCGTCATGGAATAGTGAGACATAAAAAATTCCTTTTAAATTACATTTTTTCTGTTTATTTTTATCTTTTTTCTTATTAAAAATCTTTTAATTTATTAGCCGAAAAATAAATAAATAAACAAATAAATAGTGTACGACAATTTAAAAAAAAATGTCTATATATATATATATATATATATACATTTGTAAAAAAATTTTTAATAAAAAAAATTTGTATTAAAAAAAACAGTGGTTTTAAACAGTGATTTTTTTTTAATTTAAACTATTTAAAAAATTAAAAATGATTTTAAAAAATAATAAGTACTATGCATCAGTCTAAAATAATCCGTTTACAAACATTCTAAGGAATATATTTGAAAGGAAATCTTTAAAAAGCACAACAGATTTTCCCACTAACTCATAAAAGACATACTTTGTACCGTTTAGCATCAGCAACTTTGGCTCAGTTCGTAAGACTTGGTTCCACAACCTGAAGGTCCCGAGTTCGATCCTGAGGACGGTATGAACTAAATTATTCGAAATAACAATTAAGTAAAATAACCTAGCAGCTTAGAATCCCTCGGTGATTTCGAATTCTTTGAAGCTTAATCGGTAAATCATTTTTAAAATTATATTAAATTATTACTATTATAAATCAAACTTTGTAACGGAAAGTTACTGATTCTTACACCGGAGTTTTTCCTTCTTGTACTTCACACAACGGAAAATCTACTAACGGAACGATAAAAGTTCGGCTACATTGCTGCCGGTAGTTTCACCTGGAATTCACAGATTTATTTTTAACAGTGCAGCGAAAGATTATTGAATTTCATGATTTTTTCAACAACTGATTGACAAATTTTGCAAATTGTTTTCCTACAATCGATTGACAAGTTTCGTTCTATTCTTCCTGGCGAGAAAAAGGTGATTCTGTTCTAAATTTAAAAAAAAAATAGCACATTTAACTTAAAAAATTAAAAAAAAATCGGTTATCATACCAGAAATTCAGACATAGAAGTATCACGAATTTTGAGAGATGGTGTCAAAGATCCAAAGAGTGTTCATCCAAAGATTGCGAAAAAAACGAAAACTTTGTCATAGGGTTGCGGAAAAACAAGTCAAAAGTAAATATCCCCTACCCCTTTCATACAATCTGTTGTAACTTTTCAGAAAATTTGCTGCAAATTTCAAAAAAGTTTTTACTCCCTGAATCACCCCTGAAGAACCCTTTGATAAATTTGGCATTTTCCCGCTGTCATTTAAAAAATTAGCATTTTTTTATGATCTTTTAATGAAATTTACATTTATTTCAAGATTCTTTCATGAAATTAGCTTTTTTTTAAGTGGCATTTTGATAAATTTGGGTTCATATGCAGGGAAGTGTAAAGAGAAAACTGCCCTCGGGGCAAAATTTCAATTTAGTGTTCTTTTTCTTTTTACCAGTTAAAAATGATGTTGGTAGTAGAAAATCGGCACCTAAGTTTCTGTGCCTGGGGCGACCTCCCCTTTGCCATCTTTCATACGACGCTGTTTATATGGTGATCCTTTTACAAAATTCACATTTATTCCAGGATGCTTTCACAAAATGTACGTTTATTTCTCAATCCTTTCATAAAATTTGCGTTTATTTCACAATCCTTTCTCGAAATTCGTGTTTATTCTGCGATTTTTTAAAAAGAAATTCGCATTTTATTGAAATATTTTAAGGAAAGTCGAGTGTTTTTTTTTTTTTTGCGATTTTTGTGAGAAAATTGGCATTTTTATTGCGTAATCTAACAAAATTTTCTGTGAATGATTGATGAAATTGATTATAAAAATTCAGCTCGGTTCAAAAGCTATGAAAAATTGTTAATTAAACCTTAAATTCGGACATAACTATCCAAATTTCAGAGTTGATAAACGATGTTTCATAACTTTTGGAATCGAATGTGTTCATTTTTTGGAAAATTTGAAACGGAATTACTCCGTTCTTGCATCGGTAAATCGCACAAAACTTATCAATTGATTGTGGGGAAAAAATGCGAAATTTGACAATTGGTTGTGGAAAAATAGCATGAAATTTTAAAAAATACATTATTTGGATATTTTAAAGCTATGCATTGAGTAATATCTTTAAACGCTGTTTAATAATATCTAAATTTATAAAAATCCAATTTTTTTTTTCTTTCTTTTAATAAAAAAACTTTTTTTTAAAAGGAAAAGAAATGTGGAAACGCTAATTAAAATTCTAAAAAAAAAAAAAAAAAAAAAAAAAAAAAAAAAAAAAAAAGATCAAATAAATTATAACCAGGGTTGCCGGCTTTAAGCCGGGCCAAAAAAAGCCGGCCGGCTTTTTTTGATTTTATCCACTTAAAAAAAGCCATCTAAAATTGAAAAAAGCCGGTTTAAGTGTTAATTTGTATCAAATCCATATTAAATTTGGATTGATTTATTTTTAATACATTTTTAATTATTTACTACTAAAAAAGTTATAAATTTCTATTTAATTTTTCAAATAAGTAAGTCTTTATAACTGCTAGAAGTCAACTGTGAAGGCTATGTCCAAAAAAATGTATAAATCTTGGAAAAAAGAAAATATAACAAAAAATGTGTTTTAAACTTCTATATTTCATAGTTCTACTTATATTACACATTCTTAAGAATTATATTTAATTGAATTATGACAAAATGTAACACATCAAAGCATTCATGGAAACATTTTTCAAGTCAATATAGAAAGATTACGTCATAGATGAACAATGTTGAAAGACAAATAAGGAGGGATTCAGTATTTGAGGCAAGTTTATACATAATTATATATACTTAAACAACAACAAAAAATGTTTGAATAAAATTTGTTGAATTTAAACTTTGAATAGCTCTTTGTTATTTAAAAGTGCTTATATGCCGTCTTGCATGAATATATTCATGCATAAGCTAATTGAGAATACTGAAATAAATTGTGAAATATAATATATTATGAAATATGCATAGTTCATATTATTTTCAATAGTGAGAAATTGTGATTTTTTTTTTTATATATGTATGATTTTAAATGTTTATAGGGAATAAAAACATGTAACTAAGTACCCATTGTCCTCTTTAATTTTATAAAGAAATAAAAATGGAAAAACAAGGTTGGATTAAAGATTAATGTAAATCGAAAAAAGCACTTAGTATGGGCATTTTATAATTTAGCTGACATATTTGCAATTCTGACTATAAATTACTAGCAACTCCATCAATATGTTATTCTAGTATTAATGTCTTCATTTTTGAAAAATTGGGTTATAACCCAATTTCTCATAATAAATCATAATTGAAATCCCAATTTTTTATTTTAATAAATTTATTAAACTCAGAGTAAATTAAACATCATTAAAACTAGTTAAAGGACACTTAAAAAATGTGTAGCTTATAATAAAAACGCTTCTCTGTATAAAGCCAATTTTTTCCAAAAAAGGCCAATTTTGGCCAAAAAAAGCCAGCTAAAACCAATAAAAGCCACGGCCTGGCTTTTTTTAATTTTAGCCGGCTTTTTTGCAACCCTGATTATAACACATAGTAAGTATTTTAAAGTGTAATGAGCATCAAATAAGGGGCGGGGGGGGGATCTTTTAGGGGCAGCGATTAAATACTTAAAATTGTACTGTTTTCTACAATTTCAAATGTGGACTTTTCACTAAGCTCTGGGATAAATATTACTTATTTAATATAAAATGTTCAGATAGTTTATAACATATAATATAGATTTTAAAGAGTAGGGGACTTGAAATTATGGGTAGGGGCAGGTAATAATTATTTTAGGGAGGGCGTGATCAAATATTTAAATCTGTATTGTTTTAGATGCAGATTTTTCAGAACCCTGGGATAAATAATACTTATTTAATACAAAATTTTAAAAGTGTACCTACCCCTATTTTCAAATAATGATTTCATCAAATATCTTCAGAAACAATTTTGTTAAGAAAAAAGTTTGCACCATGGTGGTGGAATATGAAACTAAAATATTCTAGTCTCCCCACCCTTTTTTTTGTGTGTGTATGCAGCGCTTCTGCTAAACAGTACCATAGGCAGCGAGAATTCGGTTAGAGATTGGATCTTTTAATGAGATTTTGCAGTGTCAATTTCAATTCATTTAAGAATATCATTACGGGCCCGGGCAATGTCAGGCGGTTCAGCTAGTATTTGAATAAACAATTTCATATTACTTGAGAGGTTAAAAAAAAAAATTAAAACATATTATTGACATGAGTCCTATTCTAATAAAAACCATCTTAATAAAAAATAAAAACACAAATCTTTTCACAGTCAATACAAACAGCATGCAACAATGAGATGTAAACAAAAAACCATGCACTTTTGAAGAAAGAAAAAAGGTGACTTAAATTATTACATAGGCATGAATAGGAGAAAACTTGGAATTAGAAAAGGTGAACATTAATCTGATTTTAAATTTGGTCATACTAACACTGCTTTATCTGCACTATATTTAGATGGGGAGATAAAAACTCTGTTTAATGTAAGCAAATTATGTTTTGTATCAAATTGTTGTTGTAAATCTATTATAAGGGAGTCCATTAAAATTTAACTGTGTAAAAATTTTGTTAGCAATGATAGTTTTTCTTTTATTACTCCTAAATTATGGTTACAGTTTATAAATAAATTCCTCTTGAAAGCTTGAATAGTATAAACCAAGTTGGAAGTTAATTTTAGATCATGGTCTATTTTTAATTTATTGTTTTTATAATAGAGCATGTTGTTTTTGTTTACATCTCATTGTCGCATGCCATTTGTATTGACCATGAAACAATTTGGATTTTTATTATGACTATGGTTTTTATTTGAATTTGGACCGAAACATGTCAATAATACTATTTGTTTTAATTTTTTGTTACACCTCTCTCAAGTAATATGAAATTGTTTATTCAAATATTTATATTAAAAGTGAAGTTCTTAAAATCTTGTGAGTTAAAAATCTAATAAACTTTTTATGATACTTTTTGAAAATATTAAATCCAAACTATGAAAAACACAAAGAATTTAATATATGAAAAAATAGGAAAATTTCTGCTCTTCTTTCAATGCTGCCAAGCAGAAATAATAAATTTTTTATATTAATACTTTTTTTGACATAAAGTCTTTTATTTAAATTTATATATTATTAATTATGTGTTTTATAGTTACTTTTATTTTTTTCTCCTAGCTACTGTTAAGAATCATGTTTTGCAGAGTGGAACATCAGATTGCCGATTGGAAAATTTATAGCAAATTTGTTGCGACATACAAGATTATTACTGTAAATAAAAATTGTAATAAAAGTATTGTAATTGTAAATAAAAATAAATAAAACTTTTTTTCCCACATTTTTATTGTGTGTTTCTCTTTAAAATTGAATGATCTTATACAGTAACTCTTTAAACATTCCTTGATATATATAATATTGATAATCATTATAAGAAATTTATGAAATATATTTTATAATAAATTAGATTTATCCCCATTTTGTACATAATCTAGATTTTTAACTAATTATATTGCTCACAATTTGACCATGGCATTGTATTTTTTCAAAATTAATCTAAAATAATTTAAATAGGTTTTTTTTTTATGTAATAATACCATTTTTACATTTTTTTTATTTAACTGAAATGTATGACTATAAATAAGAAACTTAATTTTATAATACCTAAATAATTCACAAGATTTTTTTTCATTCAATTTTGTTGGAAAAAAAAAGAACTGATGTTAATTAATATGTTGAGTGACACACCAGACACCTGTGTCTCACACTGAATTTTCCCATTTAGGCAGCTTCACTGTAAAATGAGATATAAAGCTACTGATTTTATTTAGAATTTAAAAGAAAAGTCTATTATTCACCAAATGTAAAACCTTTCAGTTGATAATAATGGATAATATAATAAATTTTCTAAATACAATTGCAAAATTATGCGAGTTTTAGTCATCTCTAATTTCTCTTTAAAATCATCACCTTTTTAAATTGCAGATATCTTTTATTAACCCGTTAGAGACGAACGATCAGTATACATGCCCCTTAAATTGCTCAAAATCTTAGCTTATTCTCACCAGTTACTTTTTTATTATAAAATTTACCTTCTATAATCAGAGCATTTTCAAGATTCAATTATAGAAAATTTTCTGCATTGAAATACTGGTGGTAAAATATTAAAAATTAAAAGGCTCTTGTCGTGAAAGGATTGCATAAAGCGAAAATTTCTATTAAAAAGTAGTGCTAGCTAAAAATCATAGCTGTTGTCTGCTATATAAATTCGACCTTTTTAGATGAATTATCACCATCAATAATAATATAAATGAAACTTTTTTTTTTTTTTTTTTTTTTTTTTTTTTTTTTTTTTTTTTCTTCAGGAGAAATAGTACAGTTAATCAGAGTAACTTTGGCCAAGAGAAAAAGAAAAATGTTCTATATCACTTGAGTTAATGGCAAAGTTTTGGTCTCAAAATATAGCTACTTGCACTAGTTTGAATTTGGCATCTCATTGGAAATAATTTGTCAAGATTCCACCATGGCAGAATGGATCAAAGTTTTGTAAAGGTGGAGCAATGTTACTCTGATTGACTGTATATAAAATAAAAATGTGAAGAAGAGCAAAAATGCATAGATATCTAGAAATGCACAAAGCAAAAACTGGTACGCTAGTAGGTATCTTGCATTTTTTATTTCCTATTTTGTGTAGAGATGAAGGGCAGTAACTAAAGTAGTTTCTTTAAAGATCTTTCAGAATTGAAAGTTTTAAAATGCTAAAAATAAGTTTTATTAGCAATAATATCTTTAATTATATATACTTTTAAAAGTCACAAGAAAATTTACTATCCTTTAAATAATTTGTTATTATTTAACAAAAACAACAACAATTTTTTTTTTTTTTGATATATTATTGAATTAAAAAAAATGTTTTATTTATCTAAAATTAATGGATGTGAATATATATACATTGGCATTGGAAGAGAAAAAATTTAACATTTTAGTTAACTATTTTTTTTTTTTTCTAATATGAAATGGAAAAAATATTTTTTTTTAAATTCTAGATATTTTAAATAGTTAAAAAGTTTGACTTACTTTATTTGCTTTTCAATATAATGTCATCTTTTTTTTTTTTTTTTTTTTTTTTTTTTTTTTTTTTTTTTTAAATCTATAAGCACTTATATTACGACTAAAAGGTATATATATTTCGTCTGGATGTCGAAGTTTTTGGGTGTAATATGAATAAATTTTGAACGTAATACGGACAAATTTTTGGATGTAATAAGAATAAATTCTGGATATAATACAGACAAATTTTGTACATAGTACGGATGTAATTTTCGACGTAATGAGAACAAATTTTGGACGTCCAATTTACGTAAATTTTATGTTCATTCTATGTTCATTTTGCGGCCCAAAAGACGTACTTTTTACGTAAAGAGAGGTGACATTTGGACGTAATAAGAATAAATTCTAGATGTAATATGGACAAATTTTATACATAGTATGAACGTAATTTTAGACGTAATAAGAACAAATTTTGGACGTCCATTTTACGTTAATTTTATGTTCATATTATGCTCAATTTGCGGCCCAAATGACGTACTTTTTACGTAAAGGGTGGTGACATTTGGACGTAATTTTGACTAAATATTGACGAAGTTCGGAGAACTTTTAGACTTAAATTGGACACGTCCATTGATCCAAATTACGTACTTTACGCGTAAATTGGACGAATCTGTGTTGTGTGGGTTAACCACTCCCAACGATTCAGATTTTCATCTCGAAATTTAAGTTTATGCCAAAGCTTCTAAAAAAATTTTATGAGATGCGAAAAATAATGGTAAAATATAGTTGTACGTTACTCCAAAGTCTAAAGCGCCCTCTATCGGCATTTTTGAAATTTATCTTTATAATTCATTTTCAATAAAATACCGACATAAAGAATAGTTTTAGTGAAAACCGCAAATCAATCGACCAATTTTTCCGTTTTTTATAATCATTTGAATTTAAAACCCTCTGAAGACAGTTAAGTTTGTGCTACTTAACTGCTTCCAACTATTCAGATTTTGAGCTCAAAATTTAAGTTTAAGTCTAAGCTTACAAAACCTTTAATGAGATGCAAAAAATAACGGTAAAAAATAGTTGTTCGTTACTCTAAAGTCTAAAGCGCCCTCTATCGTCATTTTTTGAAATTTATCTTTACAATTTATTTTCAAGACAATACCGACATAAAGAATAATTTTAGTGAAAACCGCAAACGAATCGACCAATTTTTCTGTCTTTCATAATCATTTGAATTTTTGGACCCTAAACTTTAATGGCGTCTATCTCCTTCGGAAGACTTTGGGACCCTTGGTTTCCTATTTAAATATTGTTTGTCTTGATGTGTACTATTACCCTTAAAGTTTGGACCATGAATTTAGAAACACCCTGTATATATAATACACTATCGTCTACATATATTTTACGCAATCGTACATGGCACAGAATATTTGTTAATTAATTTGTATTTTTTTAATGGCAACACCCAAATAAAATGCATCTTATTTGTTATTGTGTAAAAGTACTTTGGCAGGATTTAGGCCGTGGTAAAATAGTTTTGTTTACATTTTCTTCTCTCGCTGAACTTATGTATCTTCAAAATATCATTATTTTTTTCTGTACTTTTTACTTTAAAAAATAAATGAAAGTCACGAATTTTATACGTTTCAATTTCAAGTTAAAGTTATGTATTATAATGCGTATTATATGTATTATATGTGATGTATTATGTGTTATGTATTACGTGATATAATATATATTATGTATTACATGTTATGTATTATATGTTATGTATTATAAATGAAATGAGTGAAAGGATTATATATATAAAACCCCTCCGTGTATAACAATTCCGGGGTCAACCTATCCACGAGAAAAAGAAACTCATTCACCAATGAAAACGTTTCATAGTTGTAATGGAGCGTTCTCATTGGTCAGATTTACAGTTGGAGCTGTAAATGATGTCACTACATTTTACTTCGCTTTGAAATCTTTCCACGATTTCAAAAAGTACACTGTTAAAAATTCGACCCATTTGCTGCAGCGGCACTCCACAGCTTTTATGGAATATCTCTTTTATGACCAATGAGAATGCTCCATAACACAGTAAAGTAACCGTTTTCTATAAAAGCGGTAGAGTGACGCCGTAGCAAATGAGTCAAATTTTTTACAGTGTATATTTAATTAAAACTTTTTATTAAAGGAAAGCGAAGGTGCGTTTTAAATGTAATATTGTTAAAATTTTTACATCCGGGTTGCATTAATTTTTTTTTCTTTACAGTCGTGAATGACTCTTGAGAGTTTCAAATCTATAAAAAACATTGTGAAAAGTTCCTCCGATTTTTAAAGGCAATCTATTTTCGGACCATTGAAACCGTTCCATAGTCGTAATGGAGCATTCTCAATGGTCAGATTTACAGCGGGAGCTGTAAATGACGTCACTACATTTTACTTCGCTTTGAAATCTTTTCACGATTTCAAAAACACTATTTAATTAAAACTTTTTATTTAAGCAAACCGCGGGTGCGATTTAAATTTCATTATAATCCCCACCCCCATTTACCAGATAGTTTTGCTGTAGTTTTAAATGCAGATTTCTGTTGAAACTTTCTTTTTTTTTTTTTTTTTTTTTTTTGGTTGGATTTTTTCCTCTCCAAGTTTAATCGTTGTATTTATCGAAATTGTTTCAGCCTAAAGTGGCTATGATTGACCACAGTTTTTGTAATTTTTTATCATCCTTTAAAAATGCAAACACGTCATTTTGACGGGCTATCTTCTAGTTATATTATAATATTTTAAATAAAACTAATGAAACATGAAACAATGCCACGGGTGCAATATTTTGCGATTTATTGCCTGCACCATTCTAACATAAAAATACTGAGTTTGTAATTTCTGGGCACAGATGTCGTATATGCACCATGATACCGACATTTTTTTTCTGGCGTCAATTTGGCGAAAACTTGGAATTCAAATACCAGTTGTCTATATATTTTTAAAATTATTTTCTATTATTTAAAAAAAAATGAAATAATAATGCATGAAAAATTAATGATTATAGAAAAAACAGGTACTACTTTGTTAACCCGTCTGCTAAAAAACTATTGCCAAACTATAAGATTAAAAGGCAATAACGGATGATGGTGAATGTCACATTCAATGACATTAAATATTATACATGTGTTTAAAACGTCACTAAGTTTTTTTTTCTTTTAATTTCTACTCTTCATTTATATCTTTACTAAATAATTTCATTTACTTTACTCAATAAATTCTGCTAATTATTATTATTTTTTTTTTTTTTTTTTTTTTTTTTTTTTTTTTTGTATTTAAAATGAAAATTATGTCAATTTGTATAATTTGGCAAAATTGGTCGACGGCATAACTAGGTAGTGCCAAAAAACAATTTAAATCATTATAAAAAAGAAAGGAAAGTAAATGGACAACAATAGCTGGGTTACAATGTGCGGCATATAATTACCATTTTTTGCAATCGCGCCAATGTGGTGTGTATATGACATTAATAACTATTTCTCTAGCAGAATCTTATGATTTAATGCGTTTTGTACATTTAAGGGAGACCAAACTGGTCGCGAAGAGCAGGTAGTATTATGAAATTCCATAATTGCAGCAAATTAGAGAAACTTAAAACAGGGAAAAGTAAACAAACCGCTTTTGAGATCCATTCTGTTTGATCGTTGTCATTAAACAATAACAAATAATCGAGATTTTTGTGCCACATACGTTAGCGTAATATATTGTATGTACATTGTAAATAGATTTTTAATCATGTGTAATTACAACTTGCAGTAATATTATGTGATTGCTTTAAGATTATTTTTTTTAATTCATACTGTACTGAGATAAAAAATACTTTTGTTTAAATGTAATGATACAATGCTTAAGAGGCAGATTTTACAAGAGTCAGGCAGGTCATTATACACACCATTTTTGATTTTGCCAAAATTATTTTAGTGGTTTCTTCTAATGATTTTAGAAGATATGTATATTTTGTTTTCTCCCCAAAAAAAATTTTGACCTACAAAAATTTCTAAAGTGGTTCACGATCCAGTATTTTTTTTCGAATCGACGTGTTTCTTTATTCTATTATCTCAGGGCCCGGAATATCAGCCAAAGTAATTATTGTGATTAAAACATTATATTTAGAAGCTAAATTGAATTATTTTGTAAAATTTATGGCTGACCTTTAGTGTAACCCGCCTTGGTTCGTCAAACTTTGTCGCGGAAAGTGAAAAAACGCTATATTTGAAACCTCATAGATCCATGCACTGACGGTCAGCCACAGGTTTGTGGTTTAACTTGTGTAGTACTACTCAGTATTAACTTAATTAGCTCATTAGTTTCATGGCGCACCCTCAGTGCTGCCAAAAAATAGCTAATTTTGTATCTAATGAAAGAAGAATGAAAGAAGAAAATAGAAAGAAGTCTTTATGGTGACCCTGTATTTCAGTGCACCGAGGGTCAATGTGGAACTTGATAATTGTATTTTATAGTATGGAATCTACCTTTTAACAGACATTTGACAGAACTTTGGCAAACAGTCATGCTAACACATAGCGCTTACTCCAATCCATTGTGGAAATGGAAAATACGGTAACAAAACACACAATTAACTATATACTAGACTATAACTTATTTTGATATATCACATTTTTTACGTTCATCTTTCTTTACAAGAAAACAATATTGATTCGTGAAAATTTTCGAAATCCGGTTTTTCGACTGATTTACACGTTTTAGAGGATCTTTAGTCGATCTTTCACTTCTATTTTTCTTTCTCACTTCTACATCCGCGAAGCTGTCGTTCTTCGACCATTTCTAGTTAATATTGCTTTTTAATTATTTCTTCTCTTTTCTTCTTTATAAACTCCTTTTTTGTAATTTTTACAGTCGTTTGCTTTTTCTTATTTGGCTGTATAGGTCCTTTGGTCATTAGAATGATATTTTGTTTATCAGATTATATTATGACAATTTTTAAAATGTTACATCTTTTCATTTACACATGGCGAACCAACATTGTTGCTTAGAATAGTTCGATAAGTAGCAGAAAGTGTTGAATATACGTTTATTTATGTATGCTCTACTGAAATTATAGCAATCAATTTATTAAACCGAAAAACAAAACAATTATGTTTTCGAATGTTCAGACGATATATTTCAATATGATTTAGAGCTTGTAGAAAATCAGAAAGACCGTATTCATTTTTCTCAATTTTATGATTAATTATATTCACTAATTTTTGAAATTTTAAGATACGACTTTTTGTTTAATTCTTTCGAACACAGTTGAAAAATTTTACTGAATTCCGTTGATCTAGCTGTCTGTCCACGCTTTGACTCTTGCAAAATTACACGGATTTTCAGGCAGTTCAATTGTGTTAATGATATTTACCATATCATGTTTGGTACTGCGCAAGAAGTGAGTAGCAGTAATTGTTTTTTTGCAGTGTTATCCAAAAAATTCAATAGAATTGTGGCATATGGGGAAAATCATTTGAAGTGTATTTAAAAGTCATTACGCTATTTAAAATACATTGAGACAGATGTATACTTTATCACTGAATTTTACTACAAGATGATTACGATAGAATAGGTCATTTGTAGCGCTTCTCGTATATTTTCCTGGAACACACAAAAGAAATCGGTTACTGTAATGCCTTTGAGCAATTATTGCTTGAAGTGAGTTTTCAGTTTCGGCATGCACTTTTAATTTAGCCATATTTTTTTAATGTTACTCATTATATATGAATTCCACGCCACATATATACAGGGATTCATAATAAAATTCACGTACAATTTTCCCTACTAGTGAAAATTTGCTTAAGGGGAATATTTAACTGAAGTATGTATTACCTTACTTAAATAAATTCTCTCGCTCATGTGTAGATAATAGACAGTCTTCTATTATCGTACAAATGTCTGCCCAAATAATTGGATAATTTTCCATTTGCAGATCGGAAGAACGGAAATTTGATTTTGAAATGTGTTATGCATTTCCATATACTTTAATTATACATAATATTTTAGCTTATACAAAGGTGCATTATTTTTACATTATTTAGGATACATTGGAAAGTGTAATATCTGTGCTTGTAATAAGCATATTAATAAGTGGAATGTGTAATATCTGTGCTGCGTATAATCTGTGCTTAATGAATGATTTTGTCTTTTTTTTCATACTGTGATTATATTACTTTCATATTTTATGAAACATACGAATAAACTAACTTCAGTTTGCAATACACATACATTTATCGTCAAAATTTTAAAAAACTATTAAAAGATTGAATAACATAAACTAATACAGATTTGAATATATTTTTTTATAAATGCAAAAAACTAAAAAATTATTTGTACTGATGCGTTTTTGCATGGTTTTAGAGAAACGTTCACTCTTGCATTTTTAAATGTTTTTTAGTGTTTTTATTTTTTTGTATGTAAGTTTTATCTATTTTTAAAAAATGTATTCAAGTCCATCTAGTTTATATCTTTTAAACTAACTTCAGATTTGACGAAAAAAGGCTTTTAGAAATTACTGCAGTATGATGCATTCAAAAAGAGTATCAAATTTTGTTTATTAAAAAAATAAATTAAATCTAATATTTATGAATATATATTGCCCTGAAATTTTACACTAATTTAAAAGTTGTTACGTGAACACCTAAAGGAAATCGAAATTGTCAGGGCATATACATAAGTTGAGTTAAAAAGAAATGTAAAATACACTTAGAGTAAGGATATTTTCATGCAACAGATTAATTGATTTAAAACAGCATTAAATTACAGCTGTTCCTATAAATCCTATAAAATCTGAAAATAGCGTAATAAATATGCATTAAATATACTGACTTAATTCCATGGAGATTTTGAATTATCGAGCAAATCGAAATCAAGTGGCAGTTATAGGTATTGAGTATGTTCAGATAATGCTAAAGACACATTATCATTGTACTGTATTGAACTATTGCACTTGTGCTTTGATTTTGGTAGACAATATAGTGAAAATTATTAAAGCTTCATATATTGCAGTTAATTATTTACCGCAATAAAATTTTAATGTGATGAATTATTAATATTATGTAATGTTGTTAATTGAACATATAATGTTAAAAAATGATGAATATTAACTATGTTAATATTGTAATAAAACGAATCTTATGCAATTTTATATGGCAATAACAACTCGAGTATCTCTCTTTTCTTAAAAAAGTAATTAATGACGTCACTTCAGCTGTTAATGGATTTTTTGTAACCGGGGATATTTCCTGGTTAATATTAAGAAAAATCTATACACAAAAATAACAAAATCTCTTTTATTATTGAGAAATGTTTGATAAATACGCTGAAGTAGACAAATGTCAAATTGAATAAATACTTTTAGAAATATAAAATGTTAAGTTTGGCCAAAAGACAAAATCATTCCATTAAAAAAGTTTTATAAAAGTAAAAACTATAAATAGGATACTTTTTAGATAAAATTTTAGATCCAATAATTTTTAGATTATTTTATACATTAGAATTTTTCAAAGTGCAGACAGTATTTATATTTTTAATTTGACTCTTTTGTGGTGACTTATTTCCGTTTTAAATACAAACTGCAGCATTTTGAGAGATATTTTTTTACATATTTTAGAAATGATATTGTTTTAAATTTTAGAATTAGTGTAACGATTAGTATTTCTTTAAAATAAAAAAAAAATATTTACACGTACCAAATATAAATTAAAAGAAAATACTTTTAAATTAGAAATAATGCTTACATGTAATGCATTTAAGCAGGAATGTCATAAAAAACACCTTTACAAAAAATTTTAAAAGATAGAGAAAATTATAAAAAAAATAAATTCATTGTCCTGCCTTAAAATTCGTAAATAGGGGGAAATACGTCATATTTAAAATGATCAAATAATATTAGTAATGCAAATCACTTTAAATTAAAAAATATATTTTCACGAGGCATTTATTTCATGCTGTGAGATAATATTTTCACTAGTTGTTGTGAATTCGAAGACAGCGTTAATAATATTTCTAACAACTAAAACATTTTCCCGTGAACACTAATGAGAAAAAGAAAACTTTTGTGAAAAATTAATCAAATTTATAACGATGCATTTAAAATAACTTATTTAAAAAAAAATAAAAATTTGTTAAAAAAATAGAGAGAGACAAAGACACTGTTTACTTCATTATTAGCGGAAATATTTACACGTACCACATTTTTTTTTTCAGTTTGTCCAATCAGATCCTTTGAACGATTGCAGCGTAAATGTATGTTTCCCGAATTCGTCAATGTCGAATTGTAGAAATGGTGGAATAATCTAATTATTGATAAGGTTATACCCCCCCCCCCCCACAAAAAACGTTGTCAAGAAAAATGTTGGGCGAGTTATCGTACTGCCAAAATATCGGTCGTGTTTCTAGAGGGAAACACGTCGACATAGATACATTGAACACTTACAATTGTGTTGAATTTAAACATTTAACTACTATGTTTCATTTTCGATGAACAACAAAGTTTTAGTTTATTTTGTTTTTTAATAGCCTTGTAAGTTTCGGGTATTTATTTACAATCACCCTGTATAGTGTTATCTATCTCAAACTACTCATTAATTAACAATATTATATTAATGCAGATAGAAAAAGACGCTACATGTAGATATACAAATAGATGTACAGATCTGTATTTTTTTTAACCATTTAATTTATATTTAAAAAGTATCATGGGATTTGCATGAAGAAAATACCAAATCAATAAAAACCTTAGAATAGGCTTCTAATCGTGTATCAAAATTCTACTGATAAAATCTACAGAAAAAATTAGAATATCAAAATATTCAATTATTGAAAATACATTTTAAAAAATACATTAATACATTTGTCATATAATACATTTGTCTTTTTCTTATTTCGAACACATAAATTTACTGCAATATTCAGATATGAAACACATGTATTCCTATGCATAATCCTTCGAATACATCATACATAACGATTTCAATGTAGTTTAACAATTTGGCGCAGTGTACATTACATGATGCCATAGAATAGCTGCTTAATAGTGCACATAGACTATTGTAGAATAGTTAAATGACAATGATATTTGATAATAGATTCTGATTTCATTGATAATAGAGTCAGATTATGCAATTATTTACATTATGTAAAATGTATTTTAACTTTATTAAATATATGGTCATCTGAGATATATTAATGATTATTAAATCTAATAAATAATATTTTTTGTAAATAATAATTATCTCTCATAAATTGCTTCTGAGTCATTTCAGAAAGTATTTATAAAATTGTGTATTATATATTAATTATTAATATTGTTATACAGACAATAATGTGAATTTCTCACATAATTGTGGGGATTGTTATCATCTATATAATAAAAACCTAAGACATGTGACTGTCATCAACAGTTCCGGGCTACTCGCTTGACTTTTTATGTGTTATTCAGCCAATACTGTAATTAAATGTTAGCTGGCCGCAAATGGTTAAAGCGCCAAGTCGAGTTCCACCGCCACCACTTCATTCAAAGTATAAGACTATCATTAATTTAATTTTAAGAACAAAAGCTTTCATTTACAATATGTTTATCAGATAAATTTAAAATGCACATATTTCATTCAACTGGTTTAACCTCTTCAGACCTGAGGTACACAAATGTGTACCTCCATTATTTTTGTCATAAAAACTGAACTGTTCGATTTTTTCCCGTTTTTTCTTTATTTCTATGCAGCTGAATGTATTTTGCTTTAAAACAAAATCAATAAATGTCAGCACTGATGAATATTATCCCATAAAATAAATATTATTTATATTCGAGTTTCGAAAATACCTTCAAAACATTGTGGCCATGAAAGTAAGAAATATTCATGGTTATTTAACTTAAATGTTTTACAAAAAAAACTCTGATAATTTGCTGATCATTCACTTGTTTAAAGACCTTAATTTTGTTATTGAGTAAATTTATATTACTAATAGTTAAACTGGTGTTTTAAGGGGATTAGTACTTTTATATCCTTATTTGTAAACCTAAATTACCAGGCCCCTAAAATACTGATTTCACAAAAATGACTCTTTCTGTCATCTATGGTGTCATTTCGATTATGCAAAAACCGTAAATATATATTTGTATACTTATATTATGTTCAGGTCTGAAGAGTTTAAAAAACAATAAAGAAAAAATAATAAATGTCCAGTATATGCCCCTGGCGGGGGGGGGGGGGGGGAATGGCATCGTATTTTCCGAATATCTATTTACTATTTCATATCAGAAACAATTTTTCTATATGAATGTAATATAAAGAAGTCAGTAATCTATTTTTATGTAGAAACAGAAGTAATTTGCGTATAAAAAAGGCTGTATATATATATATATATATGTATGAATAAATAAATAAAACATGAACAGGTGTCATATACGCAACAGGGTACATAATAAGCACCCCAAAGACATTACTTTGAATCACATGGTTACTCAGCTATTGTTGTTTATTTATTAATAAATTGTTTATTTACTTATATTTTCTTTTTTTAAATTATATAAATTGTTCTAGAGTTAATAATATATTTTTTATTTAAATCATTTATTTCCTTTTTAAATCATTAGAAAATAATTAAAAAAGGCACATGTAACTCGCATTCGAAAACAAGATTTTCGCATATTGGAGTCAGAAAAAAATTGCGCCAAATGTGGTGCGTATACGACATGTGTGCCAAAAAATACATATACAGGGTGTTTCGCTACCAGACCGACAAACTGTGAGGAGTGATAGTAGACATGAAGACAAACATTATTAAATAGGAAACCATGGGGCGCAAACGTCTTCCGTAGGAGCTAGCGGCCATTAAAATTTAAGGTCCAAAACTTCAAACGATTAAAAAAACGGAAAAAATAATGGATTCATTTGCGGTTTTCGCTAAAATCATTCTTTATATCACGATTTGTTTGTAAAAAATTTTTAAAGGTTACTTTCAAAAATTGTCGATAAAGGGCGCTTTAGACTTTAGAGTAACAATGAACTACTTTTTACCCTTATTTTGTGCATGGGGTTGAAATTATTCTAAAGTTTAGACTTTAACTTAAATTTTAAGCCCAAAATCGGAAACATTGTTATCGGGTAACTAGCGAAAATTGGACTGTGAATAGAGGAGGGGATTTTGAACGCTCATAAACATTTGACAAACTAATCGATTTTGTTGCGGTTTGCGTGTAGGTCATTCCTTTGGTAATTATTTTATTCAAAATGACGTACAGCAATGGTGTCCCCATTTTTTGATAGAGGGCGCTTTCGACACATCTCCGAAATTTCAATGGCATTACTCCTGGGTGTTTTACTACCAGACCAATATACTTCCAGGAAGTGTTAAGGATGCAAAGACGACTCGGAATCATAGTATAATGCAACGTCGAAAATGCCTATTTTACGAGTTAGGGTTAAAAGAAGCAGAGAAAAAAGTAGCTTGATATTTCAACAACACGTTTTGTCAGAACTCCTGGTAAAAACACATGTTCCTATTTCGTTGCGCCATTCTATAGGTCGATGGGGCTCCTCCACATTTTACCAATGATGTTCGCAGACACCTCAACGTATCATATGGACAGCGGTGGGTAGGTAGTGGTGGCTCGGTTCGTTGGCCTGCCAGATCGACACACCTACTTTATTATATCAATTACTTTTTGTTACCTATTTTTATTTTATTACTGTATAATTTTTTTAAAAAATAAAATTGCTGGGTGGGGCTGCTTGAGCTCAAATAAATTGGTAGCCACCCCCACCACCTGGCTCAATCTGAATCTGAATCTTATGGACTTCTTCTGCAGGGGTCAAATGAAAAGTTTAATGTTTGAGACTCCCGTACCGTCAGTAGAAGACCTCTCAGTTTGAATATCTGTACCTGTCAGAAAGCTATCCGAGATGCCAGGAATCTTTCAAACCGTGAGGAATTGCATGCGACGCTACTGTCAAGCATGACCGATTACTTCTGGTCGTAATTTCGGACACCTTTTGTAGTAAAACCTTTAACTAAATTGTTTTATGCCGCATTAACGTGTTGCTGTTTCACTACCTGCTTCTGTTGCTTTTTTTCTATGCTTCTTTTAACTAAAGCTCGCTAAAAGGCATTTTCAACGTCACATTCCTATGTGATTCCGAGTCGCTTTGCATCTCTAACACTTCCTGGAAGTATGTTGGTCTGGTAGTAAAACACCCAGGAGTAATGGCATTGAATTTTCGGAGATGTGACGGAAGCGCCATCTATCAAAAAATGGGGACACCAATGCTGTACGTCATTTTGAATAAAATAATTACCAAAGGAATGACCTACACGCAAACTGCAACGAAATCGATTAGTTTATCAAATGTTTATGAGCGTTCAAAATCCCCTCCTCTGTTCACAGTTCAATTTTCGCTAGTTAACCGATAACAATGTTTCCGTTTTTGGGCTTAAAATTTAAGTTAAAATCTAAACTTTAGAATAATTTCTACCCCGTGCACAAAATAAGGGTAAAAAGTAGTTGTTTGTTACTCTAAAGTCTAAAGCGCCCTCTATCGAAAATTTTTGAACGTAACCTTTAAAAAATTTTTACAAACAAATCGTGATATAAAGAATGATTTTAGCGAAAACCGCATACGAATCCACCATTTTTTTCGTTTTTTATAATAGTTTGAAGTTTTGGACCTTAAACTTTAATGGCCGCTAGCTCCTACGGAAGACGTTTGCGCCCCATGGTTTCCTATTTAATAATGTTTGTCTTCATGTCTACTACCACCCCTCACACTTTGTCGGTCTGGTAGCGAAACACCCTGTATAAACAAAAATAAAGTTCAGATTTGTTTTCACAGCAATTTAGTTACATATTGAGAACATATTTTATTTTCTGTAACCCGAATTGCTCCAAGCGTTATAAGAGAAAATGTCGAGATATTATAATGGAAATGTTCCTAGATAAATAATTAATAGTGAGAATAATAACATAAATCAAAATATTTAATTTCAACATCACGATGGTGTTTCTAATTTACATTCAAACAAATACATATTAAACAGTAACTTCAATTAAATTAGGTTGACAACTTACTATCTCATTCTGTAAAGTAAACAAATACAAGAAATTCATTTTTCGTGAACAGTAAGTGATATTAATCCATGAAGATAATCAATCGAAAAGCAAGTCCACCAACAATGAATGGACAATATATTCTTATGATATCATCGTAGCTAAATTGGCTGCTCAAAATTTACGGATTGCATTCACGATAGTTTATTTTGACATTTATTGGTTAGTTATTGATTTTTTTTTATCAGAATCTTCCAATTTGATCAAAGATTGAGCAAGTAAATTGAATTATATATAAAAGTAACTTGATACATATCATGCTTAGCATGCATTTAAAAGAGACCAGACTGCTCGGCAAGGGCATCTAATTTAATATATGCTGCTAATAAAGTATGGAGGCTAAAAATTTTTTTTATATTTAAACAGCTTGGCATAAAATTCATTTCACGTGTTTTTTCTTATTAGCTTCAAAATTTGAATTATTTACGTATTTATTCTGAACTCTCCAGGTAAAACAACTTGTTAAATTTGAAAAATATTGATCGAGAAATTGCCTATTGCAAGGTCTTTTTTTATATAAAGTGAGCATTCGGAATACCAAAGGCTGTTAATCCCCTGTCATATACATTATTGTGTAAATAGCATTTCTTTAAAATACGATCTTTTAAAATTGTACCAATTGAGGCTCAAGAATATTAAAATTACTTCTTCATATTACTGCAGTTGAAAGATATTTCATTTCACAAAATAATTGTTAAGGGGGCAGACTAACCTTTGAAAATATATCTTCAACGTTGAATAATACTGTAATATATGCAATGGTGCAATGCTTAATGCTGAAAATGAAATAAAGTTAAAAAAGAAAAAAATCTTGCAAAACAGCCTAGTTTACAAAAAATTATTTATTTATTTATTTTATCATTATATACATTTTTTAAAATCCCTATTACTAAATTATTTAAAACCCCTATAAATATGAATATTTTTTCCTTCGAGTTCTCTTCCAAATCGATTAAAATATACTATGTAAAACTGTGCATGGATTTTTAGATGAATGAGATTTGCATGTTATATGACTTTTTCGTCTACTGTATATTAAAAATGAATGTAATTCAACAAACTCTTAATTGAAATATATATATTTTAATAAATATCATCTTGAATATTAAATCCACACATAAAAGTATTAAATACAACATGGAAAACAAGTAAAAAAATTCAAACCTCAATCTATGTTGATTAAAAGAAAATACCTTAGTATTTCTCAAGTAAGTTATAAAAAGATGAACGTGGAGAAATTCAGTTTAAAATTTCTATAATTAAAAATAAATATTTCTAAAATTATTTGTGTGTATATTCGAAAACGTCATTTATTTTTATCATAACACACTGTTATAAGATGACGTAGGAGAATGATAAAATTAATTTCATTTACTGATGTAATAAGATGACGTAGATTTACTGATGTAATAAGATGACGTGATTTACTGATGTATAAGATGACGTAGGAGAATGATAAAATTAATTTCATTTAGTGATGTAATTCCTTTTAAAGGGATATTAAAAATGTACAAATAAACATTTGCTATGAATGGAATATGGAAACAATTTATATATGTAATGAATAAATTGGAAAATTATTTAGATATACACTGTAAAAAAAAAAGTGCCGATCTACTAAAAAAACTTTAGTGATCCTTGTAATTACTAAAAAAATTTTAGTAATCTTAGTCGGTTACAAGAAAATCTATAAGAATTACTAGAAAAAAGTTAGCAACGAATAGGGTAAATAATTTTATATTTTTAATAGCTATTACTAAAACTCACTTGGTGTGCCCTTGATAGCATAGTGGTTATAGTAACGGACTCCAGGCTAAAAGGTCCCGAGTTCGATACTGGCCACTGCTAAATGTGCGCCGAATGTATGCAGTGTAAGTATTCGTTAATAAAGGGATTATGAATATCCTGTCTATTGCTGTTTTGCCGAAAATCTTCCGCTCCAGAAGTCTGGATGCAGCTCGAATTAAGCTCCTGCCCACGTAATGGTTATTAAAAATAATTTTGGAGCTATTACTAAAATTTGCTTTGTGGCTCATACTAAAAATTTTTAAGTTAGTTATACAAAAAAATCTTTTGTTCAGTTTACAAAAGAAATGCTTGTTTCGTTTGCAAAAAAAAAAGTTTGTAATGGTTACTAAAGAATTCTGTGGAATACAAATTTACTAAAAAATTTTTAGTAACCTCTTGAATTTTTTTTTACAGTGTAGATGCCGGAAATATTTACTGTTAGCATGTATCTGCGTCATGACATTTTCAGTTATAATGCACATGTATACCCACACTTAGCTCACTGTATAATATTATATATTAATTACAATGCGGTTCACCAACTGGCAACATGGGTAGATTTGTGGTTTAGCGCAGAGTAGCTGCCTAACAGCTTACGCAAGCTCTGATAGAATAGTTAATCTGTAATCTAATTCCGTTATTGAATCGTGAATTTAAGCAAAGATTAGTCATTTTATACATTTCACAAAATATATCTTATTTTCATTAATTCTGACGTACTCAAATAAATGCTTTCCTTTTGTCTATTTCTAGAAAATTCTTATAAAATAAATTATATTTTGTTTCATAAGTTGGGAAAGACGATAAATTCCGATACAGTGTAAAAAAATGGGATACTGGAAATTTTTTAAACATTTTATGAGCGGTAACAAAAATTCAGATAACCGATACACATTTATACTGTAAATCAATAATAAATCTGTAAGGTTAATACATTGTTTTAGCAAACTTGGTATGCTTGGAGTTATTTATATAATTTTAATCCGTGTTACAGATGGAATTTTAGTAAGATTCTACATTTTTAGTTTTAAATCTGCAGAAATCTTTAGCTTTACAAAAACTAGTAGATATACATATTTTTTTTTTCTACATTGATCAGATAAAATTTCAGTAAGCATGCAGATTTCCTTAAATTTTCCCTGAATTATTTTTAATAATATTATTTTACAATGTAGTTGGTGCTTTGTTTTAAAATATATCTATGATTATTACATTGAATGTTCGATAGGTGAGTAGTCAGTACATGCAAAATCTCTGTAGTATTCATCTTAATTTAAGGATGAATCAGTCAATATTTCATACTTTTGAGAATGATAAAATATGCAGCAAACTAGATTGAGAAGTAAATATTGGCGCTTCTACATTTGGATAATCACCTAATCGAGCCATTATCCCCGAATTAGTTCAAGGTCTATATTCATGGAAACAGTTTCCAGTTCAAACATTTACCCGCATATATATATACCTATATAAAGAGGATGTCTCTAAAGTGCTTGTTACAATTTAAAATATAAATGAGATTCGAGTAATTGGCATACATGAGTGCGGTTCGGTCGACAATGCTTTTCTCGATTAAAACTTTTCTTCAAGGAAAATTATTAGTTCCAGATTTCGATCAGAGATAGCACCAATAGTTCGTATGTTTGGTTTTAAACATACTATTTTTTGCATTGTTTTCAAAGTGTGACAAAAAAAAATGACGATTCCAAGTGAGGAAGAATGAGTATATGCATTTGCTGTGGGTAACATTCAAATACTAAGAATGAGAATCATGCATGTGATCAATGCAATTATGGTGATGGATCAAAACTGCGATGCCTGTCTATGAGATTTTTTTTCCGAGCACCTTCGTCGTTCCAAGCCCAAGCTCACACTCTGATTGGTTGTTGCTCTCGGCACTGTTTTCACGTAACTTGGCGATAACCATACTTGGCGAAAAATACTTCACTCGTAAGTGAACGAGTAAACCTAAAACCTAACCTACTCATTCTTATTCTTCCTTCATTCTTATCCTCGTGATCTTGTGCTCTTGTGTATTATTATCTTGTGTTATTTTATAACATGGCTAATGCTTTACTTATTAATAAACGGGAAAAGTTACTTTGTACTCGGTTCGGAAGGAAATCAAACTCCTCGACGGAAGCATCTATCGCTACGCCAAGTATGATTATCACAAAGTTACATGAAAACAGTGCCGAGAGCAACAACCAATCAGAGTGCAAGCTTGGGCTTGGAACGACGAAGGTGCTCGGAAAAAAAATTACGCTGCCTGACTACGAAGGTTGTGTCTGCGCATGCTTCTTTCGAATTTCGTAATGGCTAACTTTTGGCGAGTTTTTAAGACTAAGACAACCTCAGAGGAAGACATCACAGCTTGGATTTTCGTGCAATTTCGTTTGGTTTATACCACGTTTTACATACACGTAATTTTTAAATATTGATAAGCAATGAAATTTATTCTCTTGTATGATGATGATGGATACAAAAAAAAAAAATCCATGAATGTGTTGGAGCACTCTTGATGTGTGAAAGAATATCACAAGAAAAATATTATATGTTTTTTTTCTACAATTCTATGGACTTTTAAGTGTTCTACAATCTACATTTTTTTGTTAAACTTTCAAACGATAATTTCAGCTGATTTCAATGCTATATCATTAATCAACATAAATAAATAAATTACAAATTAAAAAAAATAAAATCTTATTTAAATTGGCAAAACGTTTTTCTGAGCTTTTATGTTTTACTATATATGCATATTTTTATCTTCATTTTATTTTGCATTTCAGTTTAAGTCTTGATTTTTTCAAAGCAACAGTTTTAATTCCATTCTCTTTTAAAAATTAACACAATTCTTTAATGTATAATATCCAAATTGATATGGGGCATGTGCGAATAGTTGTCATTTCAAAAAGTATTTGGTGATTCTTTTTAATGCTACTGCCAATTCCGATTACTATTTCAGGAAGGAGTGAGCATGCGCAGTAAATCTCCATAGGGAGGCTTCGCAGTTTCGACCCGCCCATATGTATTTATGGAATCAATGATTGCGAACACGTGCATTGAATTGGATCTCCTTTAGCATGTGGCTCGAGCTACAAAAGGTGCACTATAGCCTTTGGTGCACATAGTCGACGTAAAAAACTTACAATTGTCGAACAACTTCGTACCGTAGAACAACGGCGGAGAGACAGGTGATGGATATTTTCAGGCATGGGGTATCAAAATAGCCCGCGCTTGTCCACTTGGATTAAGATTATTGAAAAAAAAACATGTGATTTGTTTCAATAGAAAAAAAAATATTCCTGTAAGTCGTAAAGTTTTAGTTTACAAGTATCATGTCAAACTATCTTTAGTCTATATTAAGCAATGCTGATTTACCATACAGTGGTACACCAAAACAAAAAATTAAAAAAATAAAAAAGACTACGGCCAAGTCTGATATATTTTTTAACGTGACGTATTCTTAATACAAAAAATAACAACTATAGAAATAAAATAGAATCATTACTAATGAATGTATCATTAAAAATCATTAGTCACAAACTTCAACGTGTGCAATTATTTTCCATGGATCTGTAAAGTAATCTCGAGGATTCCGTAGTTACTTATACTCCTTACGAAGGAGTATAAGTATTTAATGTTTGTATAGTTTTGATTAAGATTCGATATAGTTGCGTTCCTAGTGCATATTAAATAACTTTAAAGAATTCAAAATAATTAGTTTATATTATATTTTGATAATCATAATAACTGAAATTCTTTGAATATTTTCACAGAATGGCAGAAATAAAATGATGAATAATTTCAGGAATTTTATTCCAAAAAATAAAACATAATTTAAAAAAAAAAATAGGTGACAGATAAGCAATAAATTTAGGTGTATTTTCAGTTATTCCAAATAAATTTTAGTTAGTGTGAATTAAAGAAATTTATTATATGCATAGTTCTGTGTAAGTAAAGGACATAATAATAGGTATTAAAAATAAAATATGCATAAGAGTTTTTTATCTTTGTGTAATTTTGTAGTGTTAAAAATGTGAAATACTTTTCATAATGTAATATATAATAATTCAAACCTTACAGCAAATTTAAAGTTAATTTAATATCCATGATAAATTATGCAATTTCTGTCAAATTTTAAGAAGCGCTTTAACTCTTTCATTCACATTTTGAAAATACAACAAGTATATTAATACTTAATCTCTAATCAGCATACATATTACTTTAGTTTATAAAAATATATTCAAACCTTATATTTTAGTTGATTTATTATGTACCAATGTCTTTTCAATTTATCATAACACAAAAAAGTATTTAAATTGAAAATGAGTTGTAAAAATGACTGAATGTTAACAGCAGCTATACATTCTTCAAAAAAGAAAAATATCTCCACATGTTAATACTCATGCTTTATTTAATATTTGATTGCGAACTTTTTTTCGATTTATAACATTCCGTTCATATTTTGCTGTAAATATTGAATTTCTAAGTTTCATGTGGTTTTTCAGTTACTAAACTTCTCAGAGTTTACGATTAATAAGCTGTGGAAATTATATAGCTGTGAATAGCTGTGAAAGATTTGTATAAGAATCTCTATTTCGCTATTAATTAAGTCAACAATTTTATCCTAAGTGCAAACGATATGTTCGTCGGAATTCATATTATTGTCTTTTAAGTACTTTTCTGTGTATATTACGTAATTCCCCCCCCCCCTAGAATTACACGTATACTCTAAAGCAAAAGCTGAGTTACCGGGCTGGTCATCCTTTATATATTACTTATTGTATTTACATACATCTTGTACTCAAATTTCACTGTATACTGTACTTATATTTTAATGTATATTACTTACTCATGAAATATGCAGAGAAAATGCATACCTCTCCAAACTATAAAAATTGTATATGAGTAAACGTTTTTTTCGTGCTTTCCAAATCCTTTTTTTTTTAACTTAAATTTATACGATAGTTCAAATTCGCCTTGTATATGTTTTGTAATATTTTATATCCCATCATACATTGAAAAAAAAATCCTGTAATTTTACAGATGTAAATTTATGGAAATGTGTATGTATACTAGAAGTTTATCTGTATAGTATACAAAAATATATAAATCTACAAAATTCTTTCTGTAAAGCTACAGATTATTGAACGAAATTTCATCTGTAACTCTTGTTTAAGTTACATTAAAAGTTTTGACCAAAAGTTTAATACCAGAAATTTCATTTAGCAGTTTTCCCAAAACTTCTTAGTAATATAACAGATTTTTTGATCAAGAGTGCAAACGTGTATCTGTGATATAGATGTTCACTGTTAACGTTACATAAGAAGTTCTATGATTCCCAGTTTTCTGAAAAAAAAATTTATATTACGGATAAATTTTTACACTGCAAGTAATAGCAACAGCGTTAAAAATTAGAATTAAAAAAATTTCTGAAAACATCATACAAAAATTTTAATCCGCAGGGAATTCCGAATGATTTGAGTAATTCTTTGTCAGACATAAAGGAAATGTACTCTCATAGTTGAAGCACATCTTCATTGTACAGAGTATTGTTGCAGCTTTCGTTGTAGAAGCAGATATTTTTGCACGAAGTCTTTCTGTTGGTTTCATAGTAAAATCGCATTTTCTTTCCACCTGATGAAGAAAGACTCAAATTTTTCGAAAAAGTTGGCACATTTAAAAGTTATTGATGTTTTTTTTAGATCCTTTGGTTGTTATTAATTCACACCAGTTTCAACTTTTGTTTGATAAAAATTATCCAATTTGTTTACATTATGTTTTGCCAGCGAACAAATTGTTATCCTGTATTAAATCCTACGTTTTAGTACATATTATTATTTACACGAGTATAAAGGTTTAAGTAATATTTGCTGTGGTATTATAATATTTGCTAAGCATATTAAAATGACGTTTAAATTGAAATCACTAAAAAGACTTTATAATCTATTTTCATGTGATAAATATTTATATCAATTGAAAAACTTAAATATTTTTTAATTGTTTTAAAATTTGAGTTATTTAGATGTTCTATTAAATAGGCCTGGCAAGCACAGAAATAAACGGTATCGAAAAAATATATAGTAGTATTTTTCAGTGCACTGTAAAAGAAATATAAAATTACTAAACTTTTTCTATGAAACTGGGATTCTTAGAAATTTATGCAACGAGAACAACAAAAATGTATGTAAAAGATATACTTTTGCCCTTTAATTAAAATAATCTGAAAGATTACCAAGACTTTTTAGGAAATTTGGATACCTAGAACTTTTATGCAACAGACACCAGAGTTATATTTAAAATTTTAGTAAGATTAGTGTAATTTTAAAGCATTCATTAGTAAAGCCACGTAATATCTGTAGCTTTACAAAAACTAGCTTTGTAGATATGCATCTTTTTTGTAGAATGTGCTGATACAACTTTAATAAGTTAGAGATTTCTACAATTTGCCATGTGTAAATTTACAGGCATTTTTGCAGCGCTGTGTCTGTAACCTTTTGAGTGAAAGAGAATAGCTTGTTAATTACTGTTGTTTATTGGGCCTATTAAAGTCGTGGAACTTTATACATTGCTGTAAACAAATACCTCTTGCGAGGTTTACTGCTAAATCTCATGCACAGTTAAAACAATAAAAACAGTTAAAACTCCTCATATTGATCTGTTTGAAACGAATTCAGATGGAGTCACATTCATTGAATGTTCACAGTCATTGTTAATTCTTTCAGGTATTGGAAAGCACATTATATCAAAAATTAAGAAGAACACAACAAAAAAGAACATTTGAAGGAATGCAGGGACAAATCAAGTTATATTTATTCATTAATGTCAGTATAGCATACACAACCCTTCATCGTTTTGTTTCATTTTGGGAATAACGGATTTTGAGCTCATTCCATTTACGATAATTTTCGGAATATTTAAGTTATGTTTTGGGGATTTTTATAAAAGTCACTCTATACATTTAGCTAACACATTATGCAAATTATATTTTTATTGCGTTCACGCATGTGCAGAGAAACAATGTACCTGCTCATTTTTCATACAATTTTTTTACTTTTTAATTCCGATTACAGGGTACTATTACAATATTGCTTGTCATATTAAAAAAATATTAAGAATTCAGCAAATTATAAGCAAAAACTTGGCAAAATGTGGGACTGTTTTCATAAAAAATTTAATTGATCTACGGATATACATGCTAACGTCATATAAAGTAACTCAGTTTATTAAACTAAGCCAATTAATCCTAATTTGCAGTTTGAATGCCTTTTCTACATTAGTTTTGACAGGGTTATCAAAAAGATCTTTTGTCTTTTTCAATATGTTAGCTGTCTTCATTTGGCTTTCGAGAAAAAAAAAAATCTTCTCGAAATTATATGACCTGTACTATTTTGTCAACACACATCGAGTTCCAGAATAATTCCTCGTGTATTTTTTTAGATGTTTAACAAAGCGTCCTAAATCTCATGTTTCCGATCATTAATGGCGATATAGTGTTTTCGTTTTATAATACGGATACATTTAAAACTTGAGACACGTTTGTTAGCTACAACTTTGCATGTAAAATTCATTGTGTTATAATTCTTGATGTTATAACATCAGTAACGGTGATTAGAAACAGCATAAATTGATGTATTTTAGGTGCATTCGTGATCAAATATTTGGATTCTTGTGGAACCTCAGATTTATGAAGTATGTGTTTGATCTCATATATATCAACATTCATTTGAAAATTAGGTTAATATGGGGCTGAAAAAATTAAATAAAACTAATAATATCTGAGACTGCCCTGTACATTAAAATGCACAAAATGATCTATTGCTTCAGAATAGAAAAAATATATGAATACAGTACAAATTTAACAGTGATTTCTTTGTAACAAAAGCGCGTAAATTCATAGAGATACAGCGATTGTTTTTCAAAAAATAAAAAAATTCTCGCACATTTTAATCTTACAATATGCAGGGTTTTCAACCAAAATATAACGCCAGTTTCATAGAAATTTGCAAAATGCTGTAAAAATAATATAGTGCAATTGCAATATAAATGCATTAAATATTTTCTGAAATAATCTTTTACATGACTTAACCTTTACACGGGGAACCGGAAAACATCTGTCCACGTTTGCATATATTCTCGGACAGATACTGTTGACACCCACATTTAAAGGTTAATAGTCAGTTTTATAGAGCAACTCATAAAAAAAAGAATCCAGTCAAATGTCGTGAAAATTCATAAAGATATCGACGATAGCATTGGGCTGATTTTTAGTTCTTTCGAAAAGCAGCTGAATGATAAGGAATTTTCTACAAGTTGTCAATTTTTATTAACTTAGTTTTATGTAATAGTCAGTATTTGATGAATATCAATCAGATGATTTTGAATAAATTCTGCAATTTTTATACGTTCTTTTTTTTCTATGTTTCTTTAAGTTAACCGAGAAAAACTAAAACATCAATAAAAAATATATAATATATATGTATGTGGAGCGTGATTACGTGTTTGTCCTTTATACTAGGTGCGCAATTAAGTTTCTTTTTTTTATCCATGAAAAATGGAAAATTTCAAGAGAAATACAGAAAAATGGTTTATTGAAAGTATCGACCCTCGCTAGCTATATCTCTGACAATATGTGAATATTGCGACGATAAAAGTACGTTTCTTTGGTCCGAAACCTTTTCATTTGATCATTTTTGTACCTCTTCGAAATAAGAGAAATGTATCTCAGCTAAGTACTGAACAAATGATAATCGGAAAGGGCCTGGTCTGGCGAATATTGTGGGTGCGGTACTAGAACCTATTTTAGCATTTTGGTAGTGTCCTGAATGATAGAACTGCGATAACACACAACTTGTTGTGCTGCAATATCATTTGCTTGTGTCTCGTGTCCCATTCTGGCCGTTGTTCGGGCAACGCATGGTTCAAACTAATTAGTTGTTGTGGGTAGCGATTCCTATTGTCAGTTTCGCGAGGTTTCAGCAGGCATTGTCTTCTAACCGGAGTGATTTGGCCGTGCCGCTCCATATTGATGTTTCACCAGATGAAAACCACGATTTTTTTGCATATAGGATTCTTGAAATTTATTCACTTTTCATCGCCAATAACAATTCGATGCAAGAATCTCTTTCTTTAGTGCCACAAAAGCAAAATTTTGATAATGGCTTTTCGATTTTTCTTCTGTCTCTCAGTCAACATATGCGGCACACCTTTTACTACCTTTTGAATTTTTTCTATGAATTTGTTTCCATTAGTGTTTGGAAATTCCATTAGTGTTAGAGTTAGTTAATGCCTTTCCAAGTTAATTTTTTTTTATTATCGTCTTCCTCCAGTAGCACATGGAGATCGTCATCCTGAACTGTTTCGGTTTTCCGGAGAAATCACAATTTCTAAAGCATTTAACCCTTTCCGGCGCACTACCCTTTAAAGTTGGAATTTAAATAAAAAAAAATTAGGCAATCTATTTAGGCCTAGAGGAGTACACAGGTATTGTTTTGTAAAGATTGAACTAACCATTTTAATTATGCAGCTGTTGCCGAAGTGGTAACCTCCCATAAGTAAAGCATTGATAAGCGCATTGAGAAGAGCATTGCTGTGAAGCGCGTATTACAGTAAAACATTTTACCTATTATTTAAAAACAGTAGAGTTTGATCTCTGTGATGCTGCCATCTAGAACCCATAAGAAAGATTTAAAGTAGCCATTAGAGTAGTTTTTGAAATATTCACGGAGATTTTGTGTCTCTAAACAGGGGAAATTTTAGGTGTTGCCGACCGGGCAACACTGCGCGGTAAAGGGTTAAACAAATCCTCAGAAGTAGTATCAGATGGTTCATGTTCACCGTAAGCATCTTTAACAAACGACATCCTTCAGCTGCAATTTTTTTCAGATTAGAGCAGAAAAGCAAAACTTCTCGCAAACGCTGTTTATTTAACGTAATACTTGACATTTTCGTTGAAAGAAAAATTACTTTTGCTTTGCGATATGCATTGGTATTATGAAAGTTTATTGTAACAGGTGTCCAAGCTATTATAAAATGTAATTTCAGACGTTTTTCTCGTCTACATGTGTCGTTAGTGAAATTCATTTATGAAACCCAGAAATTTAGTTGCACTCCTAGTTATATTAGGGACAAATAACACCCATTACATAAAAGAGAAAAATGTTTTCACAGCTCGAAGATTACTAATATTTTGTAACTGTAATTATATATGAATAGATTTTTCACAATTATAAAATTTGCGTTCTGGAGTAGGGTAAAGTGAATTAGATGGGATTTAAAAATTCCTTTTTTAATCTAAAACCAGTCATCTTGATCCTGACAGGTTCTGACATGTTCAACTTCAAGTTCAACAAGGGAAGAGGCCTACCAATTTGCTGGAGCTCAACAAGCCCTACCTAGCATTTATTTTAAAAAATACTATTATTTCAAAAATGGTTACCAAGTACAATAAAGTTAGTGTTTCTTCCATCTTTTTAAATTTACGTAGAAATTTCACATCATATAATAAAATGTAATTTGCGTATAAAAAAATCAATGTATTATTTTTTCCTTAAAATGCATATAAAAATATGAATGTAAAGAAGCAGTGCGAAAGTTAATAATGTTTACGTAAGAAAATTTAAAAAAAAGAAAGAGAGAAAGAAAGAAATCATTATAACGTTAAAAGTATTTCATTTTATGCATAAAAAAATGAACACTCTTTTTTTCTGTATAATGTTAAATATAAAAATCTCATTAAGTACGTTAAAACTAAAGATAAAATAACTTTCCGAAAAAATACAGTCCATTTGTTAATAACTCAATTTAAAGCAATCTGTAACAATCAAATTTTTCTTACATAAAAAAAAATTCCTGAGGAAAAGTAATCCATAATAGAAAAACGGAAATAAAAACTACGTAAAATTAGCAATATTTGACAATCGCATTAAATTAAACATTAAAATCCATAATTAAATAAACTATTTTTTCTTCATAGCCGCACTTTTTATTAATTAAAAAACACATATTACATGAAAAAAATGCTGCATTTTAAAAAGGATTTTTTTAAACTAAGTAAATATCTTTATTTTGCATCCAAATTAATATTATCTTTCGAAATGTTTAATTTGTAGAAAGTGATCCAAGATAAATTCATACACATTCTTTTCATATAAAAAAATAATTCATGGAATTTTTTAATTAATATAATTATACTGTACTGTGTATCCAATTATATTATTAAAAATGGATACTGCAAACAGATTTATTTTACATATTTATCGGCTCATATATTTTATATTTTTTAAATTGCATATATTGTATAAAAAGTATATTTTGAAAAATTATGGTCCACATTAAATATTACATATTATGGAAAACGTGTATAGTTTTATACATTGTGACTCCTTTTTCAACAGAACCAAATTGATTTTTCTAATTGAAAATCTAATTAAAAGAAACCTAGAAAAAAAGTTTCAAAGCAAATCGAATATTTCTAACAATAGTTATCGAATTACATATATACATATAGAACCTGCAGGCGGTAGGAGTATTCTGTATCTAAAAAATAAAAATGGAACCATTATAAATCACTCTTGTGTCTGTCTATCAAAGCCATTTTACTCATGAACTGTGGAAAATAGAAAATTCATATAGGGAAAGTTAGAAAGACTATTCATCACTTATTTACAAATTATGAAATATTCAAAAATATATTTAGAAATATATATATACATATATATATATATATATATATATATATATATACATATATATTAATGTATCTTTTGATGTATCCTATGAAAGTTTTTGCAAAGCTAAACTAAATAGAAATGTATTTCTTTTAATTCCAGACATTATATTTTAAGAGGTATTATCAAAAATGTAGCGCTCAAATGCGTTCTCCCAATCTATTTCCGAATTAACCGAATCTAAAATTATGAGAAATTAGAGGCAATAGATGTTCATTTAAATATTTCAGAAAAACTACAGCGATTACTCTAGATCACACAGTTTCTATGTAAAGCGCATTTTTCCATTGCACACAAATTTCGATTTGCTAGTATTCAGCAATTTCTTGGAGGTGAGATTCATGCACCTATTGTGACAGAAGTATAAAAGCATAATTGAAAATGATTTTCGAAAAAAAAAATCGTTTGTAATTAACCAAGATAATAACCTTTATAACCTTAACCCAAGATAAGAACACAGACAGTTCGGTCATCTATTTTAAAGCTTAGCTAACAACGTATAGTAATATGTTTGTATAATGCAATCCTCTATAATAATGTAAAAGCAATAAACGTCAAATTCTTTAAACATACTATTTTAATTAGAATTAATTAAAGAAATACCATTAGGTTCGATGTTTGCTTTTTGTGAATTTTTCAATGTTTTCGTGTCTTTGAAAGTTAAATAAATTTTTATTTATGTGGATACATTTAGTTCGATCCAAAGCAATATAATTTGCGTCCTTCTTTGGATGCGAGCTTAGCACAAAGTTTAAACTTAAAAAATAAATTTGCTTTAGCTACACTGTAAAGATATAAAAATGTATTATTTTGATGAATTTAGTTTTATGAAATGTCGAATTAAGTTTAAATAGTCATTACCTTTATTGTCAGTACCGAATTAAATTCATCATAAACAGATCAGGATACGATTAGAAAAAGAGTTTTACAAAATAGCACTCTTTTATATTATTTAGGCTTTATATTTCTTTGAATTTTTATGGTATACACATTTATACACATAAAAGCCAAAACCATTGACCATCTACCTAATAATGTGTTGGGCCATCTCTGATCAGCAGAACATATACAAACATCTCGGCATGGTTGCCACAAGTTCTTGGTAGATGGACGGAGATATATAGCATGATCTGTTCAAGCAGCGGTCATGCATATCCGGAATATTTTAAAATGGTTATTTTTGAGTTCTGGACTGTCATTGTAAAACACCCGAAATGTTCTCTGCCGTCGAGTTAGGCCACCAGGATGTTAACTGAATTTCAATATTATGTTCCTGGAACAAATGGAGCACATGACAAAAAGTTAATTAAATCCAATTGATTTTTTTAAAATCATCAGATTTTAAAACATTTATTTTTTATATAAGCATTTTAATAAAAATTTTAATTTTACTTAAGAAAGATGTTATAATAAAAATTGAAGACATTGACATGTTTCGGAACCGTCAAATAAGTTCCATAATCATAATATAAATAAAATAAAATTTCAAAATATTTCACGGTATAAATAACAAAAAAAAAACAAAAAAACACACGCTCTATTGTAAGAAATAAATTAAAGTATGGCCCATGATCTAAATTTATAAATAAAAATAAATTTTCAAAATATTTCACGGTCAAAACAAATGACACGCGACAATGAGATATAAAAATCGATATGAATGGGATGAACCATGTTGGAAATCCTTTTAGATCATGGTTTATTTTTAATTTAATTTTTTACAATAGAGCGCGTGTCTCTTTGGTGTTTTTTTTCTCATTGTCGCGTGCCATTTGTTTTGACCGTGAAATATTTAAAAATTTTATTTTTATTTATATTTTAGATCATGGTCTATATTTTAATTTAATTTTTTACAATAGAGCGCATGTTTTTTGTGTTTTTTGTTATTTATATCTCATTGTCACGTGTCATTTGTATTGACCGTGAAATATTTTGAAAATTTATTTTATTTATATTATGATTATGGAAGTTATTTGACGGTCCCGAAACATGTCAATGTCTTTTATTTTTATTATAACACATTTCTTAAATAAAATTAAAATTTTTATTAAAATGGAGCACAATTCGAGTCATCTGACAAGAAGCATTGTCTTGCATGAAGACTCCATTTCTATTTTTGAAGACAGATAAAATGCAATAGTGTAAATGATCCGCAATGATGCTCAGATAGACCGTTGTATTTATGGACTGTTATGCAACAATCACAGGTCCGAATGGGAACGTTACTCGAAGCCTAATATCACCACAATTGAATATGAACTCACATATATAGCTGTTGTATAAGGGGGAGTAACAGTTCGCATAGAAGACGGAGTTCCCAAACTAGCCCATCAACGTGTTTAAGGGGGCTCAGGGCTTAAAAACTTTTTAAGAAATTGATATTTTTATGACCTAGTTTGATTATTCAACTAATTTTGAACTCAATGAAAAAAAACTGCATAAAAATATTTGCATTTTTAACGGAGTTATAAGCATTTATGAAACAACACTTTCAAAGCCGCACACATATAATTTCAACTTAAAGTCATGTTTTCTCAAAACTTGAATTTTGAGGACTAACACCAAGATTTAAAAAAAAAACTATTTCATGGAATAACTTTTTTTGAATGCATATAACATCATTATCTAGAATGAATTAATATATTTTAGATAGTTTAATATTTTGACTATTTTTAATGAGTTTTTTTTAATTTTCAAATTTGAGCGTTTTCTTAACAATGTTTTTTTTGAGTGATAGTTATATCCTTAATTCATTCTGTAGAGTTAAATTTTCGGATCATTTTAAAGTAAAAATTAGATTCTTATGTCAATTCAATATTAAAATATCTTGCGGGTGGTGATATTTTTTTTCGAAAATTGTGTTACACAAATTTTGATATATTTCTTATTATTTCACAATGAAGTACTTCATTTTATATATTTTTAAGACTACAAACATACTTTTAAAATATCAGAAAGTTTAAATTAATTACACTGAATACTTCTGTTTTTATATGGACTCAAAGCGAGAGCTCTGTTTATATGTTTTTCCCTATAGATCAAGCCTTGAGCCCCCTTAAGTTTGAATCGTGTTTCATTCGACGCGGCAACTCTCTCCATAGTCTAGTCAAGATGTAAACCGGGCTAGTGTAGAAATTTTTGATGATGACGCTAGGTCAACAGGGGCAAATAATTGGAACATTAGCAACGTAGTCTCACCTTCATCAGTGTCCGCTGAGATGTATGCTTCCAAAGAATTCTACTTGGACTTTTATTGTCTTGGGATGTAAATTGAGTCAGTTTCTGGTGTTGAAATTACATTACCAGGGGAGGGGTGGGGATCCGATGTCATTTTTTATTAGATAACGCTTGGGCGTTCAACACGATGGCTTCTACTGATTGTTTCACCATCATTCATTTACTTTGTAGCAGTGCTAATAACGATAAGTCCAGAAAAACCTAATAGTGCAGTTTTTGAAGTTACTTATTCTGAGTCGGCAGGCGACTTAATTTTGCCCTGTATCAAAGTAGTTTAGATCAGCCGTCTTTACCCTCGCAAGCAGACGCATGCAAAAAGAAATATTTCCTGGGATTCTCTAGCAGCATTTAAATACCATTCTCAACGCATTAAGTGGCTTCCACATCATCTAGGTGAGTTCGTTGCAAAATGTAGGGGCGGTCATTATGTTTTGCCTATTGATTGCACTTTTCTAGTATACAATGTTAACCCAAACCTACGTTATATAGTTTTTTACAAATTCTTATTAATTTTAGCATCGATTTCTTTTAAAAATACAGTTAATAATTGGTGTATTTTTTTTTTTTTTTTGTATGAAATCCTACGAACGCGAATAATACTCGCACATGAAGATTATTTTTGCATGTCTTTGTTATAACTGGGCATAATCTGAAATTAGATTTCAAACTGAAATCAGATTTTAAAAGGATTATTTTGTGTTCCATAATTAAATCTGAAAGAAAAGATAAGTCATTCAGATATAATAAAAATTAAATCGTTTCATTACTACATGGATTAAGTTTTTTTTTTGTTTCGTTTAATTTATCGTTAAAAATATTTAAAAAATGCATAGCACTTTTAGATTATATTATTAGTTCAATTATTCCGAAGATTATATAAAAAATAGGCAATTTATTGCACATTCCTACAATTAGTAAAACTGTTTAGCTTTTGTTAGATTATTAGTTCATAATAGGATTAAAAATTACGAACATAAATTAAATTGTTAACTGTGTAACGTTAAACCCACGGTGAGCATCATTTGTAACGTTAGGTTGGTCGTGGTGGAGGTTAAATGTAGACATACTCAGTAATTTAGGATAAAATAACAAAGTTTATTAAAGTGATAATGGCTGGAAAGAAGTGGAGCAAGTCTCAAATTTACACAACTGAAAACACTATGAACAGCTAAATCATACTCACAGGCTTCGGCCTAGCTCAGTCGGGGCACCGCCTAGCACTTCTCACTATCTTCTGGCTGAGCTGCTAAACAAAGCTTGATTAAACAGCCCGTGGCTGTGGGTAATTCTTTATTTCACCAAATAACCAAAAATGGAACTAATATAAACTCTCTTACCACGGCCGAATCTCAAATCAATTATCCAAACTCCTTTCCACTTCACAGGAGGCCGTCGCTACTTCCTATTCGCTAGTACTTCGCTGAACAATAATTCACTTCGCTTGTCTAATACTAGAGATCCTCACTCGCTGGCTGCTGGCTAATGCCAGAGACACGCCAGAGACACCCAAACCCAAGCTTTTATATGCTGCAAACTGAGATACTTCACATTAACATATTACTAATAACCGCAAGCTAACTGTAAAATCCGAAAGAGCACACACACTCTAGAAAGTTAAAGTAAAAGAGAGGATAGATGTCGCTTTTACGCTTACACTTGTTAAATTATTGACGTCACGATCTCAGAAACACTAGAGTGCCTTTATGGAAAGGTCACTCCCTCACAACCCCCCCTCGGATTTTACAGAGAAAAAGGGCTGGGCCAAATGCATGCCCAGAACTTTTCCTTGTTATAAATTTCGAACCGTAATAAACACAGTGATGGGTGAAATTTAGCGCTGAAACATAACTTTTAAAATATTAACTTTAACCCATCACAACCAAAAAACCTCAGTTTGCCTCAAAAAATTCACATATTCATTCCAATCATTCTTCTATCTTACAAATAGCTTCCGTAAAACTTCCAAAAACTCGTAAAACTTTCAAAACTAATTACTTCTTCTTTCAAAACAGCCCACTCCACTGGGAGTGCTAAAATTTCTCAAAATACTAAACTTCCGAAATTTTCCTCAATATTGCAATACAACTATAACATTACCAAAAATTATCTCTCCATAACTTTCCTAATACTAGAATTCGCACCAAGTCCAAAAAACCCAATGCGCAAAAATTTTCCTCATCCAAATACCGAACTCATCTAGAATTAAATTTTACTTCATACTCAAAATAACTCTGCTATTACGTAATACCTACATACCCATTAGCCAATGAACTAACTCCCAAAATTCTTCAGAACTTCACTCCACTTTAACAATAATTGGGGAATATACGTACAGCGTCATATCGCTGTGCTTATGCAACAATCAAATTAAATATCAAAAATTTACAAAATGACGTCATCATGCTCTTCATCTGTATTAACTAAAAGAAAAATAGCAGAATCAATACATAACACAGGTATACTTCCCTGCAAGAAAATCACATTAACATTCAATTTTAATACAATGCAATTTCAAATTCAAACGCAGCTTAAAAAATTCGCAACTTGCGGAAACCATTCCCAACTAAAGTACAAACGCAACTCATAAAACACGAACGATAAGGAGAAAGTTAATTCATTAAATGTTAGTACAAGAGATAGAAACGCGTGTCAAGGACTTCTTGACCGCAAAACACGTGCGCGTCTGAACCGCGGCGCGTGTACAAAATAACCCAAATTACTATCTGTACTTTCTGAAAATTTAAACATACATTAACATACATTTTATAACACATGAACAATATAACAATATAGTAACATTTTTAACAAATAACACAACAATTTAACAATAGATCCAGAATTTTTAAAAGCAGTTAAGACCACAATCTCAAACATACATAAAACTAACAATTTTGCAAACAAATTTTGAACACAATTAAGCACCAATCGTGAGTCCGTCAAAAAATTCCAAAAATGGCCAAAAAGTACCAAACAGTCTTTCTGCTTTCTATTCTTTCACATTGCTACCACATATATGCACTCTAATAGAAATTTAATAAAGAACATTATCACCCAATCATAGAGATGATTCGCTGCTGGCTGGCTTCATACTACAGGATGTTTTTCTCCTCTTGTCCCAGAAACCTTGTACGAAGGATCTTTCGTCATCAGAACTGTATGGTGACGCCACAGTTGACTGTCGTGCCTGCAGCCTGGTTCTGAATGGATGCCGCGGGATACTTGTAGGTTCCGCTCGACGACTCTGCTCTGGCCGGTTCGCTGGGGTCACTCCATGGCGAGATTCACACTGTTGAAGCCGGTAATCTGAGCGTTGTCTCCTCTTTCTAGATGCACCCGAAGTTACTGAGGATCCTAGGCCACGTTTCTCTCCAGACCTACGCTGTTTGTTATTGGGCAAAAATTCCGACTTTAAAGTCCTTTTAACAGTTTGGCGAGTGTCCATCTGAAATCTTTTCCGGGGATTAAGTACCGAAGATGGTGAACTATTAGATAATTTATGTTTGCGAGGTTGCTGTCTAATAGGTGGAGGAACTGGACAGTTTATAATTTTTTGTCTTTTATGGCACACAGAGTCCGATGTATTTGACACAGTTCTCTTATTTTTATTATCATACTTTGCTCTCGGATTGCTAGGCTTTCTACTTTCAACAACAGTTTTTGGAGCTGTTTGACCAACTTTTCTTCTTGAATATTGATGAAAAGAATTAGATGAAGAAGTGCTGGACTCGGGACACTCATTGGATCGGGAATTTCGCGAAACACCACTCGACACATGAGAACCTTCACTACCATTTTCTCTAAACTTATAAACTCTAACCTGATCCAAATTAACCGTCATTCTTTCACCATTGACATTAACAACCAAATTATTATTTCGAACTTCTAAAACCTCGAACGGACCTACAAACTTCGGACCAAACTTAGCTACTCTCTTTTGACGACTTGAACTTAACCAATGCTTTTCTACTAACACAAAATCTCCAACTTTCACTTCTAACTCCCTTCTACGCATATTATAATACTGAGCTTGCTTTTCTTGCGCTTTTCCCATTTGAACCTGAGCTTCCTTAACCAACCTTTCAATATCCTGACACATGTACTGACTTTCCGCATCTGACACCATAACTAGCCTTTGGAATGGAGTAATGACTTTCCTACCCAAAAACAATTCAGCAGGCGTTTTCCCCGTTGACTCGTGAACTGCTGTACGAAGTGCGTACGCAAAATGCTGCAGAAACTGGTCCCAATTTGCATGATGAGAACCAACATATGAAGAAATCATTTGAATTAATGTACGATTTACACGTTCAGCCATATTAGACTGAGGAAGTTCCTTACCGTCCCCAGTCTCCAACTTTTCACACAAAGACTTAAAAATATTAGATATAAAATCATAACGAAATGGTTTACTAGCAACTAGTGCGTCAAAACCAATATGAATTTCATTCCTTAAATTCGGTTTATCAGAAAAAACCTCTCCAAATTCATTCAAAAACTTATTAAATTCCTCCTTCTCGATTTCACTTAACCCCGACTCCTCCAAATTAACTGACACTGAAACTGGCTCTTTCTTACTCACATTCTCATCATTATTCACTATTAACGACTTTTTAAAGAAATCCAAACTAATTCCTCTATCCTTCATATAATCCACACCAACTATACAATGCACTGTTAATCCATCTAACACACAAAACTCCCAACATGTCTTAACCGAACGAATTTCAACTTCAAATTCTACTGAACCTTTATTATCGCAAGCTACTCCCTGTGCCGACTGAACCACCAGACTTAACCTCTTCAACTTCTTATACGAAAAATATTTCCGATAACAATCAAAAGAAATGAACGACTTATCTGCCCCTGTATCGAAGACACTTTTAACGACAATACCATCTAACACAATTAACACTTCAGGTAACTCAACCGGATTAATAGTAATTTTATTCAAACTCACAGAAGGCTTTTCCGATTTAATCTGTGACTGCATACCTTCCGAAATACAGTCACCTACCAGTTTAACTGACCCGACCTCTGAACACATCTTTTTTGCATTGACCTATTTTCAACATTCTCATCCGAAGTTAATCTTCTTACTTGCGAAGAAACATTCCTGTCCCGTCCTCCCCCACTACGATTATAACCACTATTCTGTCTATTTCCATACATACTTCTCTCACCACTTCTAAAATTATTAGCACCATCACTATTCCTATTACCGTTATTCGTATTCGACATATTACGACCAAATCCATCATTTCTATTACGCAAATTACTATCCGGAAATCGCTGCCCCCCTCTCACAAAATTACGTTCCCCCTCATTTCTCAAATTACTATCTGTGACCGGTCTCTGACGAGGGTTACGCAAATCCCGTTGATCCGAGCTATGCCGAGTCTCATACTTCGATAATATCTGATGCATTTCTGCAAAATTCTTCGGTGCTCTAACTTCAATAAAGTCCTGTATATTCGGATTAAAAAGAGGAAAAACAATGTCCAACAATTCCTCAAATGTGATATCTAAATCTAATTTATTTTTTAGTTCAAGCTTACGTAGATAGAATTTTGACGCCGACTCATAAATATTCTGCTTATTACAATAGAACTCTTTTCTCAAAATACTTTTATCTTTAACTGGAGGAAATGCCTTCTTTAACTCAATCACAGTTTGTTCAAATCTTTTCGCTTCATCATTAATCAAAAACTTTCCTATATTTTCCAACCACAAAAGTGCTTCGCCCTTCAACGAGCATTTAAGCACTACGTACCTACTTTTCTCAGGTATATTATTGAACAAAATATAATCATCTAATTTAACTAAAAATTCACTAATATCACCTGCACCGGTAAAATACACACGTGGCACAATCTCATAATGTCCGATGTTTCGTTGGGCGCCATTTGTAACGTTAAACCTACGGTGAGCGTCATTTGTAACGTTAGGTTTGTCGTGGTGGAGGTTAAATGTAGACATACTCAGTAATTTAGGATAAAATAACAAAGTTTATTAAAGTGATAATGGCTTAAGGGAAGTGGAGCAAGTCTCAAATTTACACAACTGAAAACACTATGAACAGCTAAATCATACTCACAGGCTTCGGCCTAGCTCAGTCGGGGCACCGCCTAGCACTTCTCACTATCTTCTGGCTGAGCTGCTAAACAAAGCATGATTAAACAGCCCGTTGCTGTGGGTAATTCTTTATTTCACCAAATAACCAAAAATGGAACTAATATAAACTCTCTTACCACGGCCGAATCTCAAATCAATTATCCAAACTCCTTTCCACTTCACAGGAGGCCGTCGCTACTTCCTATTCGCTAGTACTTCGCTGAACAATAATTCACTTCGCTTGTCTAATACTAGAGATCCTCACTCGCTGGCTGCTGGCTAATGCCAGAGACACGCCAGAGACACCCAAACCCAAGCTTTTATATGCTGCAAACTGAGATACTTCACATTAACATATTACTAATAACCGCAAGCTAACTGTAAAATCCGAAAGAGCACACACACTCTAGAAAGTGAAAGTAAAAGAGAGGATAGATGTCGCTTTTACGCTTACACTTGTTAAATTATTGACGTCACGATCTCAGAAACACTAGAGTGCCTTTATGGAAAGGTCACTCCCTCACAACTGAAAGTCATTATATATTGTCTCTAATATTATAAATTTTATTAGAGTTGACATGGATTGATTGTTCAATAGATAAAATTAACTGTATATTTAACATAATTTAACAATGCATAAATGCATAAATTTAACAATGCATAATAATTTAACAATGCATAAATATATAACTATTTAATAGAATAATAATGAAAAAACGGTCCAAATTAAAAGTAAAACAAGAAAGAAAATGTCAATTACTTTTTAAACTTTTAACAGTATTTCATTTTTTTTAAATTTTGTGATAATTTCTGTCATTTATTTTATAAAAATTTAAATCTAACTACACTAGGGTAACATCCCCAGTAATTCACGATCTCAGAAACACTAGAGTGCCTTTATGGAAAGGTCACTCCCTCACAACTGAAAGTCATTATATATTGTCTCTAATATTATAAATTTTATTAGAGTTGACATGGATTGATTGTTCAATAGATAAAATTAACTGTATATTTAACATAATTTAACAATGCATAAATGCATAAATTTAACAATGCATAATAATTTAACAATGCATAAATATATAACTATTTAATAGAATAATAATGAAAAAACGGTCCAAATTAAAAGTAAAACAAGAAAGAAAATGTCAATTACTTTTTAAACTTTTAACAGTATTTCATTTTTTTTTTAAATTTTGTGATAATTTCTGTCATTTATTTTATAAAAATTTAAATCTAACTACACTAGGGTAACATCCCCAGTAATTGGCACTTTAAGAATTGTTTTTAAACTTACTTCAATTTTCATTACAAAGAAATAAGATATTTACTTAGAAATATTTTTAAATCAAAGAATGCATATCTGTGCATCTATTTTGCCCACTAAAAGCAAAAAAAAAAAAAAAAAAAAAAAAAAAAAAAAAAAAAAAAAATTGAAAAAGTATTTTTATAAAAATATATTTATAAAAAGTTGCTGAAATCACCAATAATTGGCAACTAGAGCACCAATGTATGACACCTTGTGATCCAGTAATTGGCACAAGTTTATATTAAAAAAAAAAACTTTACATTTTGAATTGGGTTTAATCGCTTTAAAGGAATTTACTGTAGATGAAGATGCCATATTTCAGGTTTTTGAGAGTAAGAAATCAGCATATTAGTCTGAAATCTGAACACTTTAAAACAATACAATATACTTATATTAATACTCAGTAATTGTCATATGAAGCTTTAATGGATTCCAATTATTGATAATATTTCACATTTTCAAATAAAAACAAATGATAAACAAAATTAGTCTATAACTTTAAAAATACTTGCAATATAAGTAGTTTAATCTCAAATTCCTTGCGAATTCCTTGTAATTGGAATAGGTGCCAATTACTTGGAACTAGCAAAATTGAAGTACCATTAATTGCCATCTATCATTAATTCAGAAATACAAATATTTGTGTCGGAAATACTTTTACACAATTAAAGTAACCTTTTTTAACTAAACAAAATTGTTGTCAATTAAAATTTAAAATATATTATCAATCATATAATAATGAATTGAAAAGCATGCCTTACTTAAACCAAAGAAGAACCATTTGCAACAAAAAATGGCTAATTTCATACAATTGTTTCTCTTTCCCAGGCACTATTGTCATCTAGTAGCATAAATCAAAGTTATAATATTTAACGTAAATGAGCATATAACTGGTATATGGTCTTGCATTTTTAAAAGACTGGATATAAATCTTATTTTAGGACATGTTTGTAGGATGTGCCAATCACTAGTGCATGCCAATTACTGGGGATGTTACCCTATATGGTCAAAGATGACCGGCCGCTTGCGATATTAGAAATTTTGTTAAATATCTAGAAAAATACATGAAGTATTATCCTGGGACTCTAAGGGTGTAAATAAATAGTACAGGCCATACATTTTCGCGAAGATTTTTCTCTGAAACTCCATAGGGGACCGTCAAGAAATTGAAAAAGAACGAATATCTTTTGGACAAGCCTGTCAAAACTGATGTTCAACCCTTTCAAAACTGAAAAACATAGCTTGAATATTCGGAAAGTGATCGTCCATAGAACAAGCTCTAAATCCGTTATTCCTAAAATGAAGCAAAACGATGAGGGTTTGCATCCGTTTATCCTCCGATTTGTGTCGATAAAGTATGCATAATGTGGTACTTACTACTATATTTGGATACAACACCTTTTTTTTTTTTTGCTTCATTTTGGGAATAACGGATTTAGAGCTTATTGTATGGACGATAACTTTCAAAAATTTTAAGCTATGTTTTTCAGAATTTTCCAAATGTTTCTCTATACATTTAGCTAATACTAAATGCAAATATAGTTTTAATACCGTTGACGCACGCGCAATAAATAATTATTCTGCTTATTTTTCATAAATTCTTATTATTTTTTAATTCTGACTACAGTGTATCGTGTATAATATTGTTTGCAATATTTTCGGAAAATTGAAAATTGTTTTATATTAAGAACTCTGCATATTTTAAGGAAAAACTTGGTTAAATTTCGAATTGTTTCAATAAAAACCTTATTTTATTTACGAGTACGCATACCATCCGCACAAAAATGTAGTACATATATACCAGTATATTACAATAAGCCAGTAAACCATAATCTACAGTTTGAACGCTTTTGCTATAATAGGTTTCTCAAGGTTATCCAAAAGATACCGTTCTTTTTCAATTTATTTAGGGTCTCTTATGGAATTTCGGGAAAAACTCTTTACAGAAATATATGATTTGTATTATTGTGCTGACACATTTGGAGTTTTAGGATAATTCCCCGTGTTAGATATTCATCAAAATGTGTAAAATTACATTTGCTCATATAGTGTACATGATATTTTGCTAGAACTAAAAATTTTGAATAAATAAAGAAACAACGTTAAGGAGCACAAATTATATATAATAATAGATGTTAAAAAACATACAGCTGTTTCGGGACTTCTAAAGTCACATCATCAGTGCTAAAAATATGTGTAAAATATAAAAGACAAGTCACATCATTAAATAAAAATAAAAATGTGCATCGCAGCTCGCTGCTAAGGCGAACTGCGATGCACATGGAGGGGGGAGTGAAATTACAGGAAAGGAAACCAAACTTCAGAAAATCTGGGTGTACTGGACATTAGGGTGGAGTGAAAAATCGAAAGTTGGAATTTTGATTTTGGATAGCAGCCAAAAGTTGCCTTTTTGTACCTCTAATACACGTACAAAATTTCATGAATTTTGAAAAACTTCTTGAGTCTCCTACCAGGCCATTTATATTTTCATTGATTTATACGATAGATTTTTACCATAAATTGTACATTTACAGGATTTTTTGGTAATATCGTTTGATATTTTTATATTTAAAATGTATAGTGTAACCCCTTTCATCATTTTCAAACTTTGAGTCTTTATTTTTAAATATTTGAAACGGTTTATTGAGTTTTAAAAATTGTATGTTGTCATTTTTATAGTCAAAATGAGTACGCGTGTAAGCAAATCGAAGCAAAGCATTACTAGAAGTTGGTGATTCTTCAAAACTAAATAAAGCTGTTTTGTCAACAGTAACAGAATGCTATAAAATATTATTATTATACAAAACAATAAATAAAACACATCAGTAATTGTAAAGTTTCGTCAAAATCAGAGGTAAAAAAAAATCCTGAGAGAAAACATCGAAGGCATCAATTATTGTAGTTCCCCAAAGACGTATTGATCAAATGATAGACAACAATTTTTCTAAATATCAGAAGCTTATTCAATTCCCCAAAATCAAAAGAAATTATGGAAAATTGGAGATATATGGAAGAACTATAAGTTACAAACATAATCTCTGATTTTAACTGTCAAATGAATTGTATTTGGGACACATTACACCATCTTTTGGATCAGGAAAGGTCATTGCAGGAAGTATTAAAATATTTCAATGAAAAACATTTAAACCTTGATAAGTTCATTGTAATAGGTTGTGATGGAACAACTGTAAAACGTAAGATAAAAAATCATGCTAATAGATTTTGGAAATTCAGATTTAGTCGTCCGTTTTAGTGGTTAATATGTCAGCTCTCTACAAACGAATTGCCGCTATTGATTGTTTATCAAGTCATTGAACTTGATAAACAAAATAAAGGCTCACGAGCTTTTTCTGTTCTAATTGGAAAGTCGTTAGATCAATGTGACAAATGGACAAGTATGATCAATGGACATTTATGGAAATTAAAAAATATCTGCTCCTATCACACAGAAATGAACTCTGGAGAGTTAAGTGTTGACCAAAATTATCTTTATGACATGTGTAAAACATTTCCATCTGGTTATTGTTCCTCAAATCTGGTAAATCGTAATCCAGCAAGAATGTCGCACTCTAAATAATTGACAACTGCCAATTGATTACTTGGTTTGCAGATTGGAAGTCAGAATTCATCCCAAAATCTGAAAATTATGGCTGAATTTGTAATGAAAGTGCATCTGTTTATGTTGTTTCACTTCAAGAAAGATTCTTCTTGCAACAATAGAGCTCAAAATGTTTTTTTTTTATAAATAATTAAGTTGTTTTGTTATTTGAGGGAATATTTAAAGGAAATTCTCAATCCTGTTATTCAACAAAACGTATACTTCTGTTATTGAGAAGAAAATTTACAGGAACAATAACTGATAAAAAAAAATCATGTTGGTGAATTTGGATTCCGAAGACTATTGAAGATGAAGGATATTATATATTCTACAATAAGACAGTTTCATATTCCAATTCTGAAATTCAGCGTTACAAACTATATAAACATAACTAGCAAGAATGTGAAATTACCTCACGTTCTTAAAAGAGTACCAAGGGAGAAACTGGAAATTCTCAGAAAAAAATCGAAAGTCCCAACTTTTCAACTGAAAAATTTCCCTGATAGATTCAAATATTCGAAAGATGCGCAAACTTAGTTGTTGAAGCGCAATTAGCGGCTGTAGTAGTAGAAGCAAGAGCCGGATATATATGAGGAAAATCAAATCACGAAAGGTAATACTTAATTTTGATAACAAAGATAAATAGAAATTAGAATGAAATGAAAGATCGTTTTACAATACATTGTATATATTCTTTTCATTTAATTACTATATAGTCAGAAAACTGCAGTCCCTTTATATTTAGAGAACTATCTTTCATGTGCATTCGAAAAATAAAAGTGAAATCATGTCTAATTATTGCGTTTTCTCTTCTCTGCAACAATAAGATTCACATTTTAGGGTTTTATTCGCGATTCAAAGACTTAAAACGCAACTATACTTAGATCGTTCACAAGTAATACTTTAAGAAGTCATTTTTGTGGGTTATTTTGCTGAAATCAGAAATTTAGTTAAAAAAAAAAAAGTTGATTAATTTACACTTCATTGTGAAATCTTGATTTTCACATAAAAAGGGCATAATCTTTAAGAGCTGATAAGGAACTAAAATGAATTCCAAATGAAATGAAATTTTAACAACATATTCAGTGTGCCAAAAAGCAACATTTTAGACCTATTCAAAGAAAAAAAATCCCAAAAAAATTTTTTTGGTCTTTTACACTACATAGTGAAATCTTGATTTTTACATATAAAGAACATAATCTTTAAGAGCTGGTAGGAGACTAAAGATGAATTCCAAACGAAATGAAATTTTAACCTTATATTCAGTGTGCCAAAAGGCAACTTTTTAGACCTATCCAAAGAAAAAATTCCGAAAAAAAATTTTTTTGGTCTTTTTCACTCCACCCTACTGGACATGTAATTAACTAAATTATTAGAGTTTTTTCATATATGAAAAGCTTCCCAAAAGTCTAAATCATAAATTGATGAACAATATTGTATTAATGAGGCTTCGGAAAATTTAAAATTGTGTCTATTGGACCAATAATGGTTAGCGATAGCGGATCATTTTATTTCACAATTTTTAACGTAAGCACTGTGTTCTCCCAAACGTTTTTTCAAAGCTCGCTTCGTTTGACCGATGTACATTTTAACGCATACGCAAGAAATCTTATAAATACCCCAATGTGATAAATCATTTATTGGATCTTTGAGATTTGAGAATTGTATTTTATTCAAAGAAGTATAAGTTATTTTAAAATAAATTTTTGACAAAATTTGATTTTATTTTAAAATAACTATTTATAATTTAAGTTTGGTTTCCTTTCCTGTAATTTCACTCCCCCCTACCCTTTCCTTTTCTTCTTTATTTGGACTCTTCCTGTGGGAAGAGACATCTGATTGGTCTCCTTTAGAATGGGCGTGTAAGTTTGTTTTTACTGTTGCTTTGCGACGTTTCATGGTTAGTTCGCCTTAGCAGCGAGCTGCGATGCACGTTTTTATTTTTATTATTTAATGATGTGACTTGTCTTTTACATTTTACACTTATTTTTAGCACTGATGATGGGACTTTAGAAGTCCCGAAACAGCTGTATGCTTTTTAACATCTATTATTTTATATAATTTGTGCTCCTTAACGTTGTTTCTTTATTTGTTCATATATAAGCACAAAATACAATCCTCCCACCTTTTTTAATTAAATATTTTGTTCAAAGCATTTCAAATAAATAAAAAAAATGCGCCGTATATTTTTAATTATAAAATTTTATAATTAAAAAATCAAGTGCAAAAAATATATTTATTTACGCAAACACATATTTTATTGCAATTTTATATGTTCAGAAAGTATTCATAATAATAAAAAATTATGTTATATTCATATATTTTATGTTAATATTATTTATGTTCTAAATTTCAAGTATGCAATTTAGTTTAATCAATGTAATATAAGTTAAGAAAATAATTCAAAATAGTGCATATTTATATTTTGAGTAAAATTATGCATAACGAACTGTAAAGATTACTCATAAGTACGTCAATGCAAATTTCTGAATCAGAACAATAACAAACATTCATGATACGTTTCACAAAAGATTGGATAATAGAATAACAAAAGTGTCATAAACATAAAAAGTGGAAACTATCAATAAATGCCTTCGAGTAATATTGACAGTACAATTTAGCTCAGCATAAGAGGACGGTAAACATAACTGTTCTGAAGAAATCAATTACATAAGCACACTACAAAAATGTCATAGATAAATTTACTTAATAAATTTTAATGCAGAATAAACATTATAATATAATTTAATACAATTCACAAAAGATAAGCTCATTGAGGATTCAAAAATTAATTCTACATTATAAGGAAAAAATAATTTAAATATATAAGACTTCAATGTAAATTTTCTGTATAAATTTTATTTAAACATATAATAATAAACTTTAAAAAAAATCTATATTCATTAAACTCATCCTAATACTTCTTCAAAATAAGTACTTTCCATTCAAATATAATCTTGCTAGTTTGTGACATGAAATTGTATAATCATTTTATATTAAGCATATGTTTCTAAAATTAAATACACTAGGAATTCAAGATGTGATAATATTACACTAATACCTTGAGCATGTGCCCCAGCAGTAAGGGCTTTCGGGATTATGCTCATAGCAAAATTTATATTTACATTATCACATACATCACATAATTAAAAAGCAAAGAAATCCATTCTATTGTGAAACAAAAAAGTACTGTGGATTTCATAATGTTTAATAATTTAAAAAGTTTTAAAGGTAATTGAAATCCTGTAATTAAAATATATTTAGTGCTAAATGTTCAAATTTAAAATTGACATATGAAGTATACTTATATAAATATTAAATGTATTTCGGTCACTACGTGTTAAATAATAGACTGCTGTGATATTTAATTAAAGTAATGAAGAAAGTATTTTTTTCCCTTGATTAATTTAAAAAGACGAAGTGTTTTCAGGATACTAGTTGTTTCATTAGAAATGAATCTACCATCTGTTAGTTGTATAATATGAAAAGACAGTTTCTCACCAACCCTATCCGGCTCTATATCCTCTATCCGGCAATATTTATCAACAGCTTCAATCTTGTGGTAAACTCCAATAACACTGAAATACAAGCTACATCTTCTCTTTCCTCATAATAGAATGTAGCTCACCAAAATAATATCTTGGAAGTTACTCTCTCTGAAGTTATCTCTCATCGACATCCTCGGTTAAAAAAAATTTAAATCAGTAAAAACCTTGTGTGGAAAACTACAATCATTAAAATCAACGTTTGAACAGACAATAATTAATTGAGGCTTGATGGTAATTTGGTTACGTGATTGCAATCATTTGGGTTTCTGACTTACTGACAGTTGGGGGGGTTTTGATTATAAACATTTTGCCGCTTGAACACTGAGGAAGCGAGTCTTAGTACCCGAGAAACGTATACGTCTGTTGGGTGTTTTTATTTATTGTGTGTTCACATGTTGATTTTAATGTTTAATTTTAATGTTAATGTTTGCGGTCCGGATTTCAAAACACTTGTCGCCACTTATATATATCTATATTCTGTATGAGAGAAATATCCTGTCGGAATATATGCAGCTATATTCTATCTGAGGAAAATATCCTGTCGAAAACATTGTTATTTATATAATTTAACAGTTATTTACTTATTAACTTCAAGGATAAGTAGGATTCACAAAGCATTTCAGAGTGAGGAAAACAGTCCTTTATGAGGAATAAGGTGTTATATATAAACTTTCAATATTTTACTCCTTAAAATAAACATTTGGGGAAAAGGCGCTAACCTAATAAAATGATATTGTAAGTCAGACCTCTTGAAAGAAATTATTTGTGTAACATCTCAAAAAAATACAGAGAATTTCTAATAAAGTGGACCCTTCCTCGGAGAATATTCCTTATTCATACACTGTAAAAAAAAAGTCGATCTACTAAAAAAACTTTAGTGATCCTTGTAATTACTAAAAAATTTTTAGTAATCTCAGTCGGTTACAAGAATATGTGTAAGAATTACTAGAAAAAAGTTAGCAACGAATAGAGTTAATAATTTTATATTTTTAATAGCTATTATTAAAACTCACTTGGTGTGGCCTTGATAGCATAATGGTTATAGTAACGGACTCCGGGTTCGATACTGACCACTGCCAAATACGCCCCGAATATATGTAGTGTAAGTAGTCGTTAATAAAGGATTATGAATATACTGTCGGAGCAGTAGCAATGTTTGGTGCTGCCATCTATTGCGGTTTACCGAAAATCTTCCGCTTTAGAAGTCTGGATGCAGCTCGAAGGAAACTCCTGCCGTTCGGGCCCACGTAATGGTTATTAAAAATAATTTTGGAGTTATTACTAAAATTTACTTGGTGGCTCATACTAAAAATTTTTAAGTTAGTTATACAAAAAATTATTTTGTTTAGTTTACAAAAGAAATGCTTGTTTCGCTTGCAAAAAAAAAGTTTGTAATGGTTACTAAAAAATTCTGTGGAATACAAATTTACAAAAAAATTTTTAGTAACCTCTTGAATTTTTTTAACAGTGTATGGTCAGTTTCTATTGTTAATCAATATTTCAGATGTATCTGTAAATTATATGCTTATCCTTCCCACTGCCGCGACCGGATATATCCGTTCACTATGCTGCAGGTTTCACTGTAATTGAGGGTTCATTTAAATTAATAGTTCTACAAATAATAATCCACTTTTAGGAAATTAAGTTATGATTGATATTTCCAGTGCTTCTAAGCATATAACAACAAAAAAATTATACCGTGTTAGAAAATTCCTCTTTATTAACATCTAAAATAAATCAAGGAGTAAACAACATTACATTTTTGCCCTTTTGCTCAGCGGTCAGGGGGTTATATATATGGACGACATCCTGTAGCTTAAGAGGCTAGTTACATAAATAATTATTACACACATAAAACACAATTCAAACAAATATTTTATAATATTAATGTCATTTCAAAATACATAGGTTTCACAATAAAAGAAAAAAAACTTAATAACAAGTTACAACATTACGTATAAAGATTTAAGCCATATACACACTATCATCTTATGTGTAAAGATAGTCCATAAACCTAGCCAACAGATTCATCAGTTTAAATTAAAGTGGAAAGAAAACATTGGTGCAGTACGTACACTGTAAAAATAAATCTGAAAAGGTACTAAACCTTTTCTAGGAAACTGGGATTCCAAGAACTTTTCCTGTAACGGTAACAGCAAAAATTCAAGTTTCAGAATCGATTACATGAATTTTTCCTGTTATCGTTACATGAAAAGCTCTTGGAATCCCAATTTCCTAGAAAATGTTTAGTACCTTCACAGATTTTTTTTTTACAGTGTAGTGTGAATAATTTTCAAAAATCTATTCCAATATCAGCATACGTTCATACTTATGCCAGTCAGCGATACGTAATTCATCTAAAAAAATTTCAATTTCCTGTAAACATCACAGTACTGTTACACAAACCTGTGAATTTAAATGGAAAAATTTAGATACCTTGAATAAAATAGATAGTTTCAAAATATGTCAAAAAATGCATTTATATATGTTTTATAAAAATTAATATTTTTTATTTTTGGTTGCCTATAAAATAATTACATTATTTAAAAACGTTTAGTTTATAATACAGAATATAATGAATAATGGTTAAAACATTCTGATAAGTTTCACAATAAATTTTTCAACTGATAGAGTTGTAAACACTTTAGAATGTAGTAAAGCTTTTAACACTTAAAACTTCTTATGTAATAAAGTTTACCCTGCAAAGTAATAACCAAAAAAAATATTTTCTAGAATTGACATTCAATGATTTTTTATCTAAATTGTTTTTAATATATAAAATCAACATAATAGTGTCATTTCTGGTTTGTGGGTGAATAACATAAATATTATTTTATATTTGAGTGCCTATAAAATAACCACATTATAACAATAAGCCTAGATTATATTTGAGAACTTGATGAATAATGTTGAAAACATTCCGGTACAATTCTTTAAAAACGTTTTATGTAATAAAGCACAAAAAACTTTATAACATAATAAAGTTTAAAAAGCAAATTTTAAACACTTAAAACATTTCAAACAATGAAGTTCATCATGCATGTTAATAAAAAATATATATTTTCCGGAGTTAGAGTTTACGAATTTTTCATTTATACTGTTTCTTATCTATAAAATCAATATAGTTTTGTCTCTTAAAGTTTTGGAATGATTTTATACGAAAACGTAAGTCATGAAAGCGCTGTTTATATTTCTCCTGTTCATACACAAACAAACTTAATTCCTATTGATATAATTGAATGTAAAACTCTGTTTTAAACGTAGGAATATAACTAAAATATATTTCTAACCGTAAAAGATTTCTATTTCAAATAAAAAAATAATATATTATTGTAAAAAACTTTTCAAAAAATAACCACCTTAATTTAATCAGATGAATTCAATAATCTCTGGTACGTTTACGCATTTTACAATTTCGCCTAAATTTGAAAGTTTGTTTGAAGAATTTATAAGAAAGTATATCACATAGTCTTGGAGTTGATTTGTGAAAATTTTATGTTTTGAAACATTCTAAAATTCAAAATACTAACCAATGACATCCGCCGCTGGAAAATATTTGTACTGGTTGTTAGATGCTATGGATACAGATTCTTTGTTGTGCCTTTCACCCATTTCTATAAATTATCGCGTATTTCTTAATACCCCTATATAAACATGCACTAGCGAGTGTAAAAATGTAATTTTCATAAAATATTGTTTTTGCAATTTATAACCTGTTTGCATGTAACGTATTAACTGTAAAAGCATTTAACCTCAGAGTTGTGCGTACCTTGCTAACAAAGACAAAAAACAGCTTAATTCACCTGCAGTGAATCTGATTTTCTATCCATGACCAACAAAAGTCAAATCGCAGTTATGTGAATTGCCGATTTACGTATGATGCTAAATATTCTACTATGGGCGGATGTGATATTTAGATAATGCGCACATGCTAGAAGATTTGTTACATTATAATAAATCGGTTAACTGATTGATTTATGTTGCATACTTCACTATGAATATTAAACCTTTTTCTCATTAAAGAATTAAATGCAATAATAGTAACCAGATGATAATATCTTTTGTTAATGTTTGGAAATTTTTGGAAAGAACTACTTTGCAAAAGTTATAAAAAATTGATGTATAAATATTTTCCTTTGCAGCAACATATGAAATTACGATTTTGAAACTTAAAAAAAAGATTTACAGCTTCTTGGGAATTGAACACCGTGCTTTAATTTCTTCATTTAGTATTTAATGTATATTTTTCACTGCACTAGTAAATCTTGAAGACTCCGGATTAAATTTTCATGTCATTTGTATTTCTGTCTTACTTTACTTAATATCTTAAATTCAGCAGTTTTATGCTATGGCGTTATGTTTTAGCATATGCGATTTTCCGAGTATTCCAAAATTATAATTTAAAGCAAAAAATTGTTGCATTTACCTAAATTATTTAATGAAAGTTATTATTTTTTTTCTAGTACTTAATTATAATAAAAAATACATTTTTACATGGAGTACTAAACAGCCGAATCTCCTGTATTGTTATCAACTTTTTATCAACTTTCTTTTTTGAAATTTACAAAAGTGATATAATTTTAGGTTTCCAGTGTCTAAAGGGCTCTTGTTGGGGCAAAATTCGATTTCATTAACATATCTCATTATACTTATAGTACACTGTATATTATTAACAGTACCAAATTTTCTCTTATGCAACTTATCATTAAAATTTAGCATATTATGAATAAATTTGATAAAATCCCACGTAGGAAAGATATTAATTCAAATCCAACCAATTAGAAATTTTAAATGTCATAACTTTTTAATCCTTCATTATAGTGAGATAAAACCAATAATAATTGAGTAATTGCAAAAACAGATGGCAAATTTGCGAAAGTTTTGACAAACATTAAAAATGAAAAGCCCATAAATTACCCAAAATGAAGATTATTTACTCTTTTTTGGGCCTTAGGGCTTTTATCCCACGTAGTAACAATTCAACGTCACAAAAAAACCAACCCACACTTTTTTAGAGGGAAAGTGGGAATATTGTATGAGCAGTAAAAAAACTGAAGCTTTTTTAAACAGCTCTATTTGGATGTTATTAATTATATATATATATATATTTCAATTTTGAATACTATCCACCCCAGGTTAATACGATCATATTTTTTGAAGTTGCAGAATTTTTACGAATACAAAGTTGACAAAGTTATTCAGGTAAAAGTGATATTTTCATATTCTTTTTGAACGAAATTTTAAAGATGTTTGTTCAAGCAAGATATTATAATACCATTAATATCCGTTTTTAATACTTTTTATAACTTATGTTTAAAAAAAACGATGAAATAAATTTAAAGTTGTATTTTTATTTATTATTAAATAAAAAATAATGATAAATTAAAAGTTTTAACAATTTTAAATTACCATACTCTAAAAAAACATCATTTTAAAGTTAAAAAATAAAATATATAAATAAATAAATAAATTTTCAATAACTATTAAAAAATAAAATAAATAAAAACTTTAATTTAATAATTTTTTTAGATATTACCCTTAAAATAATTATTTTTATTGAAACATACGCATTTCAATTTGTTTCAAATCCTTTCAACGTGACAAATTTTTTGAAGGAGGGTATTTCTGCGAGTCTTGCACATATAAAGATGAAACATTTGGAAATAAATTCGCGAATATATAAGAAATTCTTCCTGATTGCAAATTTCACCCTGTGGAGGCGTTTTAAATCTTTAGTTTTCGTTTTTTTTTTCAAGAATACTTCATTGAGTTTTGCTTATCTCATCAAATTTTGCTATTTTATAAAATTTTGAAATTGGAAGTATGTACCTAGGGGAATTAGTTAAGGAGAGAGGCTATTGTTTCGATGTTAATGAGCAACACTCTTTAAAACGAGTAAAACATAAGAATAGTTCCAATATTTTTGAAATACCTTCTATACTCCACACTTATATTGCATACTTTATAATATACTGTTTTGTATTTTATTTATTTTTTAAGATAAAAATTAGCATGCAGATATCCAAGAACACTTTTTTAAACAAGCAAATTATATCAAACACTTTTTTAATAAATTAAGACAGCAATATTATCTATTGCATAATAGTATGACATAATTAAGAAAATATAAAAAATCTGATGATATATGCATTGCTAAATTACCTTAGGAAAAAATAAATGCAGCACTATAACAATATTAAAATTTAAAATAAAATGTGTGCAATATATCTCTCTAAAATAAATGCGTTTTCTAATTAAAATATACCGCAGACACAACTGTTAAAATTTAATATTTCTTCAAAATATATGTATATAATTTTTGAAAAGACTAAATAAAAAAAAAAATCTTTTGAAACATTCGACAGCCTCGTACGATAGAATCAATAATCGAATTTGTAAAGAAAAAATATTTTCCTTTTGAAATCTCAGCATGTGACATTTTTACAATTTTCTAAACAAGAAAAGAAGTTGTAAGATCCTTTAACTGGAAATAATATTTTTTGAAAGGAACTAAAAATGCTACAACTACAGTATAAAAAATGTCGAAAGAATGTTACTATTATTGCTTATAAACATTTTAGTTTGACTAAATATAATAGCTATATTATACCATAGATACTTTTAGCTGCATGTACAATATACCATTTTTTAACATATTGATTCTTTTCATACTTTTGAACAGCTACTTTGTTCATTTGTGCATTTTTACTTTCTTCTTTCTTTACAAGAAGAAAGTAGTGGGTTCGTGGGAATTTTCGAATTCCGGTTATCGACGAATTTACACGTTTTTGGTGTCATTTCAGCGATTTCAAAAAGCATGTTTTTAAAAAATGTGTGTCAAGCTGACTGTATTTGTCATAAATTTTGTGAGTGCTCTATCTCAAAAACTAAAGCCCGGAATTTCTCAAAACCTTAGATATAGTAGTACTTTGATATAAACTGGATTTGATTAGCTTTTGTTGCATACAGCTGAATAGGTGGTGCTGCTATGCAGACTCTTTCACGATTTCCATAATAACTACGCCTCAATAACTAATGAACGGATTTTCATAAAACTTCAGATGCCGTCAGTTACTGATAAAATGTAGTTTTAATTACGCTTTGGTTTAAATAGCACAACAGGTGGAGCTGCTATGTTATATTATTTATGATTATCGTGATTTCTGTATCTGAGGAACTAATGCACGAATTTTCACCAAATTTCAGATTCAGTTAATCTAGTATAAAAATCAGTATTCTGTCGTTTTTGTAGTCGGTCGCTCTACAGGGGGGCGCTGCTATGTGCCATTATTCATGATTTTTGCAATAACTTTATCTCAGGAACTAATGCGCGGATTTTTGTCAAACTTCAAATTCAGTTAGTCCATAATATAAATTAGTATTATTTAGTTATTAGAGTAAATAGGCTAGCAAAGAACGCTTCTATCCAGGTTTCTTTTCCTATTTTGTTTGTTTTTTACGATTTTTGTGATAATTCTATCTGAAACACTAATGCGCGGATTTTCATCAAATTTCAGATTAAGTTAGAACTCGAACTAAGTTGTTTCAGATTAGAATTTTGTGTAAATTACCTAATCGTTGACGTTGCTATGTTTCATTTTTCTGGAAGTATTAACATGTATGAGATTGAAGAAAGATTCGGGATTGCCCCATCCGACTAGTTTTCATGATTATTACACGGTATGTTTGTAAGTTTCACAACTTACGCTATAAAACAAACTCAAAATACAATAATATTCATATTTAATTAAGGATTCAAAGTTGAGCGGTTCCGATTGTTGAAAATTTTAGATTTTTGAGCAGAAAATCGTGCAGTTATCAAAAGTGAGAAAAGAGCATTTGAAGAAATCTCAACCATATTTATTGCAATATGAAAAAATATTTCAACCTGCTATAGGAAACATTTACCGTCACTGAACAACTTCCCATGGTTCCATTTCATATTTCGACATTTTTTTTTCATATATTGAAAAGTGATATCTAAATTAATAAACTATCAAGAGCGAGTATCATTTGTGCACAGAGTTTTCCGTATAATGCATAATTAGTAATAATAATATAATATAGTATAATAAGTAACTAAGTAATAATATAGTACATAATATGTAACTAATTACGAATTAAAAAGTTTACAACATTATAAATTTTATACTTTCGTGGCGTTATGCAAATTAAATTTTCGCATTACATGAAACAAAATTTTATGAGCATTATCTCAGCGAATTTTTCATATTTTATTTTATAAAATTCAAAAATTGGAAATATGTGAATCGGGGAAATGTTTATTGGAATAAGATATTAATTTGTTGTTTAAAAATCCCACTGTACAAAAATCGTTAACTATAATGGATAATTTCAAAATTTGTTAAGTACTTTGTACCCACTATACTTACATTGTATGCTTTATAAAATTTTAGGTTTTTCTTAAACTTCTTTCTTCTCTTAAAGATAAAAATTAACATGTAGACATGCAGGTATTTCTTTAACAATATAATTTACAATTAAAGTATATCATTTTGTTTCATTAAATAATGTAAGTTACGGTTATTATTTTCAGCATAATTTTCTAATACAACTTGGAAAAGTTAAAAAAAATATATTAATATAAGTATTGTTAAAATATTTTAGGAAAAAATAAATGTAACAATACCGGAATGTCAAAAGTTAAAATAAAGTGCGTATAATATATGCTCTTTAAAAAAAATTCTTCGATTTTTAATAAAAACAAAGTGTAGATACATTTAGTAGATGTTTCTATTTCTTCAAAATATAAGTAATTTTTAAAATGATTAAATCAGAAAAAAACGTTCAACAATGTCTTACTGTTGAATCAATAATCGCATCTGTAAAGCAAAAAATATTTCTCCTTTGAAATCTGAACACGTGATATTTTTACCGTTTTCTGATTATGAAAAGAAGTTGTATGACCATTTAACTGAAAATAACATCGTCTGACGATGATGGAAAATGCTGCATCTACAGTATAAAATGGTCGAAAGTATGTCAGTATTATTTATTTTAAAATTTTTTGGTTGGCTAAATATAAACAATTTATCAAATTTCTTTTTTTTATATACATAAATACACGTTGATGTGCTTAAGATGTTAGAGGTAGTCAGAATTTTCAAAAATTCGATTTTTTTTTATATTTGAATTTTTTTTTTTAATATAAAAATTTTAAAACGTACTCTGAAAATTTGAAGTTCATCCGACAAATACTTTTCTAGTTATTTGACAATTAACAAAGGGTTCGTCGGACTCTCCAGAATGCTCCGGGGCAGGTAGCTATTGAAAGGACTGCGGGCGCGGCTCTTGATGTTTTAGAAGCTATCAAGACAATTTATGAAGATCTGAGTTGTGATAATTTAATTTCATGGTATGCGGGTGGATTCAATCAAAATAATAATGAGATCTTTAATCAACTAGTGTGGAAAATATGCCCAAAAACCATAAATACAAGTTATACTATCCTACAAATTAATGCAAACATAGCTACTGGTGTATTCGATGAAGGTATACATTCATTATTGATTATAATGAGTAAACTGGGACTTAATTGTGGGCTTAATTTTCATCAGTACGCCGAAAAAACTGATGCTGCACGTGTGAAGGTGGCAAATAAGCGAACTAATAATAACACTCGAGATGGTAGAATGTGACGTAGACAACAGCAAATCAATATTTTGGAAGCTTCTACAACTGCTGAAAAACTATTATATGACTCAGGAATAGATGACTCGGTGTAACTTATTAAATAATTTGTATTAATCTACATAAATCGAGTTCAAAACTTTAAATACATTTTTCTCGAAGCTACGTTTTTTGAACTGGTGACCACTGTAACTCAAAAATCAATCACTCAGTAGATTTCAATTAAATTTATACAGCTTTTGAAAAGCCTAAAAAACTAGTGCTTGATCGAAGGATTTATTTTTTTGAAAAAAAAAAAAAACATAACTGTTGGTGTTTTTTCGAAAACTTGAAAATAAATTTCCTAAGGCCGCCATTTACTTTTTTTTTTGTTTTTTTAAAGCTTCGGTCATTCATTAGATTATTTATTAAAATAACTAATTATTCTTGTCTGATTGATTTTAGATGAATATCCAAGGATTTGTGATAGCCACCGCAAGGCACTCCTTATGAGTCCTACACAAACATAAATAATTTTTTTAAATTATTAATATTATTTTTATTTTTCTAAAGTCGAGTCAAAACATAATGTAGTCATATCATATTATTATTTTCATTTAAAAAATTGAGTATGAACAAAAAGAAAAATATTACAAATTCTAATTTTTTCATGCCGTTGACTACCCCCAACCTCTTAATACTTATTAGTTTGCAGCCACTTCAAAAAAGTACTGGAATCATGAAAAATTTCGCCTACCGGTTTTCGACGTTTTATACATTTTGGAATGTCCTAAACACAATTTCATGTAAATTTTTAAAAAATATTATTTTGTCACTGTGAAAATCTGTCTGTCACTTTGCGAGTCAGTATGTGACCAAATTTTTATAGGCGCTTTATCTCAAGAACTAACGCATGGGAATTCATAAAATTTTTGATGAAGTTAGACCTTGATAAAAATTAGAGATGATTAGTTTTTGGCATATATCACTGAATATGTTGCGCTGTTATTCTGCATTATTCTCGAATTTCACGATAGCTCTATTTCAAGAAACAATGCACTGATTTTTATAAAAACAGGTGGTGTTGCTATGCTGTATTGTTCATGATTACTATAATATCTCTATCTCGAGAAATACTGCACTATTTTTTATCAATCTTCAGATTCAGTTACTACCTGATATAGATTAGTGTTGTTTAATGTTTGAATAAAATTGCCCTAAAGATGCCGCTGTTATGTTGCATTTTTCATATTTTTTAAAAGCTTTATTTGAAGAACTAATACATAGATTTTCATCAGATTCAGATAACAGCGTCCTTGATAATAACTATCGATCCTGATTTATTTCTAATATATATTACCCATTTGGTGGTTCTGTTATAATTTTTCTGAACTAACTCAGAAAATAATGTACGGATTTTTATCAATTTTAAGGTTTAGTTAGAAACTGATATAAATTTTTGCTGACTAGATTTTGTCTTAAATCACCTAACAGTGGCAGGCGCTATATTGTATTTTCGGGAAATGTTAACAAGTAAGCCACAGAAGAAAGCTTTGTGATTGCTACATACGACTACTTTTCATGGTCATGACACCGAATTTAACACAGAAAACAACAAATTTATATAAATTAAATTATTTATACATATCGCATCTTACACCGTAAAACTTACAAAAAGTAAAGTAATATTCATATTCAATTAAGGATTCAATAGATTAGTTCCGAATGTAGAAAATCATAGATTTCTATACAGAAAATCCTACAATTTTTGGAAATGAGAAGTGGGCATTTGAAAAAAATCATTTTTATTACAAAATGAACAAAATATTTCATCTTGCTATGGGTAACATTATTCGTTAAAGAACTACTTCAAATGGTTCTACTTTATATTTTAAAATTTTTTCATGGATTGAAAAATGATATCTAAATAAATAATGAATAAAAAATTAATACAACTAAAAATATTTTTCGTATCGTTTACTGCAATGTAGACGAATTCTTATATATCTTTCTCCATATAATTAAAAAATATTTATGGGTACTGAGGAAAGAAGTAATACTTAACAGTAGTAATACAGCTTTAAAGTGCGCGCCATATTACAAAAGGATTATCTTGAAATTACAGCAAAATATTTTTAACCCATGTTCTGCTGTGCAGCTCCATATACGAATTTATACATATTGTTTACACTGACTTAGTGAAAGGTGATAATTCTTCATAAATTAAAGATGAAGAGTAATTCTATTTACAGTGCGTAGTTCGTGATAGATTGAGGAACGCTAAGTATGATCTACATAATTCATTATTTAACGTCATCTATTAAATCATATTTAATTCATCATTTATTATTTTTTTTTAAATACCAGTCATGAAGACAAAGCTACAATCGATTAAAATAAAGTTTGTGTTTAAATCGACAGAGTAATTATTTCTTGCTGTATGACTACTACAGTGCATTGCAAAAGTAAATGGGCACACTTTTGTTTGTCAGAACAGTTTAAAAAATCAACCAATTATCCCGAAAATAATAATAAGCTTTTCTCTTCATAACGTCAGGTTATTTCAACACAGAAATACAGTGTAAGTTTAATCACAAACATAATTATAAACTAAACAACAAATACAGTATAAGTTAAACAAGAGAAATTATTATTATTGTTATTTTGTTGTTGAAAAGACTAAACTCTTTTAGACTTGCATCATTAGTTAAGTATATTTATCATATTTGAAACTCATTTTTTCAATTGCGCTTTTAATATGTACATTTTTTATGTATATGCATATGCCACTTCATTATTATTAATAAACCATTAATGTGTCTTTAGTGAGAATTATTTTTTTTTATATACACTGAAGTGTCTTACAGTGGTTCGTGAAATCATATTGTTAAAGAGGTAATTACACATGTTTGTGACAACAGTTAGCAATATATGGAAAAACTGCTACTTATACCAGTGACTATAATATGAATTTCAACGTAAAATTTAAATCGATATCTGATTTTGTAATCATCTGTAAAAATACATGACAGCTACAAACATGATTTGTAACTATGGTAATTATTACAATTACACCTGTAACTATAAAAATGGCTGAATTATCTATGGTAAGTTTTCTTACCATAGATAATTCAGCCATTTTTAATATAGAAAAAAATATAACAGTGACCAAAATAATTATTTCAACAGTAAAAATTGATAACAAAACAAGTTTACTGCTCAAAAAGAAAGAAATAAATGTTTTTATTATTATATATTATTATTATTATATATTATTATATATTATTATATTTATTATTATATTACTGTATTATTATAAGGTGTTCACTCAGACAAATACTTATTGACAAATACTTTACAAACTACTACTACAAATACTTTACCTTCACTTACTGAATTTCGATCATGTGATTACTGCTTTTTCTTCTTTTAAGTTAAATTTTATGCGCTGCTTGTAATGCGTCGTTTTAAACACCAAACCTAAATTGTCATACTCTGAAGTTTGAATTGAGAAAACTTTGCATTTGTGACACTCCAATTTCTGAAAAAGGCCAAAATATCACTAATACTGTTTAGTTATACTATATTAAACTTACAATATACTTTAATTGTTTTTTACACTGTATTTAAATAGAAAAGAAGATTTCAAAACCTAAAAATATATGAACATTATAAATGTTTTCGTTTATTTAAATTAAATATCACATTCTATTTTTTTTTAATTTTCAAATAAACCAGATTAATCGTTTTTTAATACTCATAAAACATTCTTTAATAAAATTCATTTTTTTATGAAACGGTCTTATTAATAAATTTTAACTACTTTTAAAACATTCTAAAGTTTTCTTTTATAAAACAAAATACTAAAGAAATAAATATAAAACTCGACAGCAAAATAAAAAATAAGCACAGAGATACACAAAGTACAGCTTCAAAGAAATTTGTATTGAATAATTATTTACTTTAAATAAATAAAAGTGCTTATGTGAAATTTAAAAACGATGCACTTGAAAAAGACTTTAAAAGAACTGTTACGCTCCTTTTGAGCAGTCAAATGCTTTTGAAGATTTTAAGTTATCGGCTTTAAAAAAGCTTATGTGACAAATTGGATTACAGTACTTTTGAAGAAATGACGCAGTTTGTTATTTTATGTAAATAATTGTTTGCAGATTAAAAGAAATATTTAAAAAAGGCCTTTTTTGCTATGTAATAATACAATTGACGAATGCATTAAAAAGTATCATTTAAAAATACTCTGCAGTTATTATTATGCATAAAATTATCAAATACCATTCTAGATAAGTAAATGTGTACGTGAATTTATAAGATTTTCATTGTAAGATTTGATGAGTACAAGAAATATATGTTTTAAACGGGTGTATTGCGAAATTTACTGAATGAGTCTAAAAAATTAACATAAACGTATCTTGAAAGAGACTTTAAAAGGATTGGTTTCGTCAGCATTTTAATTTTCCTTATCAATTGATGACGTTCTCCTTGATTTCCCTAGATTTTAATTAATGCAAAGTTTTCTTGTGATAGAATGTTGAAGTGATTTTAAATAGCTCTAAGAATAAGTTAAAAGTTTATAAATATAAATATCTATTTTAAAAGAACTTTCAAACACTTTTCTGAAAGTTTGGAGAAAAGATTTTTTTATGAATTGAACAAAATAATAAAACGAATACACTGCCAAAAAAAGGAAATTTTTTTATGAATTAAACATTATCCAATTAAATAACGGTCATAAACGGTTGCCATCTCGAAATCAAAATATCTATTTAATAATATTTTTATAAATCCTCTCAACTATCAAAATAAGTATACATTTATACTATCACCAACAATTTAACACTAAAAACAATTTAATACTATCAAAACTTAATTTAAAACTAGATAATTATCTTTTAATTTTGCGAAAAAATTTAATTTTTTAAAAAAGTAAAAAAATTAAAATATTACCAAATACAACCCTTCAACAGTGTTTAAAAAACAATTTTAAACATGTACATTAAAGGAATTTTATAGAATTGTTACAGTTAACTCTTACCTATATATTTTACTATTGGTAAATAATTGCACTGAAGTTTATTATCGAATTGTGACATCATTTGTTGGACAGCAAAGCTAATCTACCATAGCCGCCTCTGATATTACAAGTACCAGGTAAACCTACCCTAGCTCGGTATTTTATGGAACTTTTTTATTTAACACACCATGGCTTTTGTATTTAAAAATAAATTGATTGTAATCGAATTTTATTCCACTTCCTGATATGCCAGAATTGTAAACTTCTCGTACAATGGTGTATTTCCGATGATAGGACAGAACTTTGGAATATCCAGGACTTAATTAATAATTAATGCACTATCATTTCGGTATTTTCGAATTATCCCGCCACAGGTGATAAATCGCAAAAAATTTCTCAGTAACTCGAACAAGTAAAGGAGTGGGAATAATAATAATAAAAAAAACAATGCCTTGAATTAAGCGCCAATAAATGCTCACCAAAATATGACAAATCGCTGTGAAACTGCAAAAATGAAACATTTTAAAGGCTAAAATGTAGGAACCAAAATATCACAAATGAAAAATAAACACTGTAATATTAAAATATCGCATTCATCAATAACAATTGTATTATACAATTTATTTACAATTGTATGTATGCGTTGAGAAAACAATTTACAAATCCTAAACAGATAGCTTAAAATAGCTTTTTATTTCCCGTTCCCTTTCATAAAAAAGAAGCAGAATAAAAATTGCATATTTTTAAAAATAAATTATTTTTTAGAGTTTTTTTTTTTTTTTTTTTTTTTTTTTAATTAAGCATTCAAAAAAAGTGAAATTTTCATAATTGAGTTTATTGGCCGTACCGTATTTCGGAGAAAACCATTGAAGTAAAAACTTTAGATGGCATTTTCAAGATGGCTATTGAATTTATAAATAGGGATTCTTTTCGAAGAACTATTTTTAATAAAAATTAATAAAATTATAATAAAAATTCCGATTCTATATTTTTCCAGACGACTGATTAAACTGTCGTCACTAAATAAGTAAATTACTGCTAACCATAATCCACTCGCAAAACAAAGCAGGTCAATCATTGTACGAATAATACTCATAATTATTAAATTTATTTAAATTCTAAACACCGCACATTTTAAATACAGGGGAAAAATTACTTTTAAATGGAATTTGTTTGAAAACTACATCTAAGTTCATTGTTTAGGTACTAAGTTATTTGTTATTTTTAATGCTATTTCCATAATGGTGGCAAGTGCATTTCCGTTCAAAAGCAAGGGAAACGTAATAAGTTACTGTATATTTTGTTGCCATTTTATCATCACAACTGAAAACAGATTAATTAAATTACATGCAGTACCAAAAAAAAAAAAAAAAAAAAAAAAACATTTTCAGCTACAAAAGGCCGTAGCCTTTTGCTGTATTTTGATTTTGTTCACCAATTAAATGATTTTTAGTTTGCTAATTTTATAACTGATATAACACTTTCGCTTTTCAAAAATGTTTTTAAAGAATATTTGTGTGACTTATTTTCTCCGCATTTACTCTCCTATCAAAAGCTGAATGAATGCAATTTTGTTAATCTGTAATGTAATAGCATTTTCCGAGTTTTGATAAAAATATTAATGAATGATTTCCAATAAAACATTGATCTATTATGAAGTATTTTTAATTTTTAGTGTTCAATATAAATCGTTTTCCTCGAGATAGGTCAAGGTTGAAAGCAATGTTTTCTCGTACTTGATGCCCGTGAGATGTTTAATGTTAGAAAGAAATGAAAGCATATGAATTATTAGATAACCATTTTTTCCGTGTTTCTTGAACGACGACATCGTATTTTGATAGATTTGTGTATTATTCCGCAATGGTGACGTCATATGCATAATTTCTTATATATGCTCTTTAAGAATGGAAGCCCCACCAGTGGCCGAGAGGTTCGGACCTCTCAACTGGTAGACGGCAGGTGCTGGGTTCGAACCCAATCGCGGCTGTCGGCCTAACCGTTCGGAGTTTTCCGTGGTTTTCTTCGAACCTTGCGTAAATACGGGTTAGGTTCCCTTAGAAAGACCCCCACGGAGGGCACTCCCCCTGGTCCTATATCCCATTAGCGTAGATAATCGGACGACAAAAATCAACCAACCAACCAACCAACTTTAAGAATGGAACGTAAATGCGAAATGCAACAACGGATACAAATGACGTCGTTTTATACAATATAAAATCGTGTATTTTAGCATATAAGATTGTATATTTTGTATCTAGCGAAGTACGTTGACGTTTTCGGTTCTAAGATGCTGTGTAATCTTCTATCCTTATTATTTACTTTATCTCTCCTTACAAATTGATGCAATACTTTTCAGATATCTTGTATGTATACATTTTAATCATTGGTGTCACTAAATTTTGAAAATGAATAATTTCTAATTCTTGATTGTATTTAACTTTTTTTCAAACAAACAAAGGATAGTGAAAGTTGCTATACACAAAACATGAATCAGTTATTGGGGATATAATTACATCTGCGGCTCATAGTCCGAGCACGATCGAAAGTGAAAAGTAAAATGATGTCACATAGGTACATAAGAATACTTTTTTTCACTTTTAATTACAAAAGTGCTTGTTTAATTTTACATATGATTCATTTTTCCCGGAGGAGAATTCAAAATTATTTTTATTTTATTTCGGAGCTTTGTTCGAGTATCTAAAAAACATATTTAAAGAAAATGTTCGTATAATACTAGAAATGTGGATTTTCTTAAATCAAAATAACGTTTTTATATGAATGCGATTACTTGTCAAACTTATTTTACAATTCTCTAAATTTTGAAAAAATTGAAATTATCATTCTTCAACAATTGTTATCTCATTAAATAGCTGGCATGAGTGTGATTTGTTTTTGGCGCCAATTTGCAGAAAACCTTGCGTAGAATGCCAGTTAATATATGTATTATTATTATTTTCTATTATTTTAAAAAGGAAATAATAGTCAATAAACAATAGTTTAATTAATTACTATGGAACAATATAATTTATATAATTAAAAATAAGAAAATATAGTAAATATACAATTTATTGAAATGGGTTACCATGTCACGAAAAATAATGCCATTTTGTCACGAATCAGAAACCCGATGCGCATATGACATCATTTTCCAAATTTATTTTAAAACTCAAACTGTAGTTTCCATCTAGGAAATTATAATTTATCGCGTTGGCGATCAATAACAAATAGTATTATATGGTACACTATCTACCAATAAGTATTTTGACATTTTCAAATTTTGACATTTTCTCGAATATTTAACAAATATAGTCGGATTCTTCTGGAACTTCAGGATTATAAAGATTATGTTTGACCTCATATTTATCAACAACTATTTGATAAGCCGGGCAATTAAGTGGCCCACAAAAAATCAAAGATTCATAGAAATATCTGTGATCACCTTGTACCTGTAAAAGCACGAAACGATTTATCGCTGCAGAATACAAATATGTGGATACTGTACAACACGTACACTGATTATTGTAAAAGTAGCATGTATGTTCATGGAGAAAGAGCGATTGCTTTTAAAATTATAAAAACTCTTGTATGTTTTTTGTTTATATCATGCAGGGATTTTGACCAAATATAACGCGAATTTCTGAATAATTAGCAAAATGTAGTAGAAAAAATACAGCGCCATTGGAATATAGATATATTAAATATTTTATGAAATATGATTAGTTGTACGAAATAAATTTTATCTGCCCATGTGTGGGCGAGAAAAACGATTTTTTACATCATTTAGCAATCAATTCTATGGAATATTCATAAAAAAATCAATTAAATATTGTTAATATTCAAAAAGATATCATTATTATAGTAAGCTGTTTTTATTTTACTCTCTAAAAACAGCTCAATGTAAGGGATTCTCCACAAGTTGACACTTTTTGTTAACTGACTTTTATGAAAAAATTAGTATTTAATGAATACAATATCTGATACAATATTGCTGCTAATAAGTATCTTTACACCTGTGATTTAAAAAAAAAGATCTTTTATTCACATTTTGGGCCAAAACTAAGAGAGGGGTAAGAAGAGTATGTGCCCCGAGCTCCAGGGTGGAAGGGTGCAAAATGTAGATTTTGTTTGTCGATATTTTTCATGCCTATGTTTGCATGTTATTGTTAAAATTTCCCTATCATGGGTATACCAAACCATAAAAGAATCTACTGATCATGGCATAAAAATCCTGTTAAACGCAGGATTTTTTTTTTGGGGGGGGGGGGGGATTAGGTTTCAGGATTTTAACGCATCAATTTTTAACAAAGTCGATTATGTTTTTCAGTATTATATATTTTAAATTTTTAAATACTCTGCTATTAATGAATTAGAGAAATATACTTTGGAAAAGAAAAAAAGGGGGTCGCCAAAATCCACGCTTGCCTCGAAAGAAAAAAAAAGAATGATGACATAAAGATTCTTAAACTGGAATTTCATTCGATTCGGCTTCAAAACTTTAATGAATCAATATGTGATAAAGCAAATTACGTAGTTTAGTTTTGACTAGTAGATATTTTGCACTATCTACCAGTGAGTATTTGGATACTTTCAACTTTAGGCATTTTGATGAATATTTAAAAATATACTTGCTGGATTCTTCTGAAATTTCAAGATTATAAAGAATATGTTTGAACTCATATTTATCAAAGTTTATTTGATAAAGAAAAAAATTGGGAAATCAACAAAAATCAAACAACAATAGAAATTTTTGGGAATACCTTGCACATTGAAATGCATGAAAATATTTATTGTTGCATAATAGAAATACATGTGGATATTGTAAAATACGGCAAGCAAGTTTTCTAAAAAAAAAAACTCTTATATTTATGGAAATATAGCAATTTTTTGAAAATTTCAAAAAAGTCTAGTAAGTTTTTTTGTTTATATCATGCAGAGTTTTCAACCAAATTTAACGTCAGCTTCAGAAAAGTTCGAAAAATGGAGTAGAATCACTAAAGTGCAATTGGAAATTAAATATCAGTAGTTCCACGAAATATTTTTTATCTGCGTATACTTGAACGATAACACTTATCATTTGACATAATTTAATATTAAACTCTGGGGAGCTACTCATTAAAAAATCCAATCAAATTTCGTGGAAATTCAGAAAGATATCGTGCATAAGAGTGAAACGATTTTCAATTGGTCTCTGAAAGCAGCTGAATGATAAAAGAGTTTACGCAAATTGTCATTTTTTCGCTTTTTATTGAAGATTTACTTCTTTTTGGATAATGCCCAAAACGAACCCATTCCAGGATAAAAATAATTATAAAAATCGAAGCATTTGTTCCAAATCTACTCATTGATACCCTATCTGGCAATAAGTATTTGGACTAATAAAAGATTGAATTACATAAATTAAGACAGATTTGAATACACTTTTTAAGAATAAAAATAATTTATGTACAAAAAATTAAAACACTAAAATACATTTAAAAATACCAGAGTAAACGTTTCGCCAAGCTATACACATGCCCTCATGAGTACCTGCATGTAACTTGGCGGAATGTTTACTTTGGTATTTTTAAATGTATTTTAGTGTTTTTATTTTTTGTATATACATTTTATTTATTTAAAAAAAATGTATTCAAGTCTTTCTTAGTTTATATTATTCAATCTTTTAATAGTTTTTTTTTTAAATCCTGATCTTAAATGTATGTGTATTGCAAGTTTTTGGACTCTGATTGAAATGTCTATATCAGTGATCCTGATATACGTCACGCTCTCCACTGTTAAATACCCCAGCTTAAAAAATTCTATAGAAAATCTGTAGGAAATTGGCCCATAATTCTGTGCGAAATCTGTAGGTAATTAGCCCATTCTGTAGATACTTTAAAGATTATCTTAAAAAATTCTGCAAATATTTTTAAGATATCAGCAAAATTTCTTCAGATTTTTGTAAAATTTCTGAAGAAAGTGGAGATTTCTTCAGATAATCTTAATATTATTTTTAGTTGGGATGTTGACGGAAACAACATTTACATCAATACCATGTAAGATGCTACAATTTACAGAGATGTCTGATTTTGAAAAAGATTACATCATCGGGTACCACAGAAATGAAAGATCTTTAATCAGCGTTTCTAGAGAGCTTAATTACGCGAAATCAACTGTGCCCTATGTGATTCAGAAATAAAAGCTGAGCATTGATTTTCAGAATGTAGCCTGAGTGGGCAGACCTCCGAAACTGGAGATAGAAACTGACGGGTTCTGTCCAGGAAAATTCGAAAGAATCGCAACCAACCAATGTTACACATACGCAAAGAGTTTAAACAAACTTCAGGATAAGTTGTTTCTATGAATGTCAGCCGTAGATTCATATAAGTGTAAATATGTTTGATAGGATGTAACATCTGTAAAATCCACTTGAAAGTTTTCCCCCATAAGTCGTAATGTAATGGAAAACTTTTGATTATCTCTGTAAATATCATTTACAGAGAATTTTTTTTTTCAATAGGGTTTGCGCTAGGATAAAAGTTAAAAAATGAATGGCATCCGAGTACATTTACAAGAGTTAGAACGCGGACAGACGACCAGACGACCAGAGAAACCGAAACTTTCTTGGAAAATATTTAAAAATGTCTAAACCTATCTAAAAACAAGTAAGAAAAATCATACGTTAAGCATATATTATAAAACACTTTCCAATATTTTTTTGAAATATTTTACAAAACTTCGTTATTTTGGACAATACGGTTACTATCTACAGTCAAACATGTACTCCAATGTTTTTAATCTGCCCTGTATTTGATCTGTCGGTTGATAAACAGGATGGTTAGTTATTAACGTCAGGTGTTCAGAGCCCTCTAGCGAGTAAAGTTTTGGTCAAAACATAACCAAATTTGATCAGCATAAATAATAGACCATGGGATTTCGAATTATTAAAAAAATTAAAATAAAAGTTTTAAAAATCACCACTAGGGGAAATTTTAGCGTTGTTTACCGACTAAAATGCATTATTTTGCATAAAATTAGTTGTGTATAGCAATCATTAGTATAAAAGGAAAGGCTGGGAGAGTTCTCATCATTATCAACTTTCACCATACTTTACTAGTCAAGCTGTGCTATCAACAGAACGAGAATTGCAATGATGCTCGTCCTGTATTTCACCTATTGCAGAATTTGTCTAAAGAATCGATGAGCATAAAAAATTTACAAAAGATGATTCATCGATTTGAAACTATGCGGTACTAAGGCCTAGGACGCAAAGTGACTAGTCAATAACAAGTTGACGAAGTTGTAACTGCTATTGTCGAACAAGAGATGGAAAATGTGCAGGTACCATCAGCGCTCAGGCAGTATTCCGGCAATATAAAATTGATCTGTACTGAAATTTTTTGCCGTTTAATCATTCAACATTTACACTAATACACTTTTGATGTGCCGAAATGCTGATGTTATGCAAATTAAATGCATTTTAGTAGCATTTTAACTAAAATTGTCCATAGTGGCGATTTATTAAACTTTTTATTTTCTTTATTTTTTTTAAGAATTCGAAATCAAATTTGGTTATGTTTCGCCGAAAACTTTACTCGCTAGAGAGCTCTGAACGCCTGACGTTAGTAACTAACCACCCTGTATATACTATGTAATTTGAAATTTAATTCAGCAGAAAAAGTGCCTAACTAGTTCAAATTCAACTGTTGTTTCAACAATTTATACTAATAGATGGAAACATACTTGAATACTTTTGCTCAACACTGTAGTTTACCTAGTACCTTTATCACACCTTTTATCATTTCTTTATCACCAATATTTAGCTAAAATTTATTTTAAACTGAAAAATTCTTAACACAAAAGAAATCATATTCTCAGAAATTATCATTCGTTGTCGTCCATGTGTCCGATATTTTGCGTGGCCCTGTATATCTTTTTATCTATATTCTACAAACATTTCTTGGTCGTCTGAATGGAGTTCAGCAGAAAAATTCACGTCTTATTTATAAACCAACTTTAAGTAATTTACGCTCATATTTTGTTGCATTTGCGAGTTCTTTTGTGTAGCCCTGTAAATCAACTACAGCATTTATATACACCATAAAATATGCATAGATTTAGTTAGATATACGGAGTTTCCAATGTAAAAATACGTTCTTTTCTGAAACAATGACAAACAATATTGTACGCCATATACTGCAATCAGAATAAAAAAATAAAGAAATAATATCTATTGAATAAAAACTAGCGTGTTTGCAAAGCCTTGTTTTACTGCGCATGGACGAATTGAATAAAAATTTATTGTGAATAATATATTATCTAAATGTAAACAGTAATATTTGTGATAGATTCAAAAACTATATCTTCTAAATTAGGAAAATTATCGTTGGATGAGTAAGTTTGGAATCCATTTTTCCCAAAACGAAAGAAAAAAATGAGCGTCTGTATCGAATTATAGTATTACGCGCAAAATTTTGTGATGGGAATGGTGTGTAACATATATTATATTTGGATGTATCCCTTCATCTTTCTTCCGTTTAAGAACAACATATTTTAAGTTTTTTTTCGCCAGTCTGTTTCAGAATATAATATTGCAAAAGTTGCTCTATACATTTAACTAATACTTATGCATATTATATTTTTATTGCGTTTGCGCATGCTCTGTGAAACTTGCTCAAATTATCAGCCAGTTTTTATTATTTTCAATTGTTATTGCAGGATATTGTGTATAATGTTGTCTGTCGTAGTTTCTAAAATGTGCGCATTTTCTGAATGAGGACTCTACAACTTATAAGAAAAAAACTTTGAGAAATTTTCTACTGTTTTTTTTATAAAGACCCAAACTTTTTGACGTATGCATGTTATATCAGATTATTACAGTAGGCTTTTTAATAATATTCTGCATTTTGAACGCTTTTGCTACATTAAATTTCACAGTGTAATGAATAATATATTTTTTTTATTATTACTTGTTGACGGCGCCCTATGAAGATAAGGGGAACTCCTTTGGAGAAATATGTGACCTATATTCCGCTGTTTAACACCTGGAATTTCAGGATAATTCTTCAATTATGTTTTAAAATATTTAACAAAATGTCTAAAATCTTAAGCGAATGGTACTCGTTGGCCAGGTCATATAGTATGTCAGCAAATAAGACTATTTTCATTTAATATGAATTTTTGTTAAAATAAATTTTATTAAAATAAAGGTTCTATACCAGTTTAAATCATACTTTAAGATTCCAGATCCCTTTTTCCAGAAATCACCCGCCCTAAAACTGCACCGTAACCTGAAATGAATTAAAGTAATACAATTCCTAACCAAAATGCGGTTTTAAATAAATGAATCTTTTATTATATGATTAAATATGGAAGATTAGCGAAACGTTTAAACACGATAAAAAATAAAATATTTCTTATTACGTGGAAGAAATATACATACATACATATATATCTATATATATATATATGTGTGTGTATGTATTGTTTTATTTACCTCAAAAACATTTGTAGAAAAAAGTACGGGGAGTATATTATATTACAAATTGAATTTATTTAATTCCAGTGGTTAGCTAAATGTATTTTTGAAAGCAATTTCTTCTACATTCCAGAGATTAGCAAAATGATTTTTTTAATAGAATTATTATTTTATAATAGGATTAAAAAATAATACTAGCAATAAATAAATTGTTAAGAGGAAGGTATTCTGAAGCAAATCTGACTATATAAATTTGATTAGAAATAAAATATAATGTTAGCTAAATAGAAAATTTGTATTATTTGCACAGAATTCTTTAAAGATAAATAAAATTTTCCTACTTCGTTTTATAACTGTAACTTCTTTTATTTCAGTTATGTTACATTTTATCTAAAGCACAGTTTTTATTTTCTTTTAGAAATTCAGGTTGTTTAACAATGTTACATTAAGGTAGTTGTAGCAAAGTTTTCCCCATTCTATCAGTAGCATCGGACCTTAATTAACTTGCAATGCTTAATTAAACTTTAGCAATTGATTATCAGTCCGAAAGTCAATTTTTCTTGATTATAAATTTAAGGTCTCTGATAAATAGTGGCATAGTAAAATCTGAAATATCTTGTTGATTATGTGAATTGTGCGTTCATTCTTTTTAACATTTTTAACATAATTGAAAAAAAAGTTTTTGAATTCAGTTTATCTCACATTCATTCTGTCCATACTGTAATTCATGTAAAAAGTATAGGATTGTGATTTAATTGACATAAATCATTGAGGATTAACAAGGAATTTACGGTATTGAAAAAGAAATGTCCTCTTTCATCATTAATTTCCAAGTTTACAAGTATATTCATAATTATTCTTTTGTATTACAGAAAGAAACTACTTTTTATTACATTTCACTAATTTTAAGCATGTTTAACGATAATGAAGTTTTTATGTGTCCCTGAAGTGGACAATAAATTGTGTTCTATAGAGTATAAAATATGCAGGGAAATATAATATGTTTGCAGAGATTGGAGTTTTACAATTAATGAGGAATGATGAAAAATCGCTTTCAAAGTATGTTACATTACTCATGTTATGTTACGCATTATTAAAAATAACGGCATTTATACGTGTTAATGAAGTGGATAGCAAGAGTAGAGTTTTAAAGAGTATAGAGATTAAGTGCCAATTACAGTTTATTTACAAAAACGTACATAATATTGGGAAAATATCTTGCAGTAAATTTTTGAAATGTCTCACTATTTCAAACTAAAATATGCACGTTACCTATTTGCACAATGGCATAATTTTTGTACATTTTGGAGTAAGGAAAATTCAGCCATAGCATTGAATTAATTTTTGTACATTTTGGAGTAAGGAAAATTTAGCCATAGCATGGAATTGACCTGGGTCCACCACGTACTACACAGTAGGACAATTTTTCGGAAACTGTACTGGTAATCAGTAAGCCAGTACATTTTACTGTTTTTTAAGAGAAAAATTTAAGTAAATTCCAGAATTGCATCCTTTTTTGGGGGTTTTCCTGGAATTTATTGAAATATTTCCGTTAAAAAAAGTAAATTGTACTGGCGTCCTGATTACCAGTACAATTTCCGTAAAAACATCCTTTTTTTCCGCTGTAGGCTGTCTACATTATAAAGGCCAAAAGTATGTGTGCGCAACGCATACGTCATTTTGTGAATTTTAAAACTTCTAAACATCGCACAATTTTAATTTTTACATCGATTTACATAATTTTTTTTCTAGTTTTCAATACTATTTTTGTGTTTGTGGCAACAGAAGTACTCCATTTCTGTTAAAAGTAAAGGGTGGAAATTCAGATTTCTGTATCTTTTTTTATTGCATTTTCTCATAAAAAATGAAAAAATTTTGAAATTAAATACGTTAGCAAATACCATATATTATAAAAAGTAGGTTACGTTTTAAATACTTATAAATCTCTAATAATTAATATTTTTTAAATATTTATCTGTCTTCAGCGGAGGCTGATGACGATGTGATGAGGCTGATCTACTTATATGACGTCACAGGAATATTGTCTATCGTATTTATTGCATGCATATTATATCAGAAATTTTCATTTACATTTAAAAAATATAAATATTTTAATATTTGTTAACAGCTAATAACAGTCGAGACTTCAAGTTTTGAATTAAAATGATGAAATTAAAATACCAATTCATTAAAAAAATGAATACGTATACGAAAGGTGCGCGATGGTGAAAATGATGTCGGTTTAAGATTTCTTGGGGGAAAAGTTCCATGACTGAGTCTGAGTGGAATAAATATTACTGTTTCTTATTTTGAAATACTAAGCATAAGAATCTTAATTAATAACTGTACAATAACGGGTGATCTTTATTAAATTTTACTGCTTACACATACGATTAAAATTTAATTTTAATAATTTTTACAACTCAGTTTATAGAAATAGTTTTTTGTTAATTTCAAGTTAAACATCGTCTGTTTAAAAGTTAGACTTACCAATATAAATTGAATATTTTATTGTTACTAATACCATAAGTTTATTGTAAATCCATGAAACAGTTCCTACTTATAAAGTAAGGTACCCTGGGGTAATAACGCCACGTTAAGGTTCTACCAATTTTCACAGCTTAGTTTTAGATTGCATTTTTAAAACAAATATAGGATCTGATACAGCAACTCATTGACTATCTATATAAAATAAAATAATTTAACAGATATGTATTCATAAAATGTAATGGCGTTTTTTCTTGACCAATGCTATTTGGCGTTAATACCCAACTATATGGGTAATAACGCCATGCAAACAAAACTATAAAATAAGATGGAATAATGGCATATAGATTGCCCAATTCTAAAAATACCAACTCTACAGCTCTAGAAATAGACAAATTGCAATCTAAGCTATTGAAAATGTACAATTTTTTTGTGACTCTGAAAGAAAAAGAAAGGTGTGGTGGTGGTGGGGGAAGAAGGCAAAAGAATATCAGATTCTAAGCTACGTTTTGCTTAAAAATGACCATTTAAATAGAATTATTAGAAACAGTGCACGGATTATTTGAAGCAGTATTTATAATCCCATGTATGCATTCTATGCTATAGAAAATATTGATTTTTTTGTGAAAGTGAAAGAAAAAGGAGTGAGGGGGAGCTTCAACAGAATATAACACCCTGTGTCTCTCTTTGCTTAAAAAGTCCCGCTGAAATATGATTATAAGAAACATTGCATGGTTTTAACCATTCATAATGTAATATTTTAATCATGTGAAATTTTATAATAACTAGAGTTATATGTAATAAATATTTTTGTTAAACCTTAACTGCTGTTAGTGTCTCGCATACCGCTGAGTTTTTCACGTTTCAGAGTTTAACGTGCTATTTTTAAATTAAATCTATAAATACCGGGAAAATTTGTTTCATTTGGAGTCCTATTACTATCTCTAGAGACTTTTGAATAGGTGAATTTTATTTATAATAGTCCTGTATATAAGGTTCAATTCAAAAATAATATTCTAAAAGTTAATTTAACATTTTATTCATTGTTAGATTAAGCGGTCTGACAGGCCGCTCACAGTAATTTATGCGACAATTTTTGTCACAGCAGTTAAGGGTTAATACTATTATAGTAATATAGTTAATAGTTTTTAACCCATAACTCTACACTAATGCGGATTCTCCAAACTTACAGTTAAATTGTCGACGTTTTAAAGAACATGCTTACCCCTTCTCCCCCCCCCTAAAAAAAATAGCGTTTAACTTGTATTTTCCAGTTTAACTATAGTTACAACTGAAATTCTCTTTCGTTTGGAGTTCTCGTAATATGGTTAGAAATATTTGAATAGATTAAATTTAATTAGAATTAATTCTGTACAAAAAGTTTAGCGCAGGAACAGTATTCTATGATTTTTAATCATGGATCGCCTTTTAACCTTTAACTAATGTTACCGGTCTTGTAGACCACTATTTTTCTTTTAATTTTTTAGTTTAACTTGTAATCTTCAGTTTAACTGCAAACACTACCGAAATTTTGTTTCATTTGGAATTTTAGTACTATCACCAGAGACTAAATAGGTGAATATTAAGTATAATACTCTTGTATAAAAAGTTTGGTACAAAAACACCATCCTATGAGTTATTCCCGCCTTTTATTCATCTTTCAATTTTCCGATCTCACAAACCGCATCACATTCATACGTTACAATTTCTGTCACATCAGTTAAAGGTTAAATTTATAAAGTTTTGAAAAACCGAACGTTGAGAAAGCGGACAGCTAAAATTTCGAACTCAATTGAACAATCCAGTGGAAATTTAATAGAAACCTGATTTTGAAGATGTTCGAATTTGAATCTCGAAAACATTTTTGATATAGTTTTATTTACAAGTGTTAAACATTATTCTTTACATTAGTAAAAAAAATAATATAATAATAAAAAATAAAATAGAGAGATTATTTTTAAGTATTGAGCACCCCCCCCCCCCCTTAATCTTACCATTTCAACAATGATGATAATGCTGTCCCATATTAATATATAAAACCCCTTCGGATATAGTTCGGCCACTGTTGGGAATCAACCAGGGTAATAACGCCAATCCCTGGCGTTATTACCCCGGGATACTTATTGCGCAGTAAATCCTAAACTACAAATTATCTCGAGAAGATATCCAAAATCTTCTACAACAATTTGAAAGTACATGAAATACACTAAAAATTTGTGTAATAAACAAAGTATTTCTGGATAAAAAATATAGTCTTCAGATCAAAAACCTTATCTTGCAAATTTTAGATCAAGCGTTAATTTTAGTTGCTTGTAAAAACAATAAGACCTAAAAATGAAACAAATTAACTTGAAGCTGTTTTTTGCGATTTATATGACTGAAAACCCTTCTGCGCAGAGCACATGGGTGTCATTTACCTGATTATTTCATAATTATGAAAAATATAAGCTCTTGGCGTTATTACCCCAGGGTACCTTATACTACTTCGTCGAAATTAGACGGGATTTACCTTGTTACTCTAAACACGAAGTTATTCCGGTCGATCAACAATTTTCCACTAATAAACCATGTTGTGGAACGTCATCAGCTATCTATCAGACAGCCTTGTAAGACGAAATCAAAGTCAGGAATCGGCTGGAGTGGCTCAGTATTTAGAACAACAGTCTAGGACCCAGGTTCGATTTCTGTCTCTGGTTAATTTTTGACTTCGTTTGTGTTTGTTGTATTTATTGCACGTACGTATGTATAATATTTATATGTGCCATAAAGTGTTGTTAAGAGTTGTGCCTTAAAGTGTTGCAGGGGTTGGTTTCGTGTGTATGTGTGGTTTATGAAATATGTTATTGCTTATTGGATAATATAAATATAAATATTGAATGCATATTTTGTTTTGAAAAAAAAATGTCTTTTCAGAAAGGTTAAAATTAAGGATAAAAACAATTCACCAAATGAATCTCAGCATAGCATTTATGTATAGCCTGTACATGAATTCTATAATTATGTATAGTCATAAAATACTATAGATTGTATTTGCATTAAAAAAAAATATTCGAAAAAAATGTATTTTTATATTTGTAGTTTTTTTTCCCTGTCCAGCAAAATTTCTCCATTTTTTGCTTTATATATTTTTAACGTTAACTTGATTTTATATTAAAATATTTTCTATAAACTACTTTAAACTTACTTACAATTTTGAAATATGTATTAACATCGTTATGTATAAACGGTAACGTTCAATAGCATGTGAACTTTGCAGCGTTAAACATTGTAAAAAATATATATAATTAAGATAAAAAATGTTTCAAACTGTTTTTTTTTTTTTTTTTTTTTTTTTTTTTCTTTTTTGTGTGTGTGTCAAAACTCAGTCAAACTCAGGAAAGCGCTGGAAGAAAAGAAAATTAACGCAATATAAAATATATTAGCGATTAAAAAAAATAGTTAAGAGAAAATTAATCTGAATTAAATTTAGGTACGAGCATTTCCCTGAAAGAGATACAATAATATTACAATATCATTTACCATTTGTAAGTGCATAGGAGATAGTACATACAATAACAGAAAATAAGTTTTAAATATTAAGAAGTAAGAGATAAAAAATATAATAAAAACAATAAAAATTCTTTCTCATGGAAGTTTAAATAATTACAATAACTTAATGGATAGTTTATTTTAAATAAAGTCCTTCAAATGTAAAAAGTCTTTCAATAGTGTATAAAAGAGCCTTTTCCAATGTTCACTGAATACAGTCTCTTTAATTAAAGATCTTCAAATTTAGTTTAATCTTTGGGTTTAATGTTATGTTGGAATCTTTGTTGGATCCAACATCTCTTAATAATAAATCAAATTTTTCTTTCAATAATTTGTCAATTTTTTAATAATAAATAGCATCACTCTCAATGTCAATAATAAATAATATAGAAAAATTTAAATAATAATAATAACAACAATAATAGATAATAGTATAATAAGACTCCATATCCTAATATTTCTCAATAAGAGTATACTTAATACTAAACTTCATTATAGAAATCATAATAATAATAATAGTAAAACAAGAGTATAATCAAAAGAAAATATCACTATTTGTATATTATTGATAGGGAAAATATTGGTTGAGGATAAAAATAATTACATAGCAACTAAATAATTTTCTTATTTTCTAATAGCATAAGAAAGTATTTTTTGCTAGCCGAAAGTATAAATAAAAAAAAAATCATACTAATTCCAAAATCCAAATAAAATTAAATCTAACTATTTAGAAAATGGACTCTCAACCAGTATTTCCTTACAATATTTCCTCTCTGATACTCTTTTACAAACTTGCCGAATTTGGTTATAAGTTTTCAAATGCCAAATGTAGAATAATGCTTTATCTACACATGGTTTACAAACTTTATTAATAAAAACAAATTGGAATAAATGTTGTCATTCTTAATTGAGAAATGGAAATAAAAATACTTTGCTTTTTTTGAAAAACGTTTAATATCTGTAGTTTTCACAACCACTGAAAATCCCATATTATTTTATAGGTTTGAGTAGCATCATCAGATTTTATAACTGTTATCACATAATATCTGTTAAATAAATAGAGTAATACTAATGTCAAATAAATGAGTAAATATAGTTAGACTTATACACACTTAAAATTAATTTATCAACATCAATTTGAAAGCTTTTACAATCAAAGTGTACACCTTATGCCTGCATAAGGAACCCAATTTAATACCAAAAACTCCCAAAAACAAGTAATATTCTTGTTGCGCACCAAGAACATACCTGCTAATGTTGAAAATTATGGTGATAAAATATTTAAAGAATAAGAATTAAAATTTAATCTACTGTCTTGACTTTAGTTTGATCTAGTGATTGTGATTGTATCTGAAGATTTGTGTGTTTTTTGGGTTGCTCATGAAACAGTTTAAAATCTTCGGGTGAAAAATAGGGTCGTAATTTAGAAACATGCACAATAACGGAATTATGTCCTGTCTCATAATTAAATTTATCTATTTCATAAGTTACATCAGAAAGTTTATTTATAATTTTGTATGGTCCTGAGAAAGTAGGTTCTAAGTTTCGAGTGTTAGGGTATTTAAATTCTTCATAAATTACAGTCTTGTATTTTTAATGGGCATTCGACAAAATTTCGATCATAGAGTCTTTTACTTTTAAGGTGAAATTCATGAGTTCTCGCTTTCGCAATTTTGAAGGCTTTGTCTACTGGTGATGTTTACATATTGATTGCCTCACACAGAACCATTACCCACCATTTTTTTTTAAATCTGAATCAGAACTATCGTGAAATTGTGACTATATTTAGCTAATAACATTAACCAGAAATTTTATCTAATAAAAATAGAAATTGTAAATATCATAAATAGGTAAGTAAATAAAATTCACAGACAAATAATCAAGTAAATAAACCTGACAAACAGAGAATAATTAATTTAAATAAATACATAAAAAGTATACAAATAATAATAATCAAAACAATACAAAAAATTCTCACCGAAATCCTATTGTGCTCAACTATCTCGAAAAATATTTGTCTATTCACCAATTTACAAGAAATGGTTTTGTAATTATTATTTTTTTCTTCTTTTTCATCATCACGAGGACTACTTTTTCTCGACTATGAAAGAAAGGATCTCAATCGTCATCGAACACACAAGCAAACTCAAAGCAAGCACTAATTCTTTCAGATTAGCATCTTTCCAAGCATAGCTGTTCTACTATGCGATAGCATGTTCTACTTAGCTCCATCGCAATTTCCTTTAATATATCCAAAAAATGCAGCACAGATAAAATATCCTGTCGGACTTTGGAGTTTATTGTGACGATTTAAAAGTTAGGAGCCAGAGACATCAACGCCGGGTTTCCCTTTCACCACAGAGAAGTCATGGCCACCGAGGAAAATAAATAAATAAATTTTGAGTATCCAAATAATTACTCATTGGCTGCTGTAAGTTCATTTATTAATCCGTAATCATGAGAAAGGGGAAAGCTACTTTTGCAATTCCATCATTATTTCAGCGAGCCGTACTCATCCAAGAAAAAACCCAAGAATCCCCTTTCTCAACTCGAGGCTTCCTCTTAAATCTAAAAAGAAAATTCTGGAATCTTATATAACCTCAAACCAACATTCTTTTTTGTAAACAGAGTTCTTGTCCAGCTACGAGACTATTTTCCACAGACGATAAATAAATTTAAAAAAATATATTATTTAACCAATTTATAATCGACTCAGGATATCTTAGGCAGACAATTTTTATAAATGATTAATTTTAAGAGAAAAAGAAAAGAAATGAACTTATTAATATGCACACTATCAAAGGTTGACGGCGGAAAAATAAATAAATAGATAAAATAAAATAATGATATTTTTTGAAAGGTATGGTTTTGGAATAAATTTAATAAGACTTTCTTAAAAAGGGTTGATAAAAACATAGAAAAATGAATTTTATTTGGAATATTAAGAAATAAAAATTTAATTAAAATTTTTTTTATTTTAGAGCCATGTTTTTAAATTTACGCATACTGGAATAATGTTTTTTAAGGCAAATTAAGAATTTATATCGTCTGCATAAAGATTAACAAATTAGATTTAGAAACAAGATTTTAATTTAATAATTTGAAGTAAGTACGGAACACTATTATAAGAAAATTAAGATAGTATAAAGGTTGATATATATATATATATATATAGTATCAATTCACCATGAAAAAAATTACAGCACCATTGGCGCCTTAAGCAGCTCATATATAATGCTACAAGTTATAATTCACATTATGCTATGAAAGTTCAAAATTTTCAAGGAAAGAGTGTATGTCAAAAAGGTAAACAATTAACTATGAAGAATTAAAAAACAAACAAAGTACAGGCAAGAAAAAACAGTCTGTTCTTCTTCAAAAGGGAGGACAGACGAAACCTAACCCTACCCCCCTACTTTAAAAAATGAAATGTTTCAGGTTTATGAACGCCCACCAAATCTGCATTCAAAAGTAACCACCGGAAAATATATACCAAATTTTTTAAACAAAACCAATGATATGAAATATATGAAAAAATCTTTACTGTGTAAAAAATCTGTGCAGTAGCTTATAAACTATTTTGAAATGAATGCAGAGTTTGGCAAGCCTCCTCCCTTACTTAAAACAAAACATTAAAATTATGAACAATCATACCTGCTTCAAACTCTTGCCAGTAAAAACAACAAAATAACTAGAATGCTGTCTCCAACTCCAAATTGCATAAAACTTCAAAAGCCAGGTCTGCATAACCTCCCTAAAACTCGAACTATCCTGTTATACTCGTTCTAAAAATATAGACATTAGAATAAAACTTTCATAAGGAATGTCAGGAAAGCATGCTATCAAATTACAAGCTACGCCAGCAGTCCGCAGCGTTGCCAAATTTTTTATAATAGTTTTTACATAATATCTTAAAAAATTAATTGGATAATTGTTATTAAAAAAGATATGCTGTAAATTTATAAGCCTGCTTATAAAAATGTTTTTCATTATTACAAATTTTATAAAATCGAATTAGTTGATTAATTATTATATTAATATAAATTTTTTATGTAAGTTAGAGTACCAGTGTGGCATACGTCTTGTGAAAAAATTAAAACTGTTTCTTTTATCATATAAATCCATATTTACTGTATCATTCAAAATAGCAAAAGAAATATCCAGAAAGTCAACATGATAATCGTCATCGTTTGCCTTATTTAATTTTAAACAATCCGGATAAACATTATTATATTCATGAGTAAAATCAAAATTGAAAATTAAAATGTCGTCAATATACCTAAAGATTTTTAAAGGTGTATTGTAATTTATTGTATAATTAAATTCATAATAAAATAAAAACAAATTGGCTGCAGTAGATGAATATTTAGTTCCCATACCTATTCCACAAATCTGTTTACATATGTTATTGTTGAAATTTACATAATTATTGTATAAACAAAATGACATAAACTATAATAAAAAGTTAACTAAATCCAATTGATTATTAAATCATCAGATTTTAAATATTCACCTTTTATATAAACATTTTAATAACAATTTTAATTTTTTCTTAAGAAAGGTGTTATAGTAAAAATAAAATACACTGACATGTTTCGGAACCGTCAAATAAGTTCCATAGTCATAATATAAATAAAACTAAATTTCAAAATATTTCTCGGACAATATTTTGAAATATTTTGAAATTTAGTTTTATTTATATTATGACTATGGAACATATTTGACGGTTCCGAAACATGTCAATGTATTTTATTTTTACTATAACACCTTTCTTAAGAAAAATTAAAATTGTTATTAAAATGACATAAACTTAAAAACAAATCCCTATTTATGTTTAATTCATCGTCTAAATTAAATAAATCAAATATATTAATTAAAATATTGAATAATTGATCTATATGTATATTAGTAAAGAGGTTTTTGAAATCGAAAACCTGCATCAAGTGAGTAGTGAAATTAACGTTTTGTAATACTTCAAAGCTGTTATCAACACGACGAAAAGTAACTTGAATTTTTGAATTTAACTTTGAGAAAACCATATATTCTTTTTAAAAGCTTTTGTAAACCTAAATTAAAATTTTTATTAACACTATTGGTAGTTCTGCAAACATATCTGAATTTCATAGGAGACTTATGAAACCTAGGAGTCAAAAATATAAATGGCAAACAGTGATGACTAGAAACATCAGAAGCATACGAAAACAAACTTTTACACTTTTTCTTGTATAAGAATTTTGTAACAATAGGATCTTTTATAATATCAATTTTTTCGTAAAATTCAGTATTTTTTAATTCATCATTTATTTTATCTATATAAAATTTCTTACAAATAATAGTAAAATTATTGGCAGCTTTGTCCACAGAAACTATTACAAAATTTTTATGTAAATCATTTATGAAATTTATATCTTCTTTACTGAAAGTCTGATACTCATATACACTTGAATTTAAAAAGTCCTATGAAAAATCCTTAAAATGCTCCAATAATTGAGATTTCCACTCAAAAAATGCCTCCAAGGAATGATGAATTAAAAAGAGATTGTGGTACTTTTCATGCATTTTTTTCCAATTTTAATCCTTGGTTTTCTATTCTTATACAATTTTTGCACAAAGGCGTTTTTGAATTTTAATGTTTTTGGCGTCAATTGGCCTTGATTCCACCGTGATTGTTTTTATTTTTCTTCGCTTTTTTATGTCTCAAACTATCAGATTTTGTAATTTACGAATAAAAATGTATAGGTTTTTTGAGCACTTGCATTTCCTACGTGACTGTAGGCGCAAGAAAGTTATTCCTAATTTCATTTCCATGAGTTGTATTTTTTTAATCAAGTAGGATTTATAAGGTCTTACTCGTACAAAATTTGTTCGTTTGAGAACTTTGATTCAAGGGACTTGCCATCGAATTGCTCATAAAGAGCGCGAGATATATTATTTACATATCAGCCTTGCTATTTCGTCTACTGCTTTCGAATTTGTAGACAGATGTTCGTGGAATTGTGCCCCCAAAGCATCCTCAATTCATTGCTCTGTTCTTTATAAGAAATTTAGTACACTTTGCAAAAATCCTGTCGTTAACAATTTCTGCAATTTACCTATTGTTAACTAAAATGCAGTTGACAATCTTTTTTGCTAAATTTTACATGCATTATTTGTGCATTTCTAATCGTTAGTTTTCTATTCTTAAATATTTTTGCACAGACTTTATTTACTATTTTAAATTATATCTTATTTTAGTTTTTCTATCAATCTCATATAATTTATCAGATTATCATTCTCATTCACACTAAACTTGGCTTTAAATAAAGGTTGGGATTTGTGTAAAGAAATAATAAAGTATAAATAAAGTATAATATAAGTGTATATTCATAAAGTATTTATAGAAAGGGTATAAATACTTGATTTGCTTTTAAAAACATTTATTCCAAGACGATTAAATTTAAAAAAAGGCTTTAAATTAAATATATTCTCAATTAAACTTTTTTTCTTAAAATTCCTAATAAAATTCATTTTTCCCTGTTTTTGTCAACCTTTTTAAAAAGTCTTACTAAATTTCTTTCGAAAATATAGTTGTTCAAAATATCGTTCTTTTATTTTTTTTCGCGTTTTATATTCATTACGTATCAATAATTTCTTTTTTTGTAAAATCATCATCTGTGGAATACATTTGAATTTTAACTACGTTTCATTATAAATAAGTTAAATAATAATCTTTTTAAGTAATTTATCGTTTGCGGGAGATATTTTTGATTCTGCAGTTTTAATTTTGACTCTTGACACTCATTTCTGTTTACATAAAGTGATGGTCGGGTTGTTTAAGAACTGCACTTACCGCCACCTGAGAAGCGTCAACAAACATATGTAGGGGTAATTTTGGGTCATAAAACTTTAAAATTGGTTTAGCAATGATAGCATCTTTTAATTTTTGAAAAGAGTTTTGACATTCAGAATTCCATTCCCAAATAGTATCTTTCTTAAGTAATTTATTTAGGGGTGTCTAATCTCAGCATATTTGTCAATAAATTTATGATACACATTTATAGAACCAAGAAATCTTTGTAATTCTTTAGTCTTAGTAGGGGGTTTTATTTTTTTAATAAATTCTATATTAGTATTAGCTGGAGTTAAAGTTCCATTTTGGATTTCATACCCTAGAAAAATGATTTGTTTTTGAGCAAAAGTACATTTAGTTAATTTTAATTTAATATTTTCTATTCAGCATAAATCAAAAATTTGGATGAGATGCTGTATATATTCATCTATAGATTTAGAAAAAATATATTCTATAAGTCTTTTTTATATTTTGTAAGAATTCTTCTAATTGCCCTATTGAAAATTGGGGGCCCTACCTTTACACCAAAGGGGAGAACATTCGATTCGCAGAGCCCACATTTAGTAGTAAAGGCTAACTTTTCGGAATCTGCTGGGGGAATAGGTATGTGCCAATAGCCTGAAGCTAAATCCAGTGTAGAGAAATATTGGGCACCACTTAATTTGTCTAAAATTTCATCAATTCGGGCAAAGGTTCAGTGTCATTTTTCATAATAAAATTTAATTTTCGGTAATTAACACACATTCGGGTTTTTCTACTTCATCTCGTTTATTTACTAACATAACTGGGGAAGAATATGGGCTATAACTTTCTTTAATTAATCCAGCAGCTAATAAGGATTGAATTTGCTGAGAGATTTCTTTTTCATCAGCAGTTGATGTACGATAACGCATCAAAGATAGTGGTAGGTCAGATATAAGAAAAATACGCTGAGGTTATACATTAATTCTCCCTACATCATATTTATTTTTGGCAAAAATATCTAAATAATCCCTTAAAAGTTCCCTTACATTTTTATTTTAACCCGCGAGTAGTCGCGACTTTTTCCACAACGTCATTAGTCGCGCTCGGTCTTTTCGCCGCTGGCCTCACGCATACCAAATATGTAAAATAAGAAATATTTTTCACCTAATATATGAAGATAACATTTCAATGAATATATAAATTTGTAGTTTTCTTAAATTATGTATTTTATTCATGAGATATGGAATAATTAGAAAAGGTAAAAATGAACTGACATTAGTGGTTGTCACGTAGACTTTTTCGCCAATTTCAACTTTGTTTCTAAAAATGTACCTGAAAGAAAAACAGGGGTGTCCTGTTACTTCACTAAGGTGTTCGAGAAACCTTCAAAGTCAGTTACATGGTAGATCTCCGTTGTATTTGGAATCTGACTCAAGTTAGGAGATGATAAGTTATACGGGCGGCGAAAAGACCGACACGCGACTACTGACGGGTTAAATAGTATTTAGATCCCCAAATAGATTATAATCATCATTATTAGTTCGCGGCAAGGATTGAGGAGTTATGGTATTTCCATAACGGGTTGCACAGTGGTATCATTTTTTAGAATATCAAAATGAAGTAATTGTAAATTATCACTGGATATGCTGACAGGTTGGTTTAACGTAATATTGTCTTATAGCACCTGGCTTTTTGCACAATCAATTTTCAATTTAAATTTGGCACAATCAGGTAAACCTAAAATAGCATACTTCAAATCTATCTTACTTACTAAAAAATTAACATACGCCTTTTTATTACCAAATTTAATACATATTCGACAAGATTTATTAATTGTACGAGTTCCTTGTGCCTGTCTAATAGTAATAGGGGACACATTATGTAAACTAGCATTTAAATATCGAACAAATTTGAGAGGTAATATTGAGACAGTTGATCTACTGTCTACCACACAACACACTTTTTTATTGTCCACATATCCAGGAATCAATAATTGTCAGACATTATTAGTAGGGGGTGGTTGTATATGAGCAGGAGTTTGAGATTGCAAGGAATTTGTGTTAAATATACAACTCCTCTCCCAATGATAAGCATTTTATATCCCTCTATTTAAACATATTCTACAGGGACGACTAGGAGAGTTATTTTGGGTATGTGCCATAGGCATTCTAGGAGTGAAAAATCTAGGATTAAAATTTGTTGGTTTGGAATGGGTCGAGTCCAATGTCTATGATGAGGATTGGGATTGTGCATAGCTCTATCTTGTTGAAAATTTCTGTTGTTGTTATTAGGGGAATGAGTTGGAATCGTTGCTAATTGTTTAGCAATGCGAAACCATTCACGAGTGTTAGCAGGAGGGTTTACAATTAAACAATTTTGATACTCAGGCTTAAGTCCATCAGTTAATCCCTGAATAATTAAATTTTCCCCAAGCTGAAGTTGTCTTCCAATTTCAACTTTCTTTCGATACTTCCTTTGAACGATAAGAATCTAAATCGCTTAGATCATTTAACTTTAAGGAAGTAAACTCAGAAATATTTAGGACTCTAACCTGGATAAATTTTTCTGTTAAAATCTCAACAATTTCATCATAAGTAGCACACTCCAAACACTCATTAATAAAAACCTTTAGTGCTTCGAGAGGTGAAGTTTTTTACAATCGTCATCTTTTTTTCCAGAACATTCATTATCAAAGTGCTTAAACCATTTAGAAATATTCATACCTGACTCAAAGTCAAAAGATACAATATCAAGTTTATTTTCTCTCATTTTTTCTTCTTTTACTTATCCTGATCTTAGTAACATAAAAGAGGGATAATTCATACAGAAAATATTTAAATGCTACACTTCAATTGCGATAAATAACAATAAAAATAAATAAATCAATTCTTTCTTTGAATTCATGTGGCAATAATAAATAAATAATAAATTAGTAATAAATAAATAAATATCATAGTTTTAATTAACATAGGAAATACACAACAAATATTTTTCAAGAACACAAATAATTTCCTCTTTAGTACTAAAAACACTTTTTAAACTTAAGCAAAATTTCTATGAGCAGAAAATTTTAATTAATAAATTAAGGATAAACATTATATTTTTGATATCTGTAAAAATCATGATAAAAAAACACTTTAAATAAAGAAATCGTATTAGAATTTATAAACAATAACAAAATAAAATAAAAACAATTAACTTACAATCACCTCGATGTAGAGCTTGTTTAAGTACCTAGATTTTATTTAAATAAAACAAAAAGCACTTCGTAGATGCGTCTCAACAGGTGTAAATTTCATTTATGTTGTGCTACCGACGGACTCTACAGTAGTTTCGCAATCCTACTGCAGGTGTTCATTTATTATGAAAAGAAAGTTGATCAAAATATTGCAGTACTGTTATATAGAAAATAAATAAATAAAAGCAAATGATGTTGCAGTTACTCAGCAGGTGATCTTTTGTAAATTTTTGTTTTGCATACCTCATGACTAAAAGGTTTCTCATTAAAATGCGAGGCATATTTCACAATTAAAAGATTTGTAGATGCCAAACATAATTACACACAAAGCTTCATAAGACGATCCTTTTCACAGCTGAAAGGCTTCTCATTATATATACAGGGAGATGTTGTTCTTAGAATTACCTTTTTGAGAAAAAATTTCTTTCTGGATTTCTTTCAACATCAGTGGCATAACTTCTGTGACTCATATTTGTTTAAGGTGAGAATAAACAAAGGCAGAAGTTCCAGCAATTAGTTTCAAGTTCGGCGAAACGACGCATGCACAATCATCGCTGTGAAGCAATTCTCAGACAAAGGGTCAGTTTCTATCTGTTAAGCCACGATAAATTTCTTTTCTCAAAAGTCGTCCGCCGAATAATTTTTCATCCTGCCGGCATTAAATGTCATGATACGACGATGGCGAACAAAGTACAAGCTCCAGTACAATACCATGTTTGGTGCAGAACATTCTTCTACTCACTAAAAGTCAGCAGTGGAATGAGCTGAACAATCGCTCCGGCACACAGTGGGGCAAAAAGCCTTCAAAACTGGCAAAAAATCGAAAAAATGAAATTTTATTTTGAACTACCGACATACGCCACTTTAATAGAGCAGATGTCAGTACACATCTTCCTAGTATTAAAATTTGCGAAAAGTTATTTTGCTCGTCACTAGAGAAAGAAGTTAAACTGCATATTGTGCTTTGATAATAAGTGAAAAAAAAATCAATAATTTTGTTTCAACATTCGTTTGTTAATTTCGCTATAATAATTAAAAAATAATTTTTTTTGACTATGGAACCTTTAACTACAAGTATGTAACAATAATTCGTTAACTTTCAATTTGTTTTAATACGATTTTTATAGATATACAGACGCTTAGAATATATAGTGGTGAAATTTATAAAAAAAATTAACACTGTCTACAAACATTGTAGATTTTAGTAATGAGTTAAGGCGAGTTAAGTGTTAATTATAATTTTTTCTACTAAGTATGAGTTTTAAAAGGACAAATATGCCAGAAAATCTTGCTCCTTTTTGCCACTTTTTTAATTGTATGGTCATTTTTATAGCTAATCATCCTTAAATTTTTGTTAGTGTACGGATGTGCCAAACATGATTATAAATATTTTCTTTGTTAAATACGAATTTTAATGCATTGTTTATCACAAAACAATGTATTTAAATGAAACTGATTATCATGGAACGTTTTAACAAAAATCTTTTGAAAAGTAATGTGATTTTATGGTATAAGAGCTCCATAATCGGAGAAACTACGAACAAGTAGTTTAAATGAAAAGAAGATTAAATGTTTTAAAGTTTAATATAAATTCCGATGAGCAAAAGCCTGGCAAAACAAGGGAAATGCTTTAGAATTAACAAAGAGTGGCTTGGCAAATCGCTTTCATTTCCTCGATTTGAAAAACAAACAGAAGCGTCAATGAAAAGCAAACGTGCCCATCTTCATATTCCGTCTGAATTTGTTCTGGACGATCAAAAATATCAAGAGCAAAACGGTTATATAATTCTAGTTCTACATATTCGTTAGTGTACGTGACATGTATGAGTTTAAGATCTGAAAAACAGGAAAACAAAAAGTGTGTGTTAGCACTAAAACAACAGAAACAGTTTTTCTTCTGCTGTCTTTATAGTAATACGTACATTTTGGCTGAGAAAGGTTGATCCAATCCTTCAAAACGAGTCGCTAATATTCATTATAAGGTTTGCTTGAGAATAATTAAAATTAATAATTATGTTTACATTTTTTAATGCGATATTATGGATGATTTATAAATATCTAATTAGTATAAAACTATCTTAAATTCTTGTTTTTAACTCATTTTTCTACAAAAAATATTGAAAAAGGTTTGTAAATTAATTAATAAATTACTATTTAGCTTATGTAAAAGTTTAAAATTTTACTACTTTTTTTCTACAAAAGAATCCGTGATGTGCTTTTTTTGTTCAAAGTAAATTTTATTTTTTGCCAACTTTGGAGGCTTCCTGCCCCACTGTGCGGCAGTCTGACTAGCAGTGGATAAATTGTATTGGGATTTTCATTATAAGAAAATAAATCCATCAGTCTTTAAAGTCATTTATTTTAGAACTCATAAAATAAGTAACTTCTTCCCCGCAGTCAGATCGGTACTGTCATCGAATACTCCAACTTCGTGACTAAGTTATGTCATTCCATCTTACAATTTATCGGGAAAAAATTATCGGGCGTCCAGGCAGTTTAAAGTAAAGATGCATTCTGAGCTCCTAAAAACCCAAAATGAGAATCCGTACTCACACCAAAAAACTAGCCCCTCCTCTCTTAGCGTCAATCATTTTAAATGTTCAATTAGGATTAACTTCGAGGCTACGTGTAAAAAATTCTCACCTCTGATTGGTCTACGAGGTGTGGCGTTTGGGTAGGAGCTATATACTGTCTCGCAAATAGACAAGCCTTTTAGCATCCGCGCATTAACACAGATCACGTGATGTTAAATAAAAAATAAAATTAAAATCCCGAGAATATTCTAAAAAGTTAAAAGGTTACGAAATAACTTCCCGCCTTTTTGAGAAACAAGCAATAGATTATTAATAAGTTTAAATAAAAAAAGAAAAAGGACTTTAGTTGTTAAAAGATTAATATATTACGAAACTAAGATTAAAATATGTACCACAATTTTCGATTTAAAAGCTAAGAGAGAGCAAAATGGCGCAATTTTTTTTACACACACACACACACACACACACACACACATATATATATATATATATATATATATATATATATATATATATATATATATATATATATATACATATATATTAAAATATAGTGATTAATTACTTCACCACTAATTCTGTGCAAAAAATTTCATAAGAAAATATTGATTGATGATAAAATTTACTATTAATTAGAAAATAATTTATATTTCAGGACCGTCAATACATTAAAAATTTACATGCATCGGGAGTAATTAATCGCATTAGTAATTAATCGCATTAATTACTATTCATTTGTAAATAGTAATTATAACATTAAATATGTTAAACTATTTCTTAAACTCTAATTTTTCTCAACAAATATTTAGCGTATGAACTTTGTTAAATTTCATAGAATCGCATAAAAAAGAAAACAAAAATGTCGCTTTTTTATGCTCTATATAGATGATTTATAATAACTGCATAATTCTCTATAATGCAGTTTTATATTAAGTAAAATATACTTAACTAAAAACAAATCAGCTAAATTTAACGGCAAGTGAAAGTAACATATCTGAGACAAGATTTAAGGAATATTTTTATGTTATAGGGTATAAAAAATTATCATTGAATGGATTTACATGAGAAGATCTGGCAGAAGAAGTAGTGAAAAATACTTTATAATTTGTTAGATATACTTTCTAAGTATTTCTAAGAAAGGAATCGGCTTATTAATTTTGATTAATCTAAATTAAATTCTGCGTTTTAAATTCCACATCTTTATTCTAACAACTTAATTCTTTTTTATGTATTACATACTGAATTGTATCTGAAATAGTTGATTGATTGGTTGGTTGATTTTTGACGTCCGATTATCTACGCTAATGGGATATAGGACCAGGGGGAGTGCCCTCCGTGGGGGTCTTTCTAAGGGAACCTAACCCGTATTTACGCAAGTTTCGAAGAAAATCACGGAAAACTCCGAACGGTTAGGCCGACAGCCGTGATTGGGTTCGAACCCAGCACCTGCCGTCGACCAGTTGAGAGGTCCGGACCTCTCGGCCACTGGTGGGGCAGTATCTGAAAGAGATCTCATAACATTATATATAAAGGTAGATTCAAAACTCATGAAATTTCTAATGTTATAATTAAATAAATAATTTTTCCTCCATCAAATAAAGTATGCCATTTTCGGAAAAAAATGTTTTCTATTTAGGGGACACTGTGCTTTGTTTTTTAAATATTAATTGAATTTATTTTTAATTGTGAATATTTTGACATCTCACTTTTGCCTATACGATAATTAAATCGCGAGATATTGCAAATCTTGTTCATACATTCAGCACATACCATACAAGTGAAAAGTTTAAACTTACTTTTCTGCCTGTTTATATTTTTAAAACTTGCCTATTTGAAAAATATTAAGGATTTTGTTTGCTAATTAGATAGAGGTTTGGTTGTTTTTTACTTGTTTTACATAGTGTATATAATATTTTTGTGTATAGATTGAACATTCAAGTTTATAATTTTTAATAAGTAAATTAATAGTTTTTAATATTTTTTTCATTTTTTACAAGAGAAAAAAATAATCAGATTATATGTAAAATCCCAGATATCTAAATTATTCAAAATTGAAGAGATAGTTTCAAAAGTACTGTGTCCCTTTCAGTATTTGTTAAAGAGACCGTTTAAAAGTAAAATTAAACAAGTTGGAAATTGCACGTGAAGCGTAGCAAATGAGGTGCGTTCGTACGATAACGAAGTTTTAAAAATATTCAGATCTTGGTGATATAGTAGAGCGTACTTTTGATACAGTATAGTAGTCGAAATCTTTGTGTTTCTGTAAATATGCAGGAAGTAATTTTTATTGCACCTCAGCAACGTATATCTTATTAATAAAATGTGAAATAGTTGAATATAATTAAAACATGCCCCAAACAATGTTTCTCCGTATAGCATTATGTAGTGGAATACTTTTGTGTGGCCCTGTAATTTAATAATAAAAATTCTTTGCATCACAGATTGTACAGAATGCATATTTTAGTATATACCTGATAGATTCATGTCAATGCTATTATGTTCGAATGAGTGTAACATCATTATAATGCGTTTGAAAAATTTTCCCATTGACCGTAATGTAATGGAATACTTTTGATTGTCCCTGTAATTGATCTATACATCCGATTGTCATAACATTTGAAATGACTCGGTAAAATTACGCAATAATTATATGTTTTAAATTTCAAAAGATTAAAATGCATTTGAAACTTTTTTCTCCATTGACCGTAATGTTACGGAATCCTTTTGATTGTCCCTGTAATTGATCTATGCATCCGACGCTCATAAAATTTCAAATGACTCGACAAAATTATGTTATAATTATGTATTTTAAATTTCAAACGATTCGGTTGGGTAGTTTTTGCATTGTTATATGCGGACAGACAGACAAACAGACGGACGGACTGAGCGACAACAATATATGCTACGTATTTACATATTTACGATCGCACCTAAAAATCACATTTGCATGGTGTGCTATGTATAATTAATAGGAAATATTTGAATATGCATACATATAAGCTCAATTTCATTTATTAATTAAATAGTTAAACATTTTAAAACCAAACTTGTTTATTTTACAAGGATATTGAAGCATTTTATAGACAAAAAGAATAAGTGACTTTCTAGTATTAATATGAATGTCTGTCAAAACATAATTTAAAAGAAATATTTCTGAAATTTCGCAAGTTTTAAATTTATAGAATAAACAAATAAAATGTATCTTTAGAATATCATCTTTAAAACCTTTTTTTATTTGCATTTACTAGTTTCTAAAAATCTCTTTTTTTATATAGAAAATAAAGACACTGGCATTGGAGATAACTTAAATTTTTGCTCATTCAATAATACTATATTAAATATTTCTATTTATGACGCAACAACATTCCTAGAAAAAAATATTCATACTTTCCCTTTGAAATGAATAAAAAGATTTTTTATCTCGTGGTGCTGATAATTAAACAAATATAATATATTTGTCTGTTTTATAAAAATGTGTTTTTAATATGCGTACGAAATTAATTAAAAATTTTTCCTCCAGAAAGTTTTGATACAAGACAGAATATAAAAAAAAAAATTTGAACCGTTTTCAATTGTTCGAATTTGGAATATCATTTTTATACATTTGAGAATGAATTTAAATGCAAAGTTACATGCTTTACATAATATGTAACATATTATATTCTTGACCGTAAAAGAATACTTTGTTAGTGTGAAATAATATTTGCCTAATTAAAAAATATATATTTCATTCTTTTATAAATCAGTAAATATTTAAAGAAAATAGAATATTTATGTACATGTGTGTGTGCATGTGTATTTTTACAATAAAAAAATGGAACCTTTAGGAAAATAGAAAAGCTGCAAATAAAAGATGGCTTTGTAATATTTTACGAGGGCCAGTGTTGAAGTTTTAGAATCTGGTAACAGAAAACAATTGTTATCATCTCAAATTATTTTTATTAAACTTTTTTTAATTTAATTCTTTTTATCAGTGTAAAAAAAGCTGACAAATGCGAAAAAACACAAAAATAGCATTAAAAAATTCGTTAAAATTCAAAAATCGCTACACGAATTTTGAATAAACTATATTGAAAAGTGAGGAAAATTTACTCTATTGAGTTAAATGAATGAAGCCGTATTCCTTTCACTAATTTGGAAAAATCACCTCGAAACATAAAAATGAATATTTCATATACAGAGGTACCTTTCTCCTAAATTTTGTAGCAAGCTCTTCAGAACAACGCTGACATAAACTTTTCTCTTTATTACTATAGAAGACTACTTCTTAGAATCAGCTTTCAGCGAATTCATCCGTTTTCATTAGATTGTTTTCAAAGAATTCCCGAATAATGTTTCGTACACACACAGTTGAGTTTAAAATAAAATAATGAAAGCTTCCTTTTTGTTTAAGCAAATATCTTCATGAGAAAACGAATTAAAAAAAACACAAATATCAACATATATCGCATGAGTTGAACATTGCCGGAACTTTTGATAGAAACTAAATGAAATGACTATTTGAGAGAAAATGCTAGTTTCTGGAGTTAGGTGTGTAATACATCAATATACGTAATTTAGTTATAGAATTACAGGGGAATTTCTAAACTATGTCATCCAACTATTAAAGTTTTTTTAAAGAATTTCGTGCATTAAAAGAAGAAAATTGTTTTTTTTTTATTGAGAGATCATTTCGTGACGTATTATGAAAATTGCTGCTTTTTAATTGATGGAGAGTGCTAAAGTTTTATTTGTTGCTATTAAAGATTTATTTACATTTTTTAATGCGAGAATCGAAATATAAAAATTGTGGCAGACATTAATTTCACGAAATTAACATTTAAATTATAATAAAAACACATGGTAAAAAGTCGAGGAAACTGGAATTAAAAAAACTATCAAATGAGGCAGAATCACAGGGATATTTGTTCAATTCCCTGGATAATGTCTATAATCTTTATAAAGCATGAAATTTTTATTGTGTCTCACTCTTAAGAACATTTTGATTCATGTTGTCATGACAGCTTCATGTGTTATGTAATCTTACTGTAATTCGTCAGCGAAAATAACTTGGTGCTTAATAACACACATTTCATCCAATACAATAAAAATATAACACTACACATCATTTGCCATACCAGGAAATACATTAGAAGTAGATATCCACATTGCTTTAAAATACGTCATATTCATACATATATATTTCTTTTGATTAATGATCCATATTAAAAATAAGGACCACCGAATTGGAAGTAGCTTTCTAGTTCCTATCACATAATACAGAAAATCTTAATTCTAATAATTTCTTTTCTTTATAAGTTTTTCTTACCTATTGAACTAATGGCATAAATTGTAAATATTTTTAGTCGCATTATTTTGAGCTTTTAAAACATATTGAAGTATATATGTGTAATTTCAAACTAATTTTAATCGCATGACCATGTGCATTTAAGATGTTTATTTTAAACAAACATTTTCCATGTTTTTTTTTTTTTTTTTTGTAAATTTAATCACGGGAAGGGTTCAATTAAATAAAGCTGTCGTTTACACATATAAGAATGATCGTTAATCTAAAATGAAAGTTTGTGTATCTCGGTACTTAAAACAAGGCAAAAATGAATTAAAAACTATTTTTTATTTTATTTGAAAAATATTAATATGAAAGAAAGTTATTTTTCGTCTTTTTACCTTTCTATTTTTTCACTTTTTGAATATTTATTTTTTGATTTAGATCGCATAATTCTTTTTGGCCTAATAAATTTTACATAGTTTTTTAAATACTTAAATTCAATTTTCATTTTATCTAATCTGATTCATCGCAATTGTACAATCATCTTTTTCAGCCTTTCTTTAGAAATTTAAAATAAATTTATTTTGGTAATTGAAGATATTTTATGCTGAATAATGAAGAAAAATTAAATAGAAACTTTTCGAAAAGGTCAATGTCTGCAACAAATTCATACAATTTCAATATACTTTTTTTTTTCAAAAATTTTCAGGAATTTTGCGGTTTTAAGGTTTATATATTATTGGAAATAGCTATGCTTTTATTAAAAATATTAATAAAATACAAAGTCATACAACTTAAATACGCCTAAAGCTGACCGTATTCTTCTAAAATTCATGAATAATAGAAAGCTTATAAATATTTTTCGCCTATTATCTCCCAAAATATTTTATCGCGATACCTGAAACTTTATCAGAAATAATGTTATAAAAAAAGAAATCTATTGAAAAAATAAAATTCGTTGAAACAATCATTGCAAAACATTGAACTTTCATTAAGTAGCATAATGATATATAATTATCAATTTTATTTATTTATTTTTTTGTATGCTAGTCAATTAAAATATCATTTTACGCACAAAATATACACTTAATATAACAAAGTGCTAAATATTTTTGTTCCACTTCTGTATTGTGATCTTTTAACATCGCCTTGGCGACAAACACAGCCCACGCCAATTATACGCCAATCGGCAATTTAGTGTAACCCCTGCTCACGTGTTGTGTGACGCAGTGGATTGAGAGAAACGGTCTCTTAGCAACAAGCTCTAATGCTGCAACAAGCGGTGACTCTTAAAAAAAATAAACATTCCATTAAATTTACAGTCTACTTGCTTTTTCTTTTTAATTTAGTTTTTCTTTTTAATTTAGTACACCTCCGTACATTTGGTCCTAGCGACCCGGAGGTATGAACGAGCCAGTGTCTTTTCTATTGAATTAAATATTGAATTTATCGAATTTCGTCAACAAGATGAATAATGTCGGAAAGTGAAATAACATCGTTAAACAGAAGGCGAGAGAATATCAAGGCCCAAGTCACTAGAATATTTAACGCAACGGATGGAAAAACATTTAATTTATCCGAATGGAAAGCCCACCTGGACTTACTGTCGAAAACAGAAGAAAAGTTTGAAGCTCTTAAACTAGAGTATTATAGAATAATAGAGGAAGAAAAGTTGGAAGAAACTGAAAAAAATATTGAGTCAACTGGACGACGATATTCTAAAACTAGAGGTAAGCTTAAAATCCTCTATTAATGCTTATTATGAAATTACTGATTCTAATAAAAAATCCATTGAACAGGACCAAGCTAAAATATCTAGCATTAAGCTACCTAGGGTCATATTGCCGGTTTTTAGTGGCAGAATTGAAGAATGGTCCGTATTTAAAAGTACTTTTAATGAGCTTATTAATGATAATTCAAATTAAAAAGATAATGAAAAATTATTTTATTTGCGTTCTGCTTTGACTGGTGAAGCGAGGAGTTTGCTTACACCAGATGAAAATTATGTTTCACTTTTCAATGCGTTAGAACAAAGATACGAGAATAAAAGAGTTATGGTAGATTGTCATATAAAGAATATTTTAAATCTTTATGTAATTAAACAGGAGTCCGCTAAGGATCTCCGCATTTTATTAGATATTGTAAAGAAAAATTTAAGGGCTTTAAAGATATTAAAATATGATAGAGATAATTTCTCGAACGCAATTTTGCTGAATATTATTCTAAATAAACTAGATAACGAAACTCGTAAACAATACGAACTAACATTAAAGGATAATGAAGTGCCTAATTTTGATGAATTTTTAGAATTTCTTGAACGAAGATGTCAAATCTTAAATAGTATACGTTCTAACGTATCCTCTAAATATACTGCAAAATCCTTATTCATAAAAACAAGCAAACCTCAAAGTAAATGTTGCGTAATATGTAAAACCGAAAACCACCCCTTATATCATTGTGTTAAATATAAAAACATGAAGTTAAGTGAGCGAATTAACCTTGTTAAGAAAAATAAACTTTGCTTCAATTGTTTAAGTTCAGCCCACCTCATTAATTATTGTAATTCAAAAAGCACTTGTCATGTTTGCAAGAGCGCAAGCCACCATTCATCATTACATAATTATACAACACCAGTAAACAATCCTATAAACAATCTCCCAATACATGAAGCAATAAATAGCAATTTTGTTTTGGAAGATTTATCACAAAACGAAACTACTGCTCATTCATTTTTTTCGTATGAAAATGATAATAATAAATCTGTTTTAATTAGCACTGCAATAATTTATTTGACAGATGTAAATGGCATCAAAATTCCTTTCAGGGCAATATTAGATTCCGCATCTCAGAATTGTTTTTGTACATTTAAATCAGCACAAATATTAGGCTTGAAAAAAGAGAAAATAAATATTCCTGTAAGTGGAATAAATAAATTGCCTATTTACATTAAATCTAGAATCAAATCAAAGTTGTCAAATAAAATGAATAGTGCCAGTTATGATATTGAGTTATTAATCGTTCCAAACATTTGTGATTTCACGCCCTCGAAAAAGATAAACATATCAGATTTAAAAATTCCAGCAAATATTTGTTTAGCGGATAAAATATTTAACATTCCAAGCAGTGTGGAGATAATTATCGGTGCTGAACTGTATTTTTCTCTTTTAAATGAAGAAAAAATAAAGTTAGGCAATAATTTATATTTGCAATCAAGTATTTTTGGATATTTAGTATCTGGGTGTATTTATGACAAAACAGTAAATAATAATAATAACAATCATTGTTTCTTAACAAAAAATCTTGAATTACTTAATGACACTTTGAAGTCTTTCTGGGAAACTGAAGAAGTACAAAATTTAAAACCCTGTAACAGTGAAGAATTAGAATATTGTAATGATCACTTCGATAAAACGCACTTCAGAAAACCGGATGGTAGGTTTGTGGTCACGATGCCGTTTACACCACAGGTTTTAGAACCCGATTTGGGAAATTCCAAAAATCTTGCTTTGAAAAGATTAAACTCTCTGTGGCAACGTTTAGATCGAGATCCTGTTATGAAAAATTTATACACAGAATTTATTAAAGAATATAGAGATTTAAATCACATACATGAAATAAAAGAAAACACGAACTTTAATGATGGCTATTACTTACCACATCAGAGCGTTTTACGACCCTCTAGTAAAACCAGAAAACTACGCGTCGTTTTTGACGCTAGTGCCAAGTCAACCAACGGAAAATCTTTGAACGATTTATTATGTAAGGGTGGAGTTCTGCAAGATGATCTTTTTTCGATATTAATTAGATTTAGAAAGCATATTTATGCTTTTACTGCGGATATTAAACAAATGTTTAGGATGATAGAAATAAATCCATCCCAGTACAAATATTTAAAAATTTTGTGGAAAGACAGTATGTCATCCCCGGTTAAGGTATTTCAGCTAACAACAGTTTCGTATGGAACATCTTGTGCTCCCCACTTAGCCACCAAAGTATTACAACAATTAGCTCTAGATGAGAAAATGGAATTCCCGTTAGCATCGAAAATTGTTTTGAAGGACTTTTATATGGATGATTGCCTATCGGGCTCATCCAATTTAGAAGAATTCAGATTAATGAAATCGCATTTAACAGAACTCCTCCTAAAGGGAGGGATGGTTTTACACAAATGGTGTACCAATGAGGTCCAATCTACTGATAATCACATGTTTCCCCTGGACAGAAATTCTGAAGAAATAACTGTTAAAACATTAGGGATGTTGTGGAACAGTTTCAATGATATGTTTAGGTATAAAGTTAATATCAACACAAAGAGAGATTTCACAAAAAGAGATGTACTTTCGCAAATTGCCCGCATTTATGATCCTCTCGGTCTCTTAGGGCCAGTGATTGCTAAAGCAAAAATATTCATGCAGGAGCTATGGCTTCTTAAAATAGAGTGGAATGAGAAGCTGCCCTCTCATGTTGCCAAACAATGGGAAGCCTTCCTCGAAAGTCTTAAAGAACTGGAATCCATTGAAGTGCCAAGATGCTTCCTAGCTGTGAACCAATCAGTGGTGCTAAATGGTTTCGCAGATGCGTCTTCCAAGGCTTATGGCGCAGTGATATACATGCAAACATCTAGTTCTAGTGAAACCATCAGTCACTTATTATGTAGTAAATCCCGCGTGTGTCCAACCAAGGTAATAACGGTGCCTCGTCTCGAACTGTCAGCATGTCTTCTTCTGGCTAAACTCACTAACAAGGTCTTAAACTCATTAGACAAACAAATAGCTTCAGTCAATTTGTTTTCTGATTCAACTATTGCTTTAGCTTGGATAGACACTGCTCCTCATCTCCTGAAAACGTTTGTGGGAAACCGCGTTGTGCAAATTAAGGAACAAACTAAGAACTTTCCATGGTTTCATATTCCGTCAGAACACAATCCAGCTGACTTGATATCAAGAGGTGCAAGTGTGGAAAACCTGTTTTCTAACCAGTTGTGGTGGCATGGCCCGCCTCTTTCAATTCTTGAAGGAACAATAGCAAAAACTGACTCTAATATAAGTGACATTAAAGATGAACATTATTCTAGTGAGCTTAAAGCTCCCAGCAACTTGACATTCGCTATTCATACTGACTCTAATTTCTGTGATAATTTAATTAATCTTAGCAATAATTTCAAAAAATTAATTAGAATTTTAGCTTATATTTTCAGATTCATACATAAATCTAAAAAAGCAACATCTGCAACCGGCCCTCTGTTGCTGGAGGAATTAAGAAAGGCAGAGGTTTATTTAATAAAAAATGAACAGGTAAAGTATTTCAAAAATGAAATTTCGGCCCTCCAAGCGGGATCTTCGGTTCATCGCGCAAGTAAGTTAAAATTCTTAAATCCCTTTTTAGATGGAGATAGCTTATTGAGGGTGGGAGGAAGACTAGCAAAATCAAATTTGAATTTTGACCATAAACACCCCATTATACTTCCGGCGAGCTGTCGCTTGACGAAAATAATTTTTCAATATTATCATAAACGAGATTTTCATGTAGGACCCCAAGCTCTTTTGAACACAGTGCGTCAAAAATATTGGCCACTTGGTGGCAGAAATATTGCGCGTAAAATTGTACATGAGTGTTTACAATGCTTTAAAATTAAACCTATAACGGCTAGTCAAATGATGGGGGATCTCCCTCCTGAAAGAATAGTGCCCAGTTCCCCATTTTCAAATGTGGGATTATATTTAAGTGGGCCTTTTGAAATAAAATATAAAGGTCAAAGAAAGGGTACTTTTCAGAAAATCTATGTTGCCATATTTGTATGTATGGTCACTAAAGCTGTGCACTTGGATTTTGTCTCAGATTTGACATCCGAGGCTATAATAGCGACTCTAAAAAGATTCTTCGCTCGTCGTGGGAAAAGCTCTGTAATCTTTAGCGACAATGCTACAAATTTCGTTGGGGCTTCAGCAGAACTAAAACGTTTACGCAGACTTGTTACTAGTGATGAAGTTTCGAACTTTTTAGCTTCTGAAAGTATTAACTGGAAGTTCTCCCCTCCTAGGGCGCCAAATTTTGGTGGCCTTTGGGAGGCAGGAGTCAAATCTTTCAAATACCACTTAAAAAGAGCTGTGGGCTCAGCTCATCTCACGATCGAGGAATTCCTGACAGTTATCACACAGATAGAGGCTATTTTAAATTCGCGACCACTTTGTCCTTTGTCAACAGATCCTGACGATCGTCAGGTGTTGACGCCTGGTCACTTCCTCATAGGAAAGCCTCTTAATTTAATTCCAGAACCCAATTTAAGTGAGGTCAAAGATAATTTGCTAAATAAATGGCAAAGGACTCAAAAATTAACGCAGTTAATATGGAAACGTTGACAGAATAATTATCTGAGCCAGTTACAAGAAAGAAACAAGTGGCTATTTAAAAAGCCTAATATTCTGCCAGGAATGCTAGTTTTGCTTAAGGACTCACAATTACCCGTTTGCACTTGATCACTAGGCCGCATTAATAAGGTTTTCCCAGGCGCGGACGGGATAGTCAGGGTAGTTGAAGTTCGTACCGCTAAGGGTAATTTTAAATGACCTATTTCAAAAATAAGTATATTACCCATTTATTATCATATATCCTAAACTTTAAATGTGCTTTATTATGTATTAATTTTTCATGTATTATTTGTGTTTATTTATTTTATTTATTTATTTTTGCTTATAATCTGTATCATGTTGTGTTATTACTTGTATTGCATATGTATCTTGAAATATAAAAATATTTCAACGCCGGGCGGGATGTTCCGCTTCTGAATTGTGATCTTGTAACATCGCCTTGGCGACAAACACAGCCCACGCCAATTATACGCCAATCGGCAATTTAGTGTAACCCCTGCTCACGTGTTGTGTGACGCAGTGGATTGAGAGAAACGGTCTCTTAGCAACAAGCTCTAATGCTGCAACAAGCGGTGACTCTTAAAAAATAAATAAACATTCCATTAAATTTACAGTCTACTTGCTTTTTCTTTTTAATTTAGTACACCACCGTACAATTTTATTATTTCCAGTTGCAAATTTAGAAATCTTCTTAATGGTTCACCCATTCCAGTAATTATTTCAAAGTTTAATTACTTGGTTCTGCTTAATTAAGTAAAGCTATAAATTATTCGCGCCGAAAATAAATTTTATCTGCCGGTGACTTTATTGTCTTCATTATGTAATGTAAGAGTATAAGATAAAAATCAGATAAAATACAATTAAGATGTGTAAAATTTTAGACTTCATTCATTTTCAAAATATCCAACACATGTTTTAAGGTTTCTTGCTATGTAATTATAAGAAAATATGTTTTCATATAATAAAATGCATTTGCAATGTTATAGGAGAAAATAGAAAATAAACAGAAAAAGAAATAGTATAAAATACTTATTGTAATTACAAATTAAATATATTTCAACATATTTTTAGATGATGTTAGAATTAAAAGCTTTTTAAGTACAAACTGCAAAATTTATTTAATATTAGAAATTAAATTTTCTTTGCATCGAAACTTTAAATTAACCGATTTAGCTGAAACTTTGAACGCAAGTGTCACCTTAATAACGATTCAATATTATTATAAGTATAGAAAGAGTACAATATACACTGATAAAAATATGCTGCATTTTGCTGCAACGCACTCCCCTGCTTGCATAGAAAACGTTTACTTGGCCGTGAAATGGAGCTTTCTCATTGGTGGAATAGAGATATTATATACAAGTGGTGGAGTGCGTTGCAGCAAAATGCAGCATATTTTTATCAGTGTAGTAGAAAACACAGTCAGTGTAGTACACAACATTTAAATTTTAATACTTCAAGTTAAAATTTTAAAATTCTAATCATACGAATGAGCTTAAATTTTGCCGACAGTCCTGATGTCAATTTAATATTTCTGTGATTTATGGCATATAGCAGGTACTTTTTCACAGGACAACATAAAAGATAAGTTCAAATCTTGAAAGTAAATTTTAAATTAGTTATCTGTGTTTTAAACATTGTTTATGTGCGTATTTTTAGTGGTACTTGCATTTTATTTTAATTAGAGAGACATATAAATAAAAAATATATCTTGGAAAGATTTTTGCTTATAAGGAGAAATTTTAATTAAATTTCTATAAAATTAATGTAAATTATTGCGATACACAACAGCATTTTTAAATCCAAAAGAAAGTGCGTAATCGTATATTTCTTTTAGAGAGCCACAGAAATAATTCGGATACAGTATCATCTATACGCAATAATTTTATTTTAAGTTCAATTAAACTTATATTACCGATTTACACAACAGTGTGTTTTTTTTTCAATTAAGGATAATTTGAGTATTATTTATTTTTACATGGTTGCTCAAATAATAAAAGTTTTTTTTTTTTTAATGTATTTTTATTTTAAAATTTTTATTTCAGAAAGGCTACAGAAATTTCTCGTCAATCTAATTTTTACCTATGGTAAGGCTGAGCAAAAGCAAGGAAACTTTGAAGCTGTCCTTTCGCTTTTGTTTCTTTGTATGTATCACGCGTTATATTTAAAGCATAATGTTATTATTTTGAGACAGTGTTGTAAAATAAATTAAACATTTATCACTGTTTGAGTATTTTATGAGTAATACACCCGAAAAAGCAGCAAAGCCCATTGAAACATCAAAGCAGTAACTTTGTCCACATGTATCACAAATCTCTCCAATGTGCGTCGTTTGAAATGTGTAAAGTGACCCTGCTCATAGTTTTACAAAATGTCACAAGTATACTTAATTAAGATTTCTCTTTGATATGCGTCACAGAGTAACAGTCATTTTTTTCACTTTGATGTTTTCTTCAAAAGCCAGACAAATACAGTCAACAGATGCCTTTTTTTAATAATGACACAGTCATTTGTCACATAACAGCACACAGTGGTTTCAATAAAAAATTACGATCTAAAAAATTACTTTTTAGACAATTGAAGATAAATCATATAATAGTTCACCATAACAATTCCGTTTTTTGTGAACACATGTGACATTACATGTTTTGAATGTGCTATGTGGATATTCCTTTTTCCTACACCTGTATTTTTTGATCAAAATATTTTACCATGTGTTAAAAAGAAAAAGAAACTATTCGGAAATTTGGATCCAATTTTTCATTGTCTGAGTTTAAATATTATTAGTGACCAAAAGTCCGTACTAATTATTTTAAATTTATTGTAACATAGGGATCCATTGCGTTCCTTCAGGGAAGCTAATCAAAACTAATCTAATGACGTTGATAAAATTACACAAAGGAAGAAAAGCATGGAAGGGAACCTCAAAACAATCATTCCGACATATATTTGTAGGGTTACAAACCATATTCTCCTATGTTTTATATACAACACTGGAATTACATACGGTATTTTTGTTTTGTTTTTAATGTACGGTATCTATAGCTGTTTCTATAAATCATTGACGTATATAAAAAATCAATTTTTGGATACAATATCATGCACATTTTCAATTATTCCGAAATTTGCTGAATATATTTAAATTTTTATGAGATTTATGTGAGCAGTATTATATAAAATTACTAAGAGGCCCAAAATGCAAAGCAATAAAAATTAATACAAACATTGCCAGCTAAAAATTGAACTTCCACAGTCCTGAGAGAAACATTACAAGAAACAAACAAACAACAAAAAAAAAACTGCTGAAAAGTGCTATAAAACATCTCAAAAATATGTCAGCCTATATAATCAAAGCTAACGATATGAATGCATTTATTCAAAATGCTTAAAAGTAATTTTGATAGTTCTAGAAGTACTTAAATTATTTTAAAGGGTGTACATCAGTTTCTCAAAGGACTGAGATGGTTTAGAAGAGATATATACTTGATAATATGCACTTCTCATAGATTCATTAAAAAATAATACTATTACATTACAACATTTTTTTGTGGACTATCTCTGTTATATGAATGTCATACATATATATAAAGATTTTTCATTTTTTGCAAATTTTTTGTGCTTCCAAATTGCATTACTTCCAAATTTACTACGTATATAAACGTGCTATACTTTATGAAAAACAATTACAGCCTGTTTTAGTGAAATTCGATTTTCTTATCCAAGAGATGAATTAGGTCTTTCCTTAACCCGTCGGTAGTCGCGTGTCGGTCTTTTTGCAGCCCGTATGACTTATCATCTCCTAACTTGTATCACATTGCATATACAACGAAGATCTACCAAGTAGATGACTTTGAAGGTTTCTCGAGCACCTTAGTGAAGTAACAGGACACCACTCTTTTTCTTTTAGGTACATTTTTAGAAACTAAGTTGAAATTGGCGAAAAAGTCTGTGTAACAATCAGTAATGTCAGTTCATTTTTACTTTTTCCAGTTACTCCAGATCTCATGAATAAAATGCATAATTTAAGAAAACTGCAGATTTATGCCTTCATTGAGATGTTATTTTCTTATATTAGGTGAAAAATATTTCTTATTATGCATATTTGGTATGTGGGGGGGGCAGCGGCGAAAAAACCGAGCGCGACTAATGACGTTGTGAAAAAAAGTCGCGACTACTCGCGGGTTAATTAACCCAAAACACGGATTTGAGATTCAAGGTAATAAGTGTATAGAGAGAGTATTAGTGTATTAGTGTACAAAGAGATTGGTCTCTGTTTCGTTTAAAAGAATATGATTTTATTTTAAGAAGAATGTAATGTTAAATAAGTTCTTTTAAAAGACATTTTTTTAATATTGCAAGTCTAAAACAAAATGAATTTTTTTTTTTTTTAAATTCAAAATCAAATATATTTATATACAAGTTTGATGAAAAAATTAAAACTTATCTAAATAAAAGATGAAGTATTCAGACATATATTTTAAACTATTTCAGAAGAAATCGTATACGTTTTATTCAGAATGGAATTTCCTTCATTTACACAAATCCCAACCTTTATTTAAAGCCAAGTTTAGTGTGAATGAGAATGATAATTTGATAAATGATATGAGATTGATAGAAAAACTAAAATAAGACATAATTTAAAATAGTAAATAAAGTCTGTGCAAAAATATTTAAGAATAGAAAACTAACGATTAGAAATGCACAAATAATGCATGAAAATGTAGCAAAAAAGATTGTCAATTGCATTTTAGTTAACAATAGGTATATTGCAGAAATTGTAAACGACAGGATTTTTGCAAAGTGTACTAAATTTCTTATTAAGAACAGAGCAATGAATTGAGGATGCTTTGGGGACACAATTCCACGAACATCTGTCTACAGATTCGAAAGCAGTAGACGAAATAGCAAGGCTGATGTGTAAATAATATATCTCGCGCTCTATATGAGCAATTCGATGGCAAGTCCCTTGAATCAAAGTTCTCAAACGAGCAAATTTTGTACGAATAATACCTTATAAATCCTACTTGATTTTTAAAAAAATACAACTCATGGAAAGGAAATTAGGAATAACTTTCTTGCGCCTACAGTCACGTAGGAAATGCAAGTGCTCAAAAAACCTATACATTTTTATTCGTAAATTACAAAATCTGATGGTTTGAGACATAAAAAAGCGAAGAAAAATAAAAACAATCACGGTGGGATCAAGGCCAATTGACGCCAAATACATTAAAATTCAAAAACGCCTTTGTGCAAAAAATTTATAAGAATAGAAAACCAAGGATTAAAATTGGAAAAAAATGCATGAAAAGTACCACAATCTCTTTTTGCTAATTTTTCATGTATTATTTGTGTATTTCTAATCATTGGATTTCTGTCATGAAAGACGGTAGTATTCTTGTGACACAGCCTTAAACCTGAAATCGTATCGTAGAATGAACGAAGTGCAGAACTCATGTATACAGCTAACTTGAAATCAAAGGAAATGCGAAAAGCCGCCTTTTACTAACTCAGCAAACATAGCTTATATTGTTCTGATTTTTTAAACACAGTCTTATACCTGCAGTCTAATATTATTCTGAAATTTTTAGAATTCAGCGTGCAGTATATATCGAGATCTGTAAACCCATTTTTAAACTCTTAGCGATAGTGTAAGTTTGTCTTTTTTCCCCCTCCCAAACGGCCTAGAGTTTCTTAAAGGTTTATATATAATATAAATCTGTTCTTTATGAAATGAGTAAGACTTACCTAGTTTCTAGGAAAATTCTTGTTTGTTATATAATTCCCATGAAAAATTTAACTATATTTTCGCATTTCTATGGGAATCTCAATGCACATACTCATGAAGTCATTTACGATATTCATGCGCATGCTTGCCTTTTCTTTACCTTCTTTTGTTTTTAGTCCTTTCCGCAAGAATCTTGCCAGTCGTATGTTACTGGACTCTAGATCCAAAGGTTATTTGTTCTACCTTTCCAACGCCTTTAACTTTTTGTTTTGATCTTTTTTTATGTTAGTTAATAAAGTATAGTTGACCCTTATTATCCATTCCTTTCCATTCCTTTCTATTTTTATTGTGAATAAGATGACAAGCTGAAATTTTATTTTTATGTATTTATTTTTTTTTAATTTTGGATCAAGCAATTTATGCTATTTAGGATAATTTAAGTATAGTAAAATTTTATATGATATATAATGACCTTACCAACCAACGGGTGACAAAAATTCAACTTCGAGTACGTTGAATTTAAAGATAATTGACGTTAAATTTGAACATGAATAATAATTTACTGAATTGAAATAGAAAATTGTCGCTTGTTTCAAAACTTAAAAAAAAAAAAAAAAAAAAAAAAATAGATTGCAGCTTTTTTAAAATTTATAATTAATCAATATTGATTATTATTTGAAAAAAATAGTTTATCTATTTAAAACATAATTAGAAAATGAATTATACTTCTTTACATAAAAAGAAAAAAGCTTATATCCAGGTCATCTGTGCACTTATTTTACTTTTTTTTTTTTAATTTTGTCACTTATACGGCTTAAAAAAAATTAGAAGAAATAAGAGTATATTTTGGTGCGGGAGGGAGACATGATGTTGTTTGAAATCGAAAGAATATTCAACTTACTACTATGTTTGCAAGAAAATTTTTAGTATTGTAATATTTTTATTAATATGTATGTGGCGCAATTGTTTTTGATTATGTTATATAAAGAATATTATATCCGTTTTCTGCAGTAAAATATTTTTTAGATATTTTTAAAGCAAATATTAAAATTAATTAAAATATTTATTAAAAAAATTAAATCAAAAATTAAAATAAACAAGTGTTAACAGCTTAAATGATCAATTTTTATGCATTTAGATCATAAATCAGTTGAAAACTTTAAAATAATTACATTATTAATATTCATAGTTATATATATCAGAAACTACGAATTTCAGCGTCAGTACCAATATCATATATATATATATATATATATATATATATATATATATATATATATATATATATATATATATATATATATATATATATATATATATAAGGGTGTCCCTAAACAAATGGTATATACGCTAGGGGGTGATAGAACACATCAAGACGAGTAATAGTAAATAGGAAACCAAGAGTTCCAAACGTTTTCCAAAGGAGATAACCGCAATTAAAGTTTGGGGTCCAAAATTTCAAATACTCATAAAAAACGGAAAAATTGGTCGATTGATTTGCGGTTTTCACTAAAATTATTCTTTATGTTGGTATTTTCTTGAAAATAAATTATAAAGATAAATTTCGAAAAATGCCGATAAAGGGCGCTTTAGACTTTGAAGTAATGAAAAACTATTTTTTGCCGTGATTTTTTGCATCTCATTAAATGGCTTCGTAAGCTTAGACTTAAACTTAAATTTTGAGCTCAAAATCTGAATAGTTGGAAGCGGTTAAGTAGCACAAACTTAACGGTGATCAGAGGGTTTAAATTTCAAATGATTATAAAAAACGTAAAAATTGGTCGATTGATTTGTGGTTTTCACTAAAACTATTTTTTATGTCGGTGTTTTATTGAAAATTAATTATAAAGATAAATTTCAAAGAATGCCGATAGAGGGCGCTTTAGACTTTGGATTAACGAAATAATCCATCCTAATACTATTTTTTGCCGTTATTTTTTGCACCTCATTAAATGGTTTCGTAGGCTTAGATTTAAACTTAAATTTTAAGCTCAAAATCTGAATAGTTGGGAGTGGTAAAGTAGCACAAACTGAACTGTGTTTAGTGGGTTTAAATTTCAAACGAAACGGAAAACTATAAAAAAACAGAAAAATCAGTCGATTCGTTTGCGGTTTTTGCGAAAACTACTCTTCAAATCAGTGTTATCTTGAAAATAAATTTTAAAGATAAATTTCACAAAATGCCGATAGAGTGCGCCTTAGACATTGGAGTAGCGTACAGCTATTTTTAACCGCTATTTTTTTAAATCTCATTAAATGCTTAGATTTAAATTTTGAGATCAAATTCTGAGTCGTTGAGAGTGTTTAAGTAGCGGAAAAGTGAACTATGTTCGAAGGGGGGGGGGGATAAATTTCAACTCCTGAACACATTTCAGTTTGCGCTTCTTAACCTCTCCCAACGATTCAGAATTTGAGTTCAAAATTTAAGTTTAAATCTAAGATTTCAAAAACATTTAACAGGTTTTGAAAAGCATTTAATTAGATACAAAAAATAACGGTTAAAATTTGTTGTTGGTTTCTCTGAAGTTTAAGGCGCCCTCTAACGGATTTTTTTTTTTAAATTTATCTTTAAAATTCCTTTTCAAGAAGATACTGACTTAAAGAATAGTTTTATTTTAAACCGCAAACGAATCGACCAATTTTTCCGTTTTTTATTATCAATTGATATTTGAACCCTCTGAACACAGTTCAGTTTATGCTACTTAACCACTCCCAACTATTCAGATTTTGAGCTCAAAATTTAAGTTTAAGTCTAAGTTTACGAAAACATTTAATCAGATGCAAAAAATAACTTAAAAAGTAGTTGTTCGTTACTCCAAAGTTTAAATAGCCCTCTATCGGCATTTTTTGAAATTTATCTTTATAATTCATTTTCAACAAAATACTGACATAAAGAATAGTTTTAGTGAAAACCGCAAATCAATCAACCAATTTTTCCGCTTTTTATAATCATTTTAAATTTCAACCCTCTGAACACAGTTAAGTTTGTGCTACTTAACCGCTTCCAACTTTCAGATTTTGAGCTCAGAATTTAAGTTTAAGTCTAAGCTTGCGAAACCATTTAATGAGATGCAAAAAATAGTTTTTCATTACTTCAAAGTTTAAAGTGCCCTCTATCAACATTTTTCGAAATTTATCTTTATAATTTATTTTCAAGAAAATAATAATTTTAATCAACACCGCAAATCAATCGAGCAAATTTTCCATTTTTTATCTGTATTTGAAATTTTGGACCCCAAATTTTAATGGCGGCTATCCCCTTTGGAAAACGTTTGGGACCCTTGGTTTCCTATTTACTATTACTCGTCTTGATGTGTTCTATCACCCCCTAGCGTATATACTATTCGTTCAGGGACATCCTGTATATATATAGTACCTGTACCCTATATGGACACTTTAAGGAAAATGTATTTTTTTCACCCCCATGTACAAGTCAGAGGACTCCAAAAATGTGTGTCCACTATCCTTGGACTATTGACTATCATTATTAAAATTAGCGACCTTCTAATTATTCTGGTTTAATTTATATGATAAAAACAAAAAATGTTTACAAGTGTCCATATAAGGAACTACCTGTCCCTGTTATGGACAGGTGTTTCCTTATTGATTTCTGCACAGTGTGTATGGAATAGCCACTTTTCCAAGGGATTTTAGAGGAGAGGGAATAAAAAAAATGTATCTTAAAGTATTCCGAGGAGGAGGAGGGGACAATCGTGGGGGAGGAGGGGGTGTTAACTATCTTTAGAACATGTATTTTAGAAAGGGGGGGGGGCATTCTCGGTTTTTACCCTTCGAAGACCCATGCAAATCCCCTTAGTTACTAGTAAATATTATGAAGTAATATTGTTGGTTTTGCTTAAATATTTATTGCATCTCTCTGCGAATTTACATCTGTTATTACTCGGTGCTCACAGCATGGACAAATAGAAACTTTTTCACCATGGGCAGCAAGTCCCACATAATTCTCATGAACATATCTGCAACATGTGATCCATGGCCGCATGTTTGAAAAAGCATCAATACTGCAAAAGAATCAGTACCAGCTCGCCTTTGTTGAGGAAGTCATACCATTGGTACCTACGATTTCACAAAGAGATATCCTATTGGGGGGGGGGGGCTTCTTTTTATATTTCTGCAAGGGTTTTTTGGAGGAAATTTTTTGGGGATTGTTCAAATAGTACCTTTTTGATCAAAGATTTTAACGCTTTGATGACTTTTCAAGTTATTGCTTGGCAAAGTTGAATTTTCTTCTTTCTTACAGTTGTAGTCGATGGGGACATAAGCTGTCCATATCGGGAATAGGGCGTAGTTTTACTAAATGTTCCCAAATGAATGTTCCCAAAGTTTCCCAAATGAATAAGGAAAATTATGCAAAATATGCAATAGCAATCGAATATATGTTTTATTAGCTTTCTAAAATACCCCACTTTTCAACATTTAATGTAATTTTACCATATCTAATAAGAATTTAAGCTTACGAGTATTTAAGATCAGCACATCTCGAAACAACAGGTTTCCTCCTAAATGGCGAACAGCGCGCTTTTTTACACTTTCCAGCCTTAATTATCTTTTAAACTGCTTTTCTTCGCGAAAATGTTGAGCCATCTCTCGATTAAAATTATTACCTTTAAAAATATTAGGGGTGTCCATATTGAGACCCCCTGTCCATATAGGGTACAAATACCTTATATATCTATATATATATATTAAGCTTTATAAGTTTTGAATTTATACAATAACTGTGTTTACAAAGAAAATATGACTCATATCTAGTTTAAAACTAAGAAACTTATAAAAATTGAATTCATTACATTTTACATTCGCCGACAGGAAATGTGATTCAAAACACTTTCAGACTATTTTCTAAAAGATCTTCTGCCTTTACCAAAAAATGGAACAAATTGTTCAATTACACAGTTTCTGCCTAAAATGATTTGACGGTTTTTGCGAATAAAATAAATTCAAAAATATGACGGAAAGTAGCTAGTTTAGAATTTGAAAATAGACTTAAAAATAAACTTAGATTCATAAATGGGAAACTTTTTGTCGCAATTGCTTTAAAGTAACATCCTTTAAATACATCTGTTTTGGGATTAAAACCTGTAAATGTTGAATATTTCTCATTAAAAATTATGAAAAAAAAGTTAGTTTTGTGTATTTATTTTCTTGAATTCTACATCAAATTTCATAAACATATGCATATTTTTAATACTTTGATCACTAACCTAAAAAACAATGGTATCAATAAAATACCCTTAAAGGATTAAAAGTTTTAATGTTTTAACGCAATAAAAGTTTTGACGATCTGATGGCTCTAAGAATTTTAAGTATGAATTTTAAAAATAATGATATGAAATTTTAAAAAATGCATTTTTATTATTTATTTTATCATTTTATTTTTGTTCAATTTATAATAGCATATGCAAAATTTATCTTCAACATAAAAGATGCATAAATCTTTATTCACTGATGCTTTTGCACATGCATCTCTTTTAAATTCAAAATACGACTATTAAAATATATGATTTCAAATTTAAATGACGTCTTTATAATGCTTTAAAAAGTTTGTTTTAAAATTCAGTTTATTTATTTATTTTATTTGGTAAAGTACATTTATAGATATAAAACATGCTTTTAATTTTAGAATTCGTAGTTTAATTTATAATTTTAATTGAATCCATACTATGCGTTAAAATGCATTTATTTCAATAAATTGATTTATCTTTTGTATCACGTTATTCAAAATTGTAAGTAGCAGTTTTGTCTATGGTTCCTTTGAGTCAAATTATGCATTTCCATGCGTTTCACTTGGTTTAGCTAATTTGACGCTAAAAAGGTATTCACATAAATGTTTCTTACAATTTTGAATTTAAACAAAAAATAAATCTGTAGTTTTAAAAAAATACATTTCAATGCATGGTATGGATTCAATGAAATTTATAAATTGAACAACGAATTGGAAAATTAAAGGTATTTTTTATATGTGTAAATATACTTTACCAAATAAAATAAATAAAGAATTATAATTTTAAAACAAACCTTTTAAAGCCACATAATGGCGTCACTTAAATTTTATATCGTATATTTTAAAACTCATATTTTGAATTTATAAGAGATGCATGTGAAAAAGCATCAGTGAAAACTTTGTAAGTGAGAAAAGTTTTACACATCTTATATGTTGAAGATAACTTTTGCACATGTTTTAAAAAATAGAGCAAAAATAAAATGATGAAATAAATAATGAAAAAATGCATTTTTTAAATTAATAATATGGCGTCACTCAAAATTTAATTAGTTTTTAAATTCAAAATTAAAATTCTTAGAACCATAAGATAAAAAGCTATTTCAAAACTTTTGACCCGTTAAGGTTTTTTTATTGATCTTTATACAAAACATAATTTATTTAAAAGTTATCTTATTCAAAACATGTTGTTTTAGCTTCAGTGGTAAACATACGATTCAGCTGCTACATTCCCCAAAAATGTGTAAATTAATCCGTTTTGTATGCGAGTACATGTGTATTTGTAAAATAACACATTTGCAATAAAATGTACACTCATGTCGGTGTAATATAACTATGTTTTGAATTAATCCAAATGTTTAATTTGCTGATTCAAAATCTAAAAAAAAAATGGATAAGTGGTAGAAAATGCTGCTGATTTCGTAGAATTTTTACGTTACAGTAATTAAAAAAAACTGCATATTACACAAGTAATTGTGTATTTCCAATGCTACACAGAATTATGTGCAAGAATGTTTTAAAGAATATTCGTCAGAACAGAGCATTACCTAAGAATATGCGAACTAATTTTACACAGCTATGTGTATATGACATAGCATAACAAAATGTGAGTATATGACTCATTTAGGATAGCTGTTCTCAATATTATACAGAATCATGTATAATAGCAGTAAAATACACATAAATGTGTGTACTTATGGCAACTCAATAAACAGCAATACCTAGAAATTTGCCTTGTATAAGTAGTAGTTAAATATTCAAGATATCGGTTTAGAAAATCGCATATCGGGATATCAAATTCCATTTCAATAATTATTGAGGGTTTATTGAATTAAATAAAGAATTTCTCTTCTTGTATGTTTCATATTTGGTGGCAAAAATTGATTTGAAATGAATACGAAAATAACGCATTTTAGTTTATAAATAATGCTATTTTGTAACACTATTCTATGCATTTAGAACAATATTAATATAGAATAACGTGGAATAAATATATTTTTATACAATTCAGTTCTATGTAAATTAAGGTTACAATAAGTGAAGAATTACATGTGATTGTTCTACATTGAAATTTGTTTTCCGACAGTAAAAGTATTTAGTTAAAAATTTACATCCTAAATAAGAAGACACAACAATTTATTTTTTGTATGTTATACGGATATATATGCATTTAGTCCAATATACTTGTTAAACTATACATTTCTGCATTATTTTCTTTTATTTTACGTGCTTAAGCTGATTGATGTTCTACAAAATACACAGGAAAATGTGTATTTTAAAATTGAAACATTAAGGGGCTATTTGGGATTTTGCATGCCACTTTATACACAGAGAAAATTGGTTATTGTTTCATGAGTATAATTGTCAAAATGTAAATATTTATTTTTTTAGAGTGTATGTATTTTTGACCTCTGATGAATTGGCCACTTCTACATGAATTTTTTGTTGATTTCGAAGAAAATTTTCCATGTCAAGTAATTGATTTTAAAGAATTAGAGATTTAATAATAAAAGGAATTATGAATCATTTGGATTTACACTTTCATTTTCTGACGTTAAATTAATTTAAATTATATATCCCGAATGAAATTTTCCAAGGATTTATCCAAAACAAAATTAATTTTGGCAACTTAACTGATAATATGCCACCATCTTTATGCATTATAAAATCTGTAATATAGGAGCTATAAAATATTTTATGTTTTACATATTTTCCCTTATCTATAGAAATGTAAAATGATACAAAATAGTCTAAACTTATTCTTAAAGAATACAAATCGTTGAATAGCGAATTTATAGTACAAACATAAATATAACACTATTTTACTTCAGTAATTTATATTTTATCTCGACTGAATCTTTAGAACGTACTGAACTATTTCTTTTGTTGTGTTGAAACATAATCAGCAAATGCATCCAGAGGCAAAAAATGATATGGCATTTTGATTTGAAAAATTCCAATACGATAAGCCTTTTGTGTTAAAAGACCTGTAACATTACACAAAGAAACGTTATATGATTCTTTTTTTATTAATAATTATTGGTAATGTAAATGTTTTCTATTACGGAAACTCTTTGAAAAAGAATCATTTTTATTATTCGACAATTTTTGAAAAGAGATAAACTTTTAGCCCATGTGCGAATATTATTTATGTGTAATGCCATTAAAAGGTTTTACAGTTATTTAAAGAAAATATATTTGATGCCGTAGAAATGCTATAATATAGCCTCTAATTTCCTGATTACGTTTGACAAAGAAATTCCAAAATATATAATTTGTAAAATTAATAATTAGTTTTGAGAAATACATATATGAATGCTTTCTTCTTAAGATACATTTTCGACAGTATAATGTAAAGCGTATTTGTTTAATTATTTATTTATTTTAATTTCTAGAGATTATAAATAATTAGTGTAACACTGATTTTCTTTTACTGATATGTATATATTACACTGTTAAAAATCTTGTCCTAACTTGCATCAAATTTTGCTCAATAGTTGCCAATGCAAGATGGTGAAATCTTGAACCAATATATGGAGCTCCTGTTGAAACTCAATAGTTCCAATATTTGGAACGAGAATGAAGTAGGATGACAGATGTAAATTTTCCAAGGGGTGAAAAAAGTCCGGGATGCATTTTCAGAAAGAATCGCGTTTTGAGCACCAGCCTTGGCGAGTTGACGAAAGTGAGAACGTTCAGCTTGCTGCATCGCCAAACACCAATCGTCGTTTTGTTTTGATTTTCAAATCCGAAATCATTTTAATCTGAAAAAGCTCTTTGTTTTAAACTATGTTTTAATTGTAAACAACGGTGAATAACATTTCCTCATATTATATTCTTTCCTTGAAAACAGTTACGGAAAAACAAATGAACAATAAGCACGATCTCTTTGCAGAAGGAAGGGTTGCTATTCGGTAGGCGTATGACGTCACAAACAAGAAATGGTCAATGCTATGCAGCACTGACTTCATCTCCGCGAGAATCGTTGTTCTGGCGATAAGGTGCTCAAAACGGGATTCTTTCTAAAAATGCGTCCGGGCCATGATTCGAACCAGGGATGTATTGGCTGAAGCCGCCAATGCTCTTCCAACTGAGTCATCCCGGACGAACACTGAAAGACTATTTCACCCATATGACCTCAACGACCACAGAATCTGTTCTGATACTATGGATCAGCTCAACAGAAAATACCGAAGGTCAATATTTGGAACTGCAGAAATCGCTGTACATATAAAATTACATTAGATTAATTTTAGACACGATTATTCAATCGGTAAATTTATTATAAGAGATGTAAATTTTGCAGGTTTTTTTCACCCCTTTGAAAATTTACATCTGTTATAATTAATTTACCGGTTGAATAATCGTGTCTAAAATTAATCTAATGAAATCGGATGCTCTTTCGGAAGGAGATTTCGACATCTTATGATGGCAGCTACTGAGCACCAAAATTTTATTTAAACTAGAGCAAAATGTTTAACAGTGTAGTGAGCGTCGAAAATCGAATAGAATATTTTAAAAAATAAATATCTATGTTTTACATAAATAATACATGCATTGTATCTAAAGCGTAACGTTTTCAGAACTTGCTTTTATTACGATAAAAGTCATTGTGAAATTTGTGCAATAGTGTATTTTGATGAAAAATTACTCTAAAATGTTTTATTTAGAAAGGTGCGAGTTTTGACAGCTAAAACATTATGCTAATAATCCTTTTTGAAACCATACTCTACAGTGAAGTATTCATACTTTGTATTCTTCCATAAAATATTTTTTAAACTTTTTTTATTGTCAATATCCAAATATTTATGAATTTATAATGTCAGTTTCTAAATATTGTTTGGAAGAAGTCACCAATTTTTTACTTTGCAAGATATGTCTAAAATGATTTTAGTCTGAAAAAAATGTGTGTTTTTTTTTACTTTACTTTTATTTTTTCAAACAATACGTTACACGTATATATGAGGAATATTGAAAATTTCTTTCCATTTAAAGCAATATAGATTGCAATTTTGACTAAATAATATGAAAATAAATATGATTTATTTTCAATACACAGTTTGTCGAACGGTACTACTATACGCTGAGAATGCATTAAAGTTTGACGAAGTAGATATAAGTAGCCGATATAAATAGTACATAATCTTCATCAAAAAGAGGAAAATAGAACCTAATAAAATTTACATTTATTACAGATAGTTTTCAAAAGTTACTTGCATATTCACTAGAAGGGATGGTTTTAAAAATAGCATATAATTATTTGAAGTGTTTAATATATATCTTAAAATTAGCTAAACTATGAATAATAAGTAGACAGTTGTACAAAAGCATGCATAGTTATGCTATACTCTATATATCTTCAAAAATTTGGAACGATCCATGATAAATTAGCCTTTAAATTATCGTATAACAGTTTAAGTGTAATTGAATAATATTGAGTAATGAATAATATACTTAATTTTTAAGAGAACATCTACATATAGAAAATGAATTCAACTGTAATATTTTCACACTTAAACCAATGTATGACATCATATTTATATTCAGTTCTACATTTCAACTTAAGATACATAAAAGGAATTCACGAAAAAATAGTTGGCGATTTACATATGTTAAATATCTAGTGATCCCAATGCGTAATTCATTTTTCATCATTGAAAAAAAATAATTTTCTTTTAAAATATTTGACATTACGCAAACCGATTTCTGCTTTAACAACGCCTTTGTAGAAAAGTCTCAGTACCACAAATAACTGCACCATGATTGCCTAAGTGTTTGAGATATTCTAGCTATTTTACTCTAGAGAGAGATTTTAAAATCATTGCACATATCCAATGAATCTCTGGAATTATGTTAAATTCCTTTCATTGACACGAAATCTGCCAATCATGATTTGATTAGAGGATTACATTTGATTAGAGGATTTATATATATACAATATTTTTTTAACATAAAATAATAGTCAAAATACAGTAAATGGCAAATAATAACATGATGCATTCGCATTATTCCGGAAATTCCATCGAAGTAGGAAACATTCTTAATAACGTGCAATAATAATAATAAAAAAAAAACTCGATAAAAAAATTTTTATGTCGAAGTTTTATAATTTTAAAGGATACCCTAGTATTTTATTTAATTTATGAATCCCAGTCTTACTTAAATAATCCTGAATGATGTTCGCACAATTTCAGATGAATAAAGACATTTTTATACTTAAAAGATTTTATTTTATTTTTCAATTTCATAATGAAAAAGCATGAGTAATACAACAAAAATGAAAAACAAATTGAAATTCTCTAGAAAAAATATTGCATGAGTATTTATCAACAACATTTTATAGTTAAATTCGTTCTAAATTCAAATCCTTTAATTTGTTTATAACTTGCAAGTGATTTATGAACATAACATAGACAGTCTTTCAAAGTTATTTACTTGAAACTAATGTTATCACAATCCCTGTAAATATTTCATTACAGTATATTTGATTTGCTTCTAAGTAAACTTCAAAATATATATGTTGCATAATAATGGTAGTTCACTTATTTCGAGCACTAAACATTTATCAATCAAATTTGAAAAGCTATTTAATTGTTTGGTTAGACACTGATATAATATATAAATGCCATGCTGTTATCGAACACCGTTAGTAATTTATACAATCAATTTATACACATATTGCTCATTTACCACATCTCACGTTGTGTATCATAATTTAAAAATGTGTCATTAATATGATGTTTATGCAATTCTAGTGAGCATATAGAAATGTTGTATACATATTTTTCTTTCATAAGCTGTAAGAACAAGGCAATATTGTCAAGAAGCATGGCTTTAATTCAAAAAATATACATTTCTCTATTAAATATAAAACCAGGGAATTGAATAAAAAGCTATAGTGTGAAACCGGCAGTGACTGATATCTTAAGAATTTTTTTCTAGTTTAAATCTGAATTTTAAATCTATATTATACTTTTATTTGTTTTTATAAATACAGCAGATATGCATTCAAAATATTGAAGACAAAAAAAAAATATGCTATTTAAATCGAGTTTATATATTAAAATACATGTATATATAGATTGTTTCATTTTTCTAAACGTGTGATTTTCATATGACTTTGATTACGTCCTGAATGTTGAAAAAGATAAGGGTTAAATAGTGTTATAAAAGATATATATCTCAAATTTCAAGAAGATTAGATGATATTTAGGGATTTCATACTTTAATTCATAATTTTTGTCTAAAGCTAGTGCAATTTATATTGGAGTGTTTCGTGCTAATGGGCTTCTTTATGTTGCTTTCATCTTTTGCGGTAATTTAATTATAAATTAGGAACCAAAAGATTAATTATGCTGTTAGAAAAGTTCCTAGTGGTGCTTTTATTTAGTTCTCAGCACTTTTCACAGGAAGAGGGACTTTTAGCTTTTACCTACCATTATAAGGGAATGAAAAAAACAAAATTCATGCTACGTAATCCCACAATATTAAACTAAGGGAAGTGTAAAAGAATGCATTGTTAAATTCAGGGGACATACCGTCCACCCCCCCCCCCCTTTCGAGGAATGAAATTTATTCCAAGAAAGATTTGAGGCTTTGTTTTTTCAGTGGTCAAAAATTGTAATTTCAAAATGTCAAACGTGTTCTATGCATAACTTCACACATTTTTTACGGTAAAATAATGAAAATGGCACAGACATCGTGATTATAGCTACCCCTTCCTATAGTTTTATTAATTGTTCGAAATTATTTTGTAAATATCTATATTATAAAGGCCAAACGTCTTAGTGCGTAACGCATACGTTATTTTGCGAATGGAAACATTTTAAAATTTGAAATGAAATTTAAGTTTTACATTTTTTTCTTTTGCAAATTTTTATATTTCTAAATACCGCACATTTTTAATTTTTATACCATCGTATACGGAAAAATATTTATTTTAACGCAATTTGTTTAAAAGCTTTATCTTTATTTGTTTTTAAGTTATTAATTTTTATACCGTTTTTGAATTATAGCAACATGCGTATTCCTTTTTTATTAAAATGAAAATGAAAAAAGCTGAAAAAAGCAAATTAATGTACCTTTTTGTTGCCATTTTTTTCGTTTCCAAATTTGTTTTAGTTCATTTTTATTTTTTAGCAATCGAGATTTCAAGTTTTGAATTAAAATGATTTTGAATTGATTAAATTAAAATACCATTTTTTAAACGTGAACACGGATAAGAGAGGTGCATATATAAATTTTGAAGTTCTAAAAATAATGTCAGATATAGATTTCATGGGGCAAAATGTTCTACGATTGAGTCAGAATGGAGTACATTTTGTTATTTTACATTTTGGAATAACGTGCATAAGAGCCGTAATTGATAACATTACAATAATACAAGATCTTTATTACATTTTATTGTTTACATATCGATTAAAGTTTAATTTAATAATTTTTACAACTGAGTTTTATAGAAATGGTATTTTGTTAACTTTAGGTTAAATATTTTTTTAAGAGTTAGACTTACGAACATAAGGTGTATTTTTTATTGTGACTAATTAAGTAGATTTACTATAAATCAATGAAAGAGTTCCTTCTTAAACATTTTCTTTCGTCGAAATTCGACGGGTTGTTACGTTAATGTAACTGATGCAACTTACTGTAATGTAACTTTAATGTACTTAATGAAAATTATATGACTTTCATGTAATTATTTCAATAATAAAGCTTCATATATTATTAGTTAAAAATGTTTGTTCTCTTAAGCAGTCAATGGATTATCATATTTTAATTATTTTTTAAACTAATTAAGGGCATTTGAGTGGATATAGGTCGAATAAACATGTATCAGTTACATAGATTTTTAGATTAGAAAATACATTTAAACAGATATAGATTGGAAACCTTTTTTTTATTGTAAAGATATATAACTGTTTGGAAGACGCAATTGATGAAATTAAAATGCATTTATCTTTTTTTTAATACAAAACGTTAAAAAAAACGCACGAAAGATTCTAATAAAGATTTTTATAATTATAGAGTTAGACTTTTGTGTTATTAGTGCTTAAATGGCAATAAGAGCAACGATTTTACCCGTTTCGTTATTTATATGCTGTCCATATATTTCTTTATATAAAAACATAGAATTTAATACTCCCTTTTAAACTCATTTATTGATTTTCTTGGTACATCTTTATGGGATATTTGCACGAAATAACCCTTTAAAATTGAATTAAAGTATTTACTATTATCAGACAATCTGGTGCGTAAGTAAAATCTGTCAATACATAAATATTCTTATTCGGCCTTTTATTTATATTTATATATTTCTTTTATATATGTAAGTTACAACTACAAAAACCGTTTTTGAATTTACACATACATATAGATGCCATATATAAATGAAATTTAATAAATTACATATAAATGTATTCTGTCAATAAGGCAGTAAGCTTATTTCGTTTTTTACGTGTACTTATCTGTTTTACTTTGTAAATTTTATATCACTACTACTAATATCATTTTTAATGTTATACATACGCATAGCGGTCAGTATTTAAGTTACTCATTTTTGGTTACATGTAATTTTCAAGAGATATTTTTTTGTTTAATCACATAAATTCTGTAATTAAATAAGGCAAGTATTTTCATTGAAAGCAAGATATAGTAAAAAAAACGAACATTTTTGTAGTTCGAAATAAATATCCAAAATGCTAGAATTGTTTTAATTAACTGTGATGATATCAGACAGTTTGGATAAATACTACCTCTGACAATAAAGTTCGGTGAATGAATTCAGAACGAACTATCTGGCAACACTGGGGAAACAAAACGCTGCACCTGCATAGAGGCAAGTGTAGACCATCTCCCCAAACCGTTGCTCAGTTGAGCGTCATTTATGTTCTGTGTAAGAGGTGCTTTACTAAGGGCTTGTTCAGTGTGTTGGTTCTTAACTGAGAACAGGAAAATGAACGAATAAAAGATCAGTTTAAAGTTTGGTTTTAAGCTTTGCAAGACACCGAAAGAAATTCATGAGGGATGGTGCAAACTGAACACATACCATACTCGCCAAATCTCAATCCTCCAGACTTCTTCCTATTTTCACGTCTCAAGCTTTCTTTGAAAGAGATTTGACCATACTGATGACATCCAAGCAAACGTGACGGAGCTTTTGAATTTCATCCCAAAAGAAAACTTCTTGCGAATTTCCCAGGAAGATCTTTCCTAGCAGATTTCAGCGGTGCATAGTTATAGGAGATGACTATTTTGAAGGATGGTATGGTAACTTCCATTAATATTTCATCTACATTAATGTCACAGGACTATTCACCAAACTTTATTGTCAGAGGTAGTACTTAATCATTTTTTAATTAGGCTATAACTGCATAGGATTATTGAAAAGAGCCTGGCATTTATTGGTAAGATATGGGCAAAGAATCTATTCCCTGATGATATATTTCGGATTATTTTTATGTATGATTATTAGTTATATTTTTAAAGATAATCTTTAAAATGTGTAATTCATACTCGAAAACTACGCCTGTAGTTAAAAAAAAAGTTAATAATAAATCAATGAAAAATAGCCTTAGTACAAAAAAGAAATCATAATAATATTTTTTTCAAACTATTATAAATATTTAATGCTTAAATATGTCATCGAAAGTAAAAAGTTATATTACAAACTATACCATTAATCTAAAAGTGATCAACTATCGACATGTTAAGCATTCTCTATTAAGAACTCCATCCTTAAGTATCCTTATTATATAAGTGTCAGTGAAAACCTCTAAATTATGCCATTAAAGGATGCTTAATGCCGAGATCTGTTGCATAATGAATTTTCTTACGCCCAATTTCGATCCTAATCACTTATAAGTTGATAGTATACGTTTTTAGACAGACTATGTTTTACACATTTTAATGTATAATTATATAGAGTTACAATCAATACGGTGTTTAAACATTTATTGCACTTAACGTCCAACAGATTTTTGTTTAAATACCTTTTTGCTACTATTAATAATTAGGATGAGCGTAGCGAATCCTCTACTAGGCCACTCAAATGACACTTTGCCGTACACTTTACAAAAAAACTGTGCAGTATTTTGACTTGAAATTAAACACAAATATAAATTATGATCTGTAGATTTGCAGAATATTATTTTTTTATAGAAATACTTTTCAATGAATTATTATTTTAATTAATGTATTTTACATGCTTTTCCATTACGAACGCATTTTTTCAAATAAAACGTAAAACATGTACGTTTTCAGAAGAAAAACTTAAATCATGGGGTCAGTGAATATAGCTAGAATCATCATTAAATAAATAAATAAATAAAAAATATTTTCATTATTCTGACAAAATATCTCAAAAACTGCTTTCAGATTTTCAAACTATGCTCATTCCTTTTAACTTAGTTTCATGATTTCTTTTATAAAATTTATAAAATACTTTTTTTAGAAAAATTATAGCATATTTTTAATGAATTAAAATTTGTGAAAATTCTCTTATTAACATTCAATTATAAAAGTATTTTTCTATGTTAGGAATTCAAATACACAATTTATTCTTATTTTGTGAAATCATTTAAGCAGACGATATTTATGAATTTTAAAAGAATTATAATATGTTTTTGTGAAGTGGCAATGAAAAAATTGTAAACAAATAAAATTAATATTTTGTATGATTCTACTTCGAAAATATTTTTATTTATATGTTTTTGTGGAGTGGCAATATGGCAATAGAAGAATTGTAAACAAATAAAATTAATTAATATTTTGTATAATTCTACTTCGAAAATATTTTTATTTATACCAGTCTTATATCATAAATAAACAACACTAAAAAATATGACTATTCTGCTGCATCGTCACTCCCCCGCTTTTATAGAATATCACTCTTTTGGTCACTGAGAATGTTCCATGTTAGCCTGAAGTAACCGTTTTCTATACAAGCGGTGGAGTGACGATGTAGAAAAGAAGTCGTATGTTTTTCCAGTGAATCTAAGAAATTCATAGTTATTTGGTTGAAATACATTTTTTAATTAAAACGCCCCGAAACTTTAAATTACATTTTTGCTTAATGCAAAAGTAAGATGCAAAAGTAATTGAAAAAATATATTATTACTTTCAAATATTTATCTGATAGCATAATACTTCGCGACTCCAAACAAAGCATGGCTTTTGCTAGTTTACATTATAAGTCAACATTTTTTCTGATTTTAAATAAAGTATGCATTTTTTTCTATTAATTGTGTGTTACCATTCAGTATATAATCAAATATATTTTCGTTATTTAAAAAAAAAAAATTAGTAAAATACAATATTTAAGTATAGAAAAGACACAAAAATATGAACAGGTTAAGAAATGTGATATAAAAAGACAAAAGCGATTCTTAATATGTAAAGTTGCTAGAATATGGAAAATATTTTAATATAGATTACTTTATGAAAATGTAATAGTTAGTTCATGGAGCATTAACATACTAATAAAAGATACATATATGGATAATTTTAAATTGATAATTATTGAGGTGCTGAAAATACAACTTAACATGTAACTTAATACGAACTTAACATGTAAATATACACCCAATGACTATTTTTCAATTCTTTATTTGGATGTATTGGCAAAATTAATTAGTTCAGATTGTTTTGCATCTACTTTTGAGCACTTAAATTACTTCCGGAAATGTTTTGTTAATGACACGCTGGCCACTGTAATTTATTCATATGAAATATTAATAAAGAATAAAAATATAATTGTAGATTTACCTTCTCAAATTAAATTAATCAGTATTTATTTAACTTCATCGTAAATTATACAAATTTTGTTTCAGCGTAAATTATACAAATTATTTTATAAATTATATATTTTGTCAAAACAGATTTACATTGAAATATTTCTTTACCATACGTAAAACCCCAGTCTACCCTACTTATTAAGGTGCCAAGGGTAATAATTCAAGAGTGGGTAATCACGCGAAGTAAAAATATTACACGTAACTATGAAGAAAAACGTTAAACTGTATTTATGGTATATGCGCTGAAGGCTCTCAGTCGTTTGAATAACAAACTACCTATAAAAATAATGTTTTCCATTTGTATACAATATCGTCGGACGGTTCACGAAATTTCAATGCTTGAATTAAAATTTCTGGGAGTATTTCTGTGACCTGAAGATTACATTAGGAATTTTTTTGTCTATTACATAAATTTGCTGTTTATTTCGTGTACTTCGTGTGATGCTTACGGATACGTCAATAAATTAAGGGGAAGAAAATGGTGGCTTCACTACATTCAAACCATTTACGAGCTTCAGTAACAAAAATTTTGAAAGTATTCGTTTGAATCTGAATATTTTTCACGAGGAGAAGAAACTTACAAAATAAGAATATTTTTTAAAATTCGAAAATCCATACTCTTTCCTCTGAAATCCCAATCACCACTCGAATTAGTTAAATGCAGTTCTGTAATAAATTCTAAAAAAATGGTTTTCTTATTGCCTTAGCAAAGAAAATACAACAAGAAAGACGTCAAAGATCGAAGAAACAAGGAGTCCATCAAGTAAGCAAAACAGAAAGAAATATTCATTATACAGTGTTAAAATTAATTAAAAAAGCCGAAAAAAATAACAAGAGAGATCACTTGATTGGGTATACATAATCCGGTAAGCATTTTTGAAATTACATAGGATAATTAGTAGTTCAATATATTACAATACTAAATCGCAATATGCATCGTAGTATAAAAAATAACTCCCAATGTCGTACAATTTTGATGCTTTATTATATAATGAGGGCTGATTAATATAATTGGCAGAGCACAAGATTTGTATAGTTTCGATTTCATAATTTTAGTGGATTCGATAAACCGCCCGGAAATTTTCTTTTTCTTTCCCGCAAACAACATAATGATTAATTATTTTACTACAATTAAAATAAAAAAAATCAAATTTAAGCCTCTGACAGTTTTCTTGAAAGGCAAAATTATAGCAAAATTACTTTTTTTTCTTAATTTTCTTTTAAAGGCTAAATTGAGATGATTATTTCAATAATGTAGAAAAAAAATTATATATAATATAAATGTAATCCTTATGAGCATTAAAACCGCATTCAGTGTACTAAAAATGTAATAAATCAATCGAACCACATTACGTAATATATATATACTATAGATATATACATTACAGTAAAATCTGAAGCGTGAAGTGAAAGTATTAACACAGGATTGTTAGTTAGAAGGTAAATATAATAATAAATCAGAAAATGTTTCTTCACAAACATATATGAGGACCCCAGAAGCCAAGGGGTATAAGTGACAAAATTGAAAAAAATGAACTAAATACACAGACGATCTAAAAATATGCTTTTTTCATTTGAGGTAAAGAAATATAAGTGATTTTCTTATTTACTGAGTTATAGAGGCAAACCGCTTTTTTCGAAAAACAAACACTATTGATTAATCATACATGTATAGAAAATTGTACTTTATTTTTTAACAGGTATTGAAATAAGAGTTCAAAGACCAGGATGCAACGAGCAGAAATTTCCTATTTCAATTCACTCAATTGTTATTGATGTTCCAATTTAACATCAATTATCTTTAACCCGTCAGTAGTCGCGTGTCGGTCTTTTTGCCGCCCGTATGAATTATTTTCTCCTAACTTGTATCATATTACAAATAGATCGGCGATCTACCATGTAGCTGTCTTTGAAGGTTTCTTGACCACCTAAGTGAAGTAACAGGCCACCTCTGTTTTTCTTTCGGGTACATTTTTAGAAACAAAGTTGTAATTGGCGAAAATGTCTACGTAACAATCACTAATGTCAATTCATTTTCACTTTTTCAAATCACTCCAGATCTCATGAATAAAATGCGTAATTTAAGAAAAGTGAAAATTTATATCTTGATTCAAATGTTATTTTCATATATTATGTGAAAAATATTTCTTATGATACATATTTTGTATGCGGGGGCCAGCGGCGAAGAGACCGAGCGCGACTAATGACGTTGCGAAAAAAGTCGCGCCTACTCGCGGGTTAAACTCAATTTACTCCAAATCGAAATTTTGTCACTTGTACCCCTTGGTTTCTCAGGTCGTCATATATACTTGTTAATTTACAAAGAAATGGCAGTTTTATGGAGCTAATGGTTGGAAAAAGGAATATTCCAACTCTTCTAGCAGCAAAAAACTTCATTCAAAAATTGTTTTCATTTTATTTTATTTTATATATCCAAATACATCACGTAATATGTATCCAAATATAGTATTATGTTTAAAATTGTGTGCTGGCAATAGTGTGTAACATATGCTACATTTGGATATTTAGATCCTTTTAAAAACATCGGATTTTGACCATATTCGGTCGACAATTTTTTTCAAAAATTTCAAAGTATAATTATGAAAAATGTTGCACTATACATTTTTCTAATACATTATGCATATCATATTTTTAGTGCAGTCGCTCATGTGCTGTGAAACATTATTTAGTAAACCTGTTTAGTTTTTGAACCAAATTTTATTATTTTTGAATTTTGTTTGTAGAGTATTATGTACAATGTTGCTTGTCATACTTTCTAAAAACCATACATTTTCATAATGAGAATCCACCTTCCCTTCCCTCCCCAATCGCGGATCACCGATGTCTACAAATATTTTTCTCTTTCTATAAAAGGTTTAAACATTAATATTTATGCATATTTTTTTCTTTTTTATTGTGAAACTAGCTGACTCGCCCGGCGTTGCACGGTTTCGTGATAATAATACTGAAGGAACCTGAAATCTGTGATCTTATCTCTAACTCAAAATACGTGGAATTACATTGTCTGAAATACACGGCCACTGACTGTGTGAAAAAATTAACAAATAATATTTAGCGGTAAAAATGGACGGTTCAAGAGGACTGCAATGGGAAACGGTAGAGGAATTACTCAAGTAATAATTAGAATTTTGAAAATCTTAATGTCAAGTACATCAAGAGAGACTTTGGGCTGCTCTCAAGAAAATTTAAAGCCTCGTAAGTGCCGTAGATTTTGCCTGGAACATTGACAAAATTGACAAAAAATTTATGCTAAACACACACAAAATTTTATGTTTTTTGCTTTTCTTACATACAAGTCAAGAATTGATAAGTCATGATGTATACAAAAAACAATAATTTTTGGCAAAAATGACTAAAAATCGATGCTAAACGCACAAAAAAAATCGACAAAAATCACATCGAAAATCGCATTGAAAATCACATTAAAAATAACTGAAATTGAAAATTCATAGCAGACAAAATTTAGTTCATGAGGCTGAAAATTTGAATAAATTTTATTCTTATCATTGACAAAAAAATAGCAGAAAAATGCGAAAAATCACTAAAAATCGCTTTAAAAAATTCTCCAAAAATTCAAAGATTACCGAACGAATTCCAAATAAATTTTATTGAAAAGAGAAAAAAGAGTACTATATTGTGAAAAGAATGAAATCACATTCCTTTCACTAATATGAAAAAATCGCCACGTTAAAAAATTCTAATCAAAAAATCAAAAATCGGGCTTTTTGGTGAAAAACTACAAGTATAGAGGTATCTTCCCTCCAAATTTTGTAACTCTACACGCAGCGGTCTCACACAGCGCTGGCACACAAACATACTTGTCTGTTTATTATTATAGATTACTGTGAATATCCTAAGTAATAACTTTATTGCTCATTCGTTAATTTTATGTTTTTTGCTTTTCTTGCATCCAAGTTAAGAATTGATAAGATCATGATGCATACAAAAAACTATAATTTTGACAAAAATGACAAAAAATCGATGCTAAACGCACAAAACATCAAAAACCGCTAAAAATCACATGAAAATCGCATTGAAAATCGCATTAAAAATCACTGAAATGGAAAAATCATAGCAGACAAAATTTAGTTCATGAGGCTGAAAGTTTGAAACAATTTTGTTTTTATGATTGTCACAAATTAGCCGCAAATTGCAAAAAAACACTAAAAATAGCTTCAAAAATTCGCTAAAAATTCAAAATTCAACGTACGAACTCCGAATACATTTTATTTAAAAAAGAAAAAAAATTATATTGAGAGAAAAGAATGAAACCATATGCCTTTCACTTATATGGAAAAAATCGCCACGAAACATAAAAAGAGCGCTAAAAATCGACTAAAAAATTAAATAAAAATATTCTAACCAAAAAATCCAAAATCGGGCTTCGAGGTGCAAAACTAAAGTATAGACGTATCTTCCCTCCCAATTTTGTAATTCTACACGCAGCGGTCTCATCAGAAGAGCGCTGACACACACACATACTTGTCTCTTTATTATTATAGATTATAGAGCGGGCGTCGGCCACACAAATGACTACGTCATCGAGTTACGGGATGAAATCGTGATGTAGGACAAGATTATTGAGTGTAGATTAAGGAATGACTGCTTTACCTCGTCATTTCTTGGTACGATATGAGTAACAGCGGGCGCCAACTCGCCATTTTGGCATCACTTTCACGTCATCGAGTTATGGGATGAAATTGGTGCCAATTAAAGCTAAAATTAAGTATTTTAATAATATTTCGGTCTGCCTGCGCATATCCTGGTACAAACCCTCGGCAGACTGAAATTTATAACAAAAAATGACGTTATAATGTAAAATTCAATATGACTACGTCATCGAGTTACGGGATGAAATCATGATATAGGACAAGATTATTGGGTGTAGATTAAAGAATGACTGGTCTGCCTCGTCATTTCTTGGTACGATATGAGGAACAGCGGGCCCAACTCGCCATTTTGGCGTCACTTTCACGTCATCGAGTTACGGGATGAAATTGGTGCCAAATTAAAGCTAAAATAAAGTATTTTAATAATATTTCGGTCTGGCTGCGCATATCCTGGTACAAACACTCGGCAGAGTGAAATTTATAACAAAAAATGACATTAAAACGGAAAATTCAATTATGACTACGTCATCGAGTTACGGGATGAAATCATGATGTAGGACAAGATTATTGGGTGTAGATTAAGGAATGACTGGTCTGCCTCGTCATTTCTCGGTAGGATATGAGTAACAGCGGGCGCCGTCATTTTTTGTTATAAATTTGAGTCTACCGAGGGTTTGTACCAGGATATGCGCAGGCAGACCGACACATTCTTAAAATACTTTATTTTAGCTTTAATTTGGCACCAATTTCATCTTGTAACTCGATGACGTGAAAGTGACGCCAAAATGGCGAGTTGGCGCCCGCTGTTACTCATATCGTACCAAGAAATGATGAGGCAGACCAGTCATTACTTAATCTACACCCAATAATCTTGTCCTACATCATGATTCCATCCCGTAACTCGATGACGTAGTCATATTGAATTTTCCATTATAACGTCACTTTTTGTTATAAATTTCAGTCTGCCGAGGGTTTGTACCAGGATATGCGCAGCCAGACCGAAATATTCTTAAAATACTTTATTTTAGCTTTAATTTGGCACCAATTTCATCCCGTAATTCGATGACGTGAAAGTGACGCCAAAATGGCGAGTTGGCGCCCGCTGTTACTCATATCGTACCAAGAAATGACAAGGCAGACCAGTCATTCCTTAATCTACACCGAATAATCTTGTCCTACATCATGATTTCATCCCGTAACTCGATGACGTAGTCATTCGTGTCGCCGCCGCTCGGTCTATTATTATGAATATCCTAATTAATTACTTTATTGCTCATTCGTTAATTTTACGTTTTTTGCTTTTCTTACATGCAATTCAAGAATAGATAAGATCATGATGCATAAAAAATATATAATGTTGATAAAAATGACAAAAAATCGATGCTAAACGCACAAAAATTAAAAAATAATCGCTAAAAATCACATCGAAAATTGCATTAAAAATCACTGAAATTGAAAAATCATAGCAGACAAAATTTAATTCGTTAGGCTGAAAGTTTGAATCCATTTTGTTTTTATCATTATCAAAAAATAGCCGCAAAATGCGAAAAAACACTAAAAATCGGATTAAAAAAATTCGCTTAAAATTCAAAAATCATTGCACGAACTCCCAATAAACCTCATTGAAAAGAGAAAAAAATTACTATATTGAATGAAAAGAGTGAAACCGTATTCCTTTCACTAATATGGAAAAATCGCCTCGAAACATAAAAAGAGAGCTAAAAATCGCCTAAAAATTCTCATAAAAAACATAAATTGGGCTTCGAGGCTCAAAACTGCATATATAGAGGTACCTTCCCTCCAAATTTTGTAACTCTACATGCAGCGGTCTCTTCAGAACAGCGCTGACACAAAAACATGCTTGTCTCTTTATTTTTATAGATTAATGTGAATATACTAATGAATAACTTTATTGCTCATTCGTTAATTTTATGCTTTTTTGCTTTTCTTACATGCAATTCAAGAATAGATAATATTATGATGCATACAAATAACTATAATTTTGACAAAAATGACAAAAAATCGATGCTAAACGCATAAAAAATCGTTAAAAATCACATCGAAAATCGCATTAAAAATAACTGAAATTGAAAAATCATAGCAGACAAAATTTAGTTCATTAGGCTGAAAGTTTGAATCCACTTTGTTTTTACCATTGTCAAAAAAATGCCGCAAAATGCGAAAAAACATTAAAAATCGCATTAAAAATATTCACTTAAAATTCAAAAATCATCGCACGAATTCCGAATAAACCTTATTGAAAAGAGAAAAAAAAATATGTATGGTAAAAAGAGTGAAACCGTAGTATTCCTTTCACTAATTAGCAAAAATCGCCTCGAAACATAAAAAAGAGCACTAAAAATCGCCTAAAAATTAAATTAAAAAATTCTAATAAAAAATCAAAAATCGGGCTACTAGGTGCAAAACTGCATTCATAGAGGTGCCTTCCTCCAAAATTTTGTAACTCTTCAGAACAGCGCTGACACACAACCATACTTGTCTCTATATTAATATAGATTGAATTTTTTTCTTGCCTCTTTCGACCCTTTCCCCTCCCTCCCCTCCCCGCCCCTCCCAATCCTCAGTTTCGGTCCCGGATGTCCACAAATGTTTTTCTCATTCTATAAAAGTTTTAAACATTAATATTTATACTTATTTTTTTTTATTGTGAAATTGAATATTTTTTCTTGTGGCTTTCGACCCTTTCCTCTCTCTTCCCCTTCCCCTCCCCAGTCGCGTGTCCTAGATGTCCATAAATGTTTTTCTCATTCTATAAAAGTTTTAAACATTAATATTTATACATAATTTATCTTTTTCATTGTGAAATTGAACTTTCTTTCTTGCGCCTTTGACCCTTTTTCCTCCCCAGTCGCGGGACCTAGATGTCTACAAATGTTTTTCTCATTATATAAAAGTTTTAAACATTAATATGTATACATATTTTTTATTTTTTATTGTGAAGTGGAATTTTTTTCCTTGCCCCTTTCGACCCTTCACCATTCTTTCTCCCTCCCCACTCGTGAGTCACAGATGTCCACAAATGTTTTTCTCATTCTATAAAAGTGTTAATCATTAATATATATGCATATTTTTTTCTTTTTTATTGTAGAATTGAATTTTTTTCTTGTCCCTTTCAACCCTTTCCTGTCCCCTCCCCTCCCCCTCCCCCTCCCCAGTCCCTGTCCCGAATGTCTACCATCGCTTTTCTTAATCTACATTACATAAGGAAAAAATGAGACCACTCACGATACTTAATCATAAAACTGCACATAGGATGTAATTAGAAAACCGACTATTAGTTTACACACAAGTAATATATTTGTGCAATTCGCAGGAGTTTACGTAATTTTTTATGTTAAGGAGTATTTTTTATCGGAAACAGCTAACATTTTTTTACAAATATTAATAAAATGTATAGAACTTAAATAGAATAAAGCTGTCTATTAAGTTTCAAAATTTTATACACTATAGACAGCTCTTAGTCATATTATCGCGAAATAAATTGCATTGCAATATCTGAAATTGTTTCAGAAAGAGTCTTATAAAAACAGAAATAATTTAAAAATGACATTCATTGTAAAACATTAAAATATCATTAAATAATATCTGTAGCTTCCGGTAATAACCAAGTAAGGCACATTTTTGAAAAAAATGAGATAATTTTCGAAAATGTAGCTTTAAAAGAGTACTTTTATCTGCCATAGTACTGAAAAAAAACAAAAACAAATACTTCCCGTCATAGGGCGCCTATAAATTTTCATTTAAAAATTGATTTTTTTTTTAATTTGTCCTCAATTAATAGAAACCATTTTTATATAATTATTTTGGCAAAAAAAGAGGTTCTTGCATCCTATTTGAATATAGTGAAAATTATTAAGTTATAATCTATTTTATAAAAGTAATGATAAAAGCACTTTTGAAAACTTTAAACATTAATTACTCAAAATATTAAAAAATTAGCCTTACCTGGTTATTACCGGAAGCCACAGATATAATGAAGTATATTTTTTAGTTATATTAAAGTATATCTACATTTAACTATATTTTAAGTATATTAGTATATTTCTTTTTGTATGCAGAAAACTAAAAATTTACTTTATGGTATAAAATATACACTTAAATAATACACTGCTAAGTATTTTATTATTTACAGTCACAAAATTAGAAATCTTCTTAATGATTCATTCATTGTAGTAATTATTTGAAACTTTAATTACTTGGTTCTGCTTAATTAAGCAAAGCTATAAATTATTCATTCCGAAAATAAATTTAATTCTACTGGTGAATTTAAAGGTCTTCATTATATAACGATAAAAATAAGATAAAATACAATTAAGAGGTGTAAAAAATTAGATTGCATGCCTTTTCAAAATATGGGACATGTAATTTGCAACACCTTTAATTGGTATGTAATTATTACAAAATGCATTTGCAATATTATGGGAAAAATGGAAAATAAATAGAAACTCAAAAAATAATTTATTCTGGTTTCAAAATTAAAAAAAAAAAGCACGCATATATATATATATATTTTGCTGGTATTGGAATTAAAATCTTTTTAAGCATTTATTTTGTGTTAATTATTGTGTCAACTTGTGTGTGTGTAAATATTCAGACTTTTATGGTGATTAGTTGTGAACAATATTTCAAATCCTATTTTGTTATTTAATTTCATGATACTTTTGCAATATTCATGTACTTTTTTTTACCATTTGGAAAATGCTTGTTATTTTTGTTTGAGAATGGACCCTTGTTGTATCGGCATTTTATTTATTTTTTTTATTATAATTGGTCGAGGAATATCAGTAAATAATCTATAGTGTATGTAATATATGACTCTGTTACTATGTAAGCCATTTCTTTACCATCACCTAAATGATGTTTTTACTGATTTTTTTACTCAAGGGGAAAAAATTGCTTTTTGGGCAATAAATATCCATTGTTTATTATTATTATTTGCATTTTTCTTTTACCTTTAGAAGAATTTTTATTTGAATAGGAATTTTACTTGAATTTTTATTTGAACGAAATTTCGTTGTTAATAAAGAAGAAAGTAAATAATAATAATAGTAATAAATGGTCGCGCAAATTAGCAGATCTGGAAAAAACCGAATCCAGAAAAGACGTCATATGAAACTTCGTCTTCTAAACCAAAAAATTATGTCTTATTGTCGAGTCCACCAATTACGAAATGTGCGACGATCACAGAAAACGAAATAATTGAATGTTGAACTGATTGATTGTAAAACACCTTGTTTATGTATATATATGTAATAATAATTCGACGAAGGCTATGTTCCGTAAACTCCTAAGAATGTTACTTCTAAGAATCAGCAGCAGCACGAGCAGAGTAGTCGCTCCGGCAGTTGGCAAGCAGTGGAAGAGTTGCATTGGGGAATTTCCCCATTATAAAAACAAAATCCATGAGTCTTTCAATTCCTTTATTTATTAACTCATAAACTACGTAAGTTCTTTCCCACATTCACCTTGGCCTGATCATCAAATATTCCAAAACTTCGTGATTAAGCTGCATTCCAAGATATTAGAATTTTTCGGGGAAAAAGAAACAGCATCCTAATATTTTAAAAGTCAATCGCATTCTGCGCTCTGAGAAAACCAAATGATACATCCACATTTTCACGACAAAACTAACGCCCTCTTACTCCGCGTCAATCATTTTAAAAAACCAATTAGGATGAACTCGAGCCTCAAACGGACAAAAATGATCAATTCTAATTGGTCGTAGCAGGCGGTCCTTGGCAAGAACTATATTTTTTCCTCGGACGAACAAGCCCTTTAGCTACGCGTAGTAACACCTGTCACGCGATGTTAAAAATAAAAAATAAAATTAAAATCCCAGGAATATTCCAGAAAGTAAAAAGCTTACGAAATACCTCCCGCATTTTTGAGAAGCAAGAAATAATTTATTAATAACTAAAGTAAGAAAAAGAATTTTAGCTGTTACAAGTTACGAAACTAAGATTGAAATATGTTCCACAAATTTAGAATTGAAGCTAAGAAAGAACAAAAAAAATGGCGTAAAATTTTTTTATTTTATTACAAATCCCCCCTCCCAGAAAGACGGGTGAAAAAGTAGGTCTGAGACCTGCAATTTCACAGAAAGGGAGATGATGCAGACTTAGCTCACGAAGTTGTTGATATAAGTAATAATAATTAGATACTAAATAAAAAAATTTAAATTAATTTCTCTTTTTTATATAAATATAGAATTCAAATTTAAGAACACCAAGGTGATGCGTGGTATAACTTTAAATTTAAATACAATAAAATAGGCATCAGTACAAATACAAGATATAATCTTGTTTAAAGTACACATAATAAAGTAATTTTAAAAAATATAAGCAATTACCCATAGTAATAACATAAAAATGAAACATAGAAATGAAAAACAATAACGTTGAATTCTTTTTTAACAATGTCAAGTCTAGAAATGAAGGAATTTAATAGAACTTTCTTGAAATCAATGTTGAAAGTTTGTTTCAAAAATCCATTTAAAAGTCATATTTGGAGTATTCATGATCTCTTTTTAAGGAAGTCTAATTATATCTTATTAATTGTCCAAGAGTCATATTTGTAGTGGTATAGTCCATTGCCTCTTTTCAAGGAGGTCTAATTATATCGTTATTAATTGTCCAAATTCAATATAATAAGATATTTAATAATATAGTAATAATAAATTTTAACAATGTAAATAATAAACAATATAAGTAAGAAACATAATAAGGAAAAATTTCAATAATAATAAATATCATAAGTATAAGTAAATCTCTTAATAAGTAATAATAAATATCACAAAAGACATTCTTTAAATACTTAATCTCGTTTATCTCATCTCAGGCATTTGGGATGAAATATAGAGAGAAGTGAAATAGAATAAAAAATACAATCAATTATGAAATCAGTTACTTAATCTGGTAATTCGAGTACAGGATTAAGTAGGAATATGTACAAAAAAAATTTAAAATATAATATGATAAATTAAAATAAAATAAAGATAAATAAAAATTTTGTTCATGTTTGAGAATGCACGTGACCTTCAAACTACTAAGACTCTTTAAAAGAAATATTAATAAATAATAAAAATAAAAGACAAGATTATTAATGTCAATTCATGTCAAATAATTACGCAATAAATATTCTCTCGGTGTGATAAAACATTGCAAGATGCAAGTAGGAAAGAGAAAAAGAAACAAAATTATATTATAATTGACATGTACTTGGACTGGAATGCAGAAGAAAAGAAAGAGAGAAAGAAAGAAAAATAAAATAAAGTGATAAAAAATTTTTTATATGGCAAATAATTAATTTATTAATTGATAGATTAAATTTAATATTATAAATAGGTTCAGTTGAAAAATATATATTTTTAAATATTTATTTGTTATTATATTATTCTAAGTAGGGTAATTCAGTACAGAATAAGAAATTTCCACTTTGTTCGTCTACGCCGGCATAAACAAACAAATATAAAAATTTCCAGACAAGCGACACTCTCGCTGCAGTCAAGAGATATCATTGCCATTCTGTAAGAATTACAAGATATTATCTGAATTAAAATATGGAAAGAAATTTACTGTTTAAGAGAAAAAAAATTATAAAATGATAAACTAGAGATATAGTCTAAGCTACAGTTTTTACTTGAGTTTGTTGTTGTTGATTAGGGGGTAGTTGCTCATGACTTAATTTAAATTTATCAGGGGAATAATAAGGCTTTAATTTAGATACATGTATTATTTCTGAACTTTTGAACTGGTTTTGCCTATCAATTTCAAAATTTACTTCGGATAATTTGTTAAGAATTTTATAAGGGCCACTAAATACTTGTGATAACTTTCTAGTATTAGGGTACTGAAATTCTTCATAGATAACTAGATCTCCTATTTTAAATTTTGGTTTGATATAATCTTTATCATAATATCTTTTATTTTTTAAATGAAATTCATCAGTTCATGCTTTAGCAATTTTAAGTGCTTCATGAGCAGGGGGATAATAATTTTGTTGTGAGGGGGAGTCTTAGGGTAATTGGCCAAAAAGCAAGTAAGCACTGGAAATATAGTAATAGAATGGGGTGTATTATTATATTCATTAATTACCTCAGTTAAAAGCTTAGTCCAGGGAATTTTAGAGGTAGTGGAGTTTACTTTACATTTTAATCTAGTTACTATTGTCTGATTTACTCTTTCACATTTCCCATTCGTTTGTGGATGATGGGCAGTGGTCAAACGTTGTTTAATATTGTGATTTCGAAGGAATTTTTTTAATCTTGAAGAAGTAAAAGCAGCATTTCTGCCACTAAGTATTTTTTGAGGGGACTGTACACTTGAAATCTTACTAAAACAGAATAATTGTTGAGGGATTTTGATATTGAAGATTTGTTTCAGACAATTTGTATAAGTTTCTGTAGTGACACTTTTGGAAGGAAATGTCCAAACATATCTTGTGGCATGGTCTATTATAATATGGAGATATTTTTTTGTAGAATTATAATAATTGAACACTCCTACAGTATCAACAGACAGACAGTCAAAAGGTTGATCTGTAGTGGGCATAGCTTGTAATAAGCCAAATTGTTTCTGTCTAGGTTTTTTATTTTTCTCGCAAATATCACAGTATTTAACAAAGTTAGTAATGTCTTGGGTCATATCTGGCCAATAATAGTTAGGAGAAATTAAATTTTGCATTTTTTGAACACCAGGGTGACCAAACTGTTCATGAGCAACACTAAGCAATTTTTTTCTTAGGGACATGGGAACTACCACCTTACGAAAACCTTTTCTTTTAATTATAATCAGTTCATTGTCATTAATATAATTTGATCCACACACATTTTCTTTTTCTTGCATCTCAATAATCTCTTTAACGTCAAGAAGAAAAGTAAGGGGTTTACAAAAATGAGAAATAGGGTTTCGGGACAACATGTCGGCTTTGACATTTGTGGATCCCTTTAAGTACTCTATTTTGTAATCGAACATACTTAACTTCAATGACCACCTAAATAATCGACCTCTTAAATGTTTGACATTTTTTAACCAAACAAGAGATGCATGATCAGTATGGATGGAAAATTGTACACCGTGAAAGTAATGATAAAATTTATCTATAGTATCAATGATAGCAAGACACTCTAGTTCGGTAATGAAATAATTATTCTCATAACTTCTCAATCCTCTAGAAAAATAAGCAATTGGATGTAAAAAGTTATTATGGTCGGGTTGTTTAACCTTTACGCAAGGGGTCACTCAGTGTCTACCCGAGAATATATGTAAGCCCGGACAGATGCTGTCACAGCCCCTCCGTAAAGGTTAAGAACTGCACCTACCGCTACCTGAGAAGCGTCAACAAACATGTGTAGGGGTAATTTTGGGTCATAAATCTTTAAAATTGGTTTAGCAATGAGGGCATCTTTTAATTTTTGAAAAGAGTTTTGACATTCAGTATTCCATTCCCAAATAGTATCTTTCTTAAGTAATTTATTTAGGGGGTGTCTAATTTCAGCATATTTGTCAATAAATTTATGATACACATTTATAGAACCAAGAAATCTTTGTAATTCTTTAGTATTAGTAGGAGGTTTTAATTTTTTAATTGTTTCTATATTAGTATTAGCTGGAGTTAAAGTTAAATTTTGGATTTCATACCCTAGAAAATTGATTTGTTTTTGAGCAAAAGTACATTTAGATAATTTTAATTTAATATTTTCTATTCGGCATAAATCAAAAATTTGGATGAGATGCTGTGTATGTTCATCTATTGATTTAGAAAAAATAATTATATCATCAAAATAATAACAAGCAAAGTCTATTTTATATTTTGTAAGAATTCTTCTAATTGTCCTGTTGAAAATTGGGGGGCCTACCTTTACACCAAAGGGGAGAACATTCCATTCCCAGAGCCCACAATTAGTAGTAAAGGCTAACTTTTCGGAATCGGCTGGGTGAATAGGTATATCCCTATAGCCTGAGGCTAAATCTAGTGTAGAGAAAAATTGGGCACCACTTAATTTGTCTAAAATTTCATCTATTCGGGGCAATGGTTCAGCGTCATTTTTCATAATAGAATTTAATTTTCGGTAATCAACACACATTCGGGTTTTTTTGCTTTCATCTCGTTTATTTACTAACGTAACTGGAGAAGAATATGGGCTATAACTTATTTTAATTAACCCAGCAGCTAATAAGGATTGGATTTGCTGAGATATTTCTTTTTCATCAGCAGTGGATGTACGATAAGGTCTCAAAGATATTGGTAGGTCAGATTTAAGATAAATACGATGAGGTTCAATATTAATTCTCCCTACATCATATTTATTTTTTGCAAAAATGTCTAAATAATCCCTTAAAAGTTCCCTTACATTTTTATTTTGAATAGCACTCAGATTCCCCAATAGATTATAATCATCATTATTAGTTCGCGGCAAGGATTCAGGAGTTATGGTATTTCCTTAATCGGGTTGCACAGTAGTATCATTTTTTATAATATCAAAATGAAGCAATTCTAAGTTATCTCTGGATATGTTGACATATTGGTTTAACGAAATATTGTGTTGTAACACCTGGCTTTTTGCACAATCAATTTTCAATTTAAATTTGGCACAATCAGGTAAATCTAAAATAGCATAGTCCAAATCAAGCTTACTTACTAAAAAATTTACATATCTCTTTATATTACCAAATTTAATACATAATCGACAAGATGTATTAATTGTAAGAGTTCACTGTACCTGTCTAATAGTAATACATTATGTAAATTACCATTTAAATATCGAACAAATTTGAGGGGTAAAATTGAGACAGTTGATCCACTATCAACCACACAATACACTTTGTTATTGCCCACATATCCAGGGATAAATAATTGTCAAATATAAAAAATGTCAAAAAAGTAGGGGGTGGTTGAATATGAGCAGGAGTTTGAGATTCAAAGGAATTTGTGTTAAATATACAACTCCTCTCCCAATGATATGCATTTTCTATGCCTCTGTTTAAACATATTCTGCACGGACGACTAGGGTAGTTGTTTTGTTAATGAGTTGCAGGCATTCTAGGAGTGAAAAACCTAGGATTAAAATTTTGGGATGGATTGTTTGGAGTAGGTCGAATCCAATGTCTGGGCTGAGGATTGGGATTCTGCATAGATCTAGTTTGTTGAAAATTTCTATTGCTGTTATTAGAGGTATGATTTGGAATCGCTGCTAATTGTTTAGCAATGGGAAACCATTCACGAGTATTGGAAGGAGGGTTAACTATCAAACAATTTTGGTACTCCGGCTGAAATCCATCAGTTAATCCCTGTATAATTAAATTTTCCCCAAGCTGAAGTTGCCTTCCAATCTCAACTTTCTTTCTAAAATAAGAATCCAAATCACTTAGATTATTTAACTTTAAGGAAGTAAATTCAGAAAATTTTGGAACTCTAACTTGAATGAATTTTTCAGTTAAAATCTCGACAATTTCCTCATAAGTAGCACAATCCAAACAATCATTTATAATGAGCTTTTAGTGCTTCCCCCATTAAATATTTTGAAAGATTTTGTTTTTTCCACTCATTATCTTTTTTTTTCTCCAGAACAGTCATTATCAAAGTGTTTAAACCACTTAAAAATGTCCATGCCTGACTCAAAGTCAAAAGGGACAATATCAAGTTTATTTTCTCACATTTTTTCTTCTTTTACTAATCCTGACCTTAATAACATGAAAGAAGGATAATTCATATGGAAAATATTTAAATGCTATACTTCAATTATTAAAATTCAATTACTATACTTCAAATACTTCAATAAATAAAAATAAAAATAATAAATAATAAATAAATCAATTCTGTTTGAATTCATGTGAAATAAATAAATAAGAAATAAATAAGTAATAAAATAATAAAATAATAAATATCGGTTTTCCATACATGGGAAATAACAAAAATTTTAAGAACAAAAATACCTTTCTTTACGTATTGAAAATAAATTTAGCAACATTATTTATGGTATTTTTTAAGAACAAAATAATCCATCTTTCGATTTAAAAAACACCTTTAAAACTAAATAAAATTTCTATGAGCAGAAAATTTCAATTAATTATAAATTAAGAACAAATTTATTTTTTAATATCTGTAATAAAAGAGAAAGAAAAAGTCAAGAATTTAAACAAAGAAATTATTATTAAAATTTCTTAATCAATAAACAAATAAAATAATAAATAATAACTTACAGACACCTCGATGTGGTGTTGTTCAAATACCCAAAAATTTATTAAAATAAACAAAAATAAAGCACTTCGTAGATACGACTCACAGGTGCAAATTTCAATTAGTTTATATTACCGATGATAACAACCGTGGTTTCGCAATCGTGATGAAGTGTTCATTTATTATGAAATGAAAATTTATCATAATATTTCTGCACTTTTACATAGAAAATACAGTAATAAATAAATAAAAGTAAATGATGTTGAAATTTGCCGTGCAGGTGTTCTTTAGATTAAATAATCAGCATACGTTTTTCATCGCTGTCAAGGAAAAAAAAATACTGCAGGCATATATCACACTTAAAAATTTGCAGATGCTAGACATAGTCACACAAAACTTCATAAGACGATCCGTTTCCCAGCTGAAGGGTTTATCATTTATGCACATGAAGAATCGGCGTATTCGGCGAAAATGGCGCGTGCAGTTCTCTTGATGTAGTTGGAACGGGAAGTGTAAGACAAACACATTTCTTCCTAGAACATGGCGAGCACACACTCATCGCTGTAGGTTTCTCTGACAGGAACAGTCTGCAGTTGGCAAACCATACTAGTTTAATATTTTCCCAGAGATGCACGCCGGCTCATAAATCCTGCCGGCTTTCAGTGTAATAATAATTCGACGAAGGCTATGTTCCGTAAACTCCTAAGAATGTTACTTCTAAGAATCAGCAGCAGCACGAGCAGAGTAGTCGCTCCGGCAGTTGGCAAGCAGTGGAAGATTTGCATTGGGGAATTTCCCCATTATAAAAACAAAATCCATGAGTCTTTCAATTCCTTTATTTATTAACTCATAAACTGCGTAAGTTCTTCCCCACATTCACCTTAGCCTGATCATCAAATATTCCAAAACTTCGTGATTAAGCTGCATTCCAAGATATTAGAATTTTTCGGGGAAAAAGAAACAGCATCCTAATATTTTAAAAGTCAATCGCATTCTGCGCTCTGAGAAAACCAAATGAGACATCCACATTTTCACGACAAAACTAGCGCCCTCTTACTCCGCGTCAATCATTTTAAAAAACCAATTAGGATGAACTCGAGCCTCAAACGGACAAAAATGATCAATTCTAATTGGTCGTAGCAGGCGGTCCTTGGCAAGAACTATATTTTTTCCTCGGACGAACAAGCACTTTAGCTACGCGTAGTAACACCTGTCACGCGATGTTAAATATAAAAAATAAAATTAAAATCCCAGGAATATTCCAGAAAGTAAAAAGCTTACGAAATACCTCCCGCCTTTTTGAGAAGCAAGAAATAATTTATTAATAACTAAAGTAAGAAAAAGAATTTTAGCTGTTACAAGTTACGAAACTAAGATTGAAATATGTTCCACAAATTTAGAATTGAAGCTAAGAGAGAACTAAAAAAAAAATGGCGCAATTTTTTTTTATTATTTTATTACACATATATATACATAGAATTTGTTTATAAGTTGCAAATTTTAGTCTTAAAAAATCCTTTTTCAAATGGTAGTTTTAAAGCTAGTTTTTTTTATTTACTGCAAATTTTGAATTTTCTTTTCTTTTCTTTTTTTTAATTTTTGTGAAATTTTAGCTTTAAAAAATGTTGCAGACAAATATAAACAGACATAAGAACAAACCTGGTGAATTTTTATTCTTATTTTTACAAATAAATATAGAACAAATGTCTTATAAGCACATAGGTATCCAATTGGCATTAAAATTGCATTTATTTCCTTGACATGGTTACCATATAAATATTATAATAAGTTATTTTGTTCTACAATTATTATCATTTATTCATACTTATTTCTTTTTTAAAATAATAGAAAATGTTTAATTTGTCACTTTATTTTGTTTTTATTAGGAAATAATAATAAAAAAAATATATATGTGTGCGGCACTCGGGGACAGCCCCGGTAAAGCTATTGCATAGCATTTTTTATCAACTTATGCAATTATAATTATTTATTTACTTTATATTTATGTAGTTTTTTTGTCTTTGATATTAATTCAAGTTAAACATTTTGAGCGTGATGACCGATAACAATTTTTTTTCTTGTATTGAACAAATGAGAAGTTAATATCGTTTAAAATATTTTTATTATCTTACAATACATTGTAGGTTAATCAGGAATTTTTATCATTGAAACTATACGTTTATGGTAGCTGAAATAAAAAACATAAGTATAAAACATGATATTCTCAAAATATCTGAAAAATACCGCGTCAATGTCTGCCGAAGTCTACGGAAGGATACCGTGCCGAAGTCTGCCAAACTGAAGCGACGTTAGCCGGAGTGTTAGGTTTTTTTTTCTCGTTACAGAATTTCTAGATTCTTTCGCCGCGCTCAAAGCCCGCGATGAAAGCTATGCAATACCATAATAAATTACAAACAAAATTTGGCCGCGCTACAAAAATTAGATCGCCAGCATTTTAAATTTTTCGACCCTCACCGTGGGGGGGGGTCTCCTTTCACCAAAAATTAACGCTGTCTCATAATAAATTACCAAACAAAATTTGGCCGCACTACGAAAATTAGACCGCGAGTTATAAGCAGTTTAACTTTTTCGACCCTCACCATGGAGGATCTCCTGTAACCAAAAGTAACACTGTCTCATAGTAAATTACCAAACAAAATTTGGCCGCGCTACGAAAATTATATCGCGAGTTATAAGCATTTTAAATTTTTCGACCCTCACCGTGGGTGGTCTCCTTTCACCAAAAATTAACACTGTCTCATAATAAATTACGAAACAAAATTTGGCCGCGATACGAAAATTAGACCGCGAGCTATAAGCATTTTAACTTTTTCGACCATCACCGTGGGGGTCTCCTGTCACCAAAAGTAACACTGTCTCATAATAAATTACCAAACAAAATTTGGCCGCGCTACGAAAATTGATCGCGAGTTATAAACATTTTAAATTTTTCGACCCTCACCGTGGGGGGGGGGGTCTCCTGTCACCAAAAGTAACACTGTCTCATAATAAATTATCAAACAAAATTTGGCCGCACTACGAAAATTAGATCGCGAGTTATAAGCATTTTAAATTTTTCGACCCTCACCGTGGGGGGTCTCTTGTCACCAAAAGTAACACTGTCTCATAGTAAATTATCAAACAAAATTTGGCCGCGCTACGAAAATTAGATCGCGATTTATAAGCATTTTAAAATTTTCGACCCTCACCAGGGGGGGGGGTCTCCTTTCACCAAAAATTAACACTGTCTCATAATAAATTACCAAACAAAATTTGGCCGCGATACGAAAATTAGACCGCGAGTTATAAGAATTTCAACTTTTTCGACCCTCACCGTGGGGGTCTCCTGTCACCAAAAGTAACACTGTCTCATAATAAATTACCAAAAAAAATTTGGCCGCACTACGAAAATTAGACTGCGAGTTATAAGCAGTTTAACTTTTTCGACCCTCACCGTGGGGGTATCCTGTCATTAAAAATTAACACTGTCTCATAATAAATTACCAAACAAAATTTGGCCGCGATACGAAAATTAGACCGCGAGTTATAAGAATTTTAACTTTTTCGACCCTCACCGTGGGGGTCTCCTGTCACCAAAAGTAACACTGTCTCATAATAAATTACCAATCAAAATTTGGCCGCGATTCGAAAATTAGATCGCAAGTTATAAGCATTTTAAATTTTTCGAGCCTCAACATGGGGGATCTCCTGTCACCAAAAATTAACATTTTCTCATAATAAATTACCAAACAAAATTTTGCCGCGCTACGAAAATTAGATCGCGAGTTATAAGCATTTTAAAATTTTCGACCTTCACCATGGGGTGGGGGTCTCCTTTCACCAAAAATTAACACTGTCTCATACTAAATTACCAAACAAAATTTGGCCGCGAAACGAAAATTAGATCGCGAGTTATAAGCATTTTAAATTTTTCGACCCTCACCGCGGGGGGTCTCCTTTCACCAAAAATTAACACTGTCTCATAATAAATTACCAAACAAAATTTTGCCGCACTACGAAAATTAGACCGCGAGTTATAAGCATTTTAACTTTTTCGACCCTCACCGTGAGGTTATCCTGTCATTAAAAATTAACACTGTCTTATAATAAATTACCAAACAAAATTTGGCCGCGATACGAAAATTAGATCGCGAGTTATAAGCATTTTAAATTTTTCGACCCTCACCGTGGGGGGGGGGGGTCTCCTTTCACCAAAAATTAACACTGTCTCATAATAAATTACCAAACAAAATTTGGCCGCACTACGAAAATTAGACCGCGAGTTATAAGCAGTTTAACTTTTTCGACCCTCACCGTGGGGGTATCCTGTCATTAAAAATTAACACTGTCTCATAATAAATTACCAAACAAAATTTGGCCGCTCTACGAAAATTAGATCGCGTTTTATAAGCATTTAAATTTTTCGATCATCACCATTGGGCGGGTCTCCACTCACCAAAAGCTACATTATCCTACCTTGTTTTATCTTAAGTCGATTCTTTTCTATACACATTCTATCAGGAATTTTTATTATTGGAACTATAGATTTATAGTAACAAAAATAAGATATATAAGTTTGAGACTTGATATCCTCTAAATATCTGAAAAATACCGCGTCAATGTCTGCCGAAGTCTACCGAAGGATACCATGCCGAAGTATGCCGAAGTGAAACGACGGTAGCCGAGTGTTAGGTTTTTTCGTTACGGATGTGTTAGGATATTTCTCGTTACGGAATTTTTGGATTCGGTCGCCGCGCTCAAAGCCCGCGATAAAAGCAATGCAATAGCTTAAAAAAATAACATGCTATTGTAGCATTGCTATGTTAAACTGGTAATCGAAAAAGGTTTTCGAAAATCGAAAAGATTTTCGCCAAATTTGAATAAAATGTCTCGCCAAACCCAGTGCTTATATGACATTTCTTTCGGCATTTTATTTATATATATTATTTTGTTTTTATATAACATTTATTTCTTCTTGCATATAAAAATATGTAAGTTGCTTGTTTAAATACATTTTATAAATCTTTAAAAAATTGCTTTGCTATATGATATCCATAAAATACTAAAATATTTTTTAATTCTAAAAAAAAAAAAAAAAAAAAAAAAAAAAAAAAAAAAAAAAAAAACCTATTGTTGTTTTACCAATTTAAATAAAAATTCTTTTAAAATGTATTTTTTAAAGTTGCTTTCATCAAAATTAACAAAAATTTTGAAAAATTAATGTTTTTAAATACACTAAAAAGTAGAAAAACATTAAAAATTCCTTAAATACAAGGAGTATAAAATAAATTGGTGTCAGTTCAATTATGAAAAGTAAATGGATTTCAATGGGAATTTTGCAAAATTAACCAGTCGCCAGTCTATACCAGTTGGTTTCATACATGGCAACTTACATTTGTCGCCAAATTTAGGAATATTTTGTCCAGTTCACAAAAAAAAAATTGTGATATTTTACGATGTTGGCTAAAATTTGGCGCTATTGTGGTAATACTGTGATGAGTGTTTTTCAACAAATACTCATTTTTAAACGTAAGGTTGATTTCTCGATAGAAAATGACATATATTCCAAAAATATTAGCCACATTTCCACACACAAAAATAAAGTTAAAAGAAAACATGAAATAAAAATAAATAAACTAAGAAAAAGATGTCATAAATCGAAATATTTTATTAAAATATATAATTGTTCCTCATTTTCACACGTGAGATATAAAATATCTTTTGGCAATTAAAAAATGTTAGTAAGAAATTATCACAAATTCTGAAAATCAAAATTTTTAAGACCCTGACTTTTTTTTTAATAGAAAAAAAGAACAGAGTTTTATCCATGCTTGATTAAATTGTAATATGTTTTTTATGCACTTAAATACTACTGCGTGCGTAAATGTTGTAAATGTCCACTTCAATCACTGTGCGAAAGTGTTTTTTAATTACTCATCGTATTCTTATTCGGTTGTCTTCAAAAACATCCAACCAATGAAATTGACGCGCACCAAATTCTGGGACGTAAGCAAATAAATTATGCTTTTGTTTGTCCGTTTTTAAGCATAATTTTTAAACTATTAGGAACAAAATGTTCGTTAGAGGTGCATTCAGTAGGTTACTTTTATGCATACCTTCACGTCCAATTAGAATGAAAACCTGACAGATATTTTTTTTTCTGAGATTTGCTAGACGAAAGAATTATGTTTTAATTTAATATCGTTTCGTAGCTGTTTATGTTTAGAAACTAATGCTGCAGTGTATATTAGCCTTCGCTTCGCTGAGACAATTAAAGATGCACAGAAGTTGAAAAAAAAAATATTTCGGAATGATTGTTGTTTATAATCAGAAATTTTAATTGAATTTCTGCAAAATTAATATAGGTTATTGTGATACGCAAGAGCACCTTTTAAATTCAAAAGAATGCACTTATATTTTCTTCAAAAAGCCACAAAAAATATCCGAATACAGTACAATCTATAAGCAAAAATTTTATTTTAAATTCAATTATTTTTTACAAGTTTACACTACTAAGAAAAGCTTGTTTTTTAAAATGTGTTTTTATTTTAATATTTTTTTCAGGATCACTACACAAATTTTCCATCAATATACTCTTGACCTATATGTCGCTGAAAGTAAGTCACACATAAGGAAGAAAAATTTGAAGATGTCCTTTCGTTTTTACTCTTTTGTATGTTTCGCACGCTATTTGTAAAACGTTATATTTTTATTTTGAAACAGTGTTGTCAAATAAATTAAACATATATTACCATTTGATAACCTTATTTGTGATACACTCGAACAACCAGCAAAAAATGATTAAACGTTAACGCAATTTTGTCCACCTAGATTGTCAAAACGCCTCATTGTGTGTCATTTGGAATCTATGATGTGACCATGATTATTGGTTTGCGACTGTTCACATGATTATTCAATTAAAATATCACTTTGATATCTGTCGCACAGTAATCATGACTTTTTTACAGTGATTTTATTTCAAAAGCCAGACACATAATAGTAAACATATGCTTTTTTTATAATATCACAGTGACTGGTCATACAAGAGCATTCAACATTGACAGTGGTTTCAATAAAAAATACGATCGCTAAATTTTACTTATTGGACAAAAAAAAAAAAAATAAATTTAAATATTTTACTATGCATGAATGTAGCTTTTGTGAACACTTGTGACGTTACATGTTTTGGCTATTCCAATATGAAGGTTCCTATTTTTTAAACCTGATGCTTTTATAAAGCTATGTTGATCCGTTTGATAAAAAATAATTTTTATTCGGAAATTTTGGCCGTTTGTTTCGGCAACGTCTTAGTTTAAATCTTGATTATCTAAGTGTTTCGAAAGTAATAATTCTTTCACTAAGCTCCAGGTTTCAATCCAATATAGGCAAAATTTAAGATAATATAAATTTATAGATTTATTGAATATTAAATGCATTTTAAAATGATTATTACTCTCAAGTATTAGATTCATATTTGTAATTATTTTATTTTTCTTTATTTTTCTTTTCTTTAAAATGGTAAAAGAATTATTTTTTTTTTTTGAACTTTTAAAACAAAATGCTGAAAAAACAACATTACAATTTTACTCATTTGCAAGTCGCTTAGTGTGTTAATCATTAAAAGCAAACATCCGTATTAATTAATTTATATTTAATGTAAAAATGGGAGCCTTTATATACCCTCACAGGAGATAATCAAAACAAATCTAGTGAAGTTTGCAGAGCTATACACTGAACAGAAAATGCGAAATAAAATGCCTAAAATCTATCATGGCAACATATTATTGTATAATTACAAACCATATGTTTCTACGTTTTATATACTCCACTGCTCTTATATATATTTATTGTAATTTTAATTTTTAAATATCTATATTTGTTTTTATAAATCATTAACATACTTAAAAACATCCTTTTTTTTTTATTAGACATGCCATTTTTTTAAAATTTCTAATTTGTTGAGTATATCAAAATGAATATAAGATTTATGTAAACGTTACTGTATGAAATTATTAAAAAATCCAAAAACAATATATTGACATTGCAGACAAAATTTAAGATGAAACTAATACTTGATATCATGTATTTTTCATAGATACTTTTAAAGAATAATGCTGTTACATTTCAAAATGTTTTCTACTGGATATCTCTATAATATATATATATATATATATATATATATGCATAAAATTTCTCATGTTTGTAAATTTTCATTACCTGAATATTTGCTAATTATTTAGACGTTCTATATTATTTGAGAGACAATTACTGTCTGTACTAGAGAAATTCTATTTTCTTATCAAATAGATTAATTAGGTCTTTGCTTAATTAACCCAAAACACGATTTGAGATTTGAGGTAATTAGTGTACAAAGAAATTGGTCTCTGTTCCGTTTAAAAGAATGTGATTTTATTGTAAGAAGAATTCAATGCTAAATGAGTTATTTTTAAAACCCAAATTCTTTAATATTGCTAGTCGAAAACAGAGACACAGATCTTTTGATGCAAAGTCAAAAATATTTCTATACAAACTTGAATTGAAAATTCTAACTAATATAAATGAAATATGACTTACTCATACATGTATCTTAAACAATTTAAGAAAAAATTTATAATAGAATTTCCGTTAATTATACAGCTTCCAATTTTTATTTGAAACCAAATATGAATAGTGTGGATCAGAAATATAATTTCATAAATTATATCAGATTGATAAAAAAAACAGACATAATTTAAAATAACAGATAAAGCCTTTATGCAAAAATGTAAAAGGAAAGAAAACCAGCGATTACAAATGAAAATATAGCAAAGAAAGATTGACAGATGTATTTTTTTTAACAAGCAACCAGCAATTTATTAGGTAAGCTTCCAACAATTTATTAGGTAAATTGCTGGAGTTGTTAACGACATAATTTTAACAAAGTATGTTAAATTTCTCCTTATAAACCGAAAATAAATGGAAGAAACTTTGAGGACTCGATTGCATGATCTTTTGTCTATTGATTCGAAATCAGGAGAAAAAATAGCAAGTAATATAACTTTTGCTCTTTATGAGTAATTTTTTGGCGAGTCTCTTGAATCAAAATTCTTAAAAGAGCTAATTTAGTACGGAATAAGACCTTTTCAGTCAACTTTCTTGCCCCCTACAGTCACTTAGTCACAATAAGTGTTTCAAAACCTATATGTTTTCACTCGTAAAATCTATTGATCTACAAAATCTATTGATTTGCGTCATAGAAAAGATAATAAAAATAAAACCGATCCCTATGAAATTTAAACGATGGTCCGTGTACATACATTAAGATAGCAAATAAAACCTTTGTGCATAATGGAACAAAATCTAGTTTTGCTACTTTTTCATGCATTATTTGTGCATTGCTGATCGTTGTTTTTCTATTCTTATACCAGACATAATTTATTTAAAAGTTATCTTATTCAAAACATGTTACTTTAGTTTCAAAGCTAAGCTCACGATTTAGTTGCTGTGTAAATTAGTCACTTTTACAAACGAGTACATGTGAATTTCTAAAATAACAGATTTGTAACAAAATTTCACTCATGCTGGTGAAATATACAAGTGTGGAAATGTGTAATTTGTTACCAATTTAAAATCTTAAACAAATGAATAAATGGTAAAATATGTGGCTGATTAAGCAGAAGTTTTGTGTTAATGTGATTAAAAAAAAATTATATTGCACAAATATTTGTGATATTTTTCCATTATTGCACAAAACTATGCAGAAATACATTGCTCAAGAATATGTGTAAGAACAGAGTTTTACACAGAAATACGGGTACAAATTTTACACACGTATGTGTGAACACATACCTGTATTTACACATACGTACTTCTGCAGTAAATATAATTTTATACGATTTGTTTCTATGTAAATGAAGGTTACATAAATTGTGTGATAGAAAAAAAGTTTCCTGGAAAAGGGAAAAAACTGTTCCTTGTGGAAATTCGTTTTCCCACCATAGAAGTATTTAATTCAAAATTTACAGTCTATGCAATGTATGCATTTATGTTTTAGAGTGTATGAATATGTCTTTTTGAAATTTCAATTTTTTTTCCTAGCGTGAATTGTCCATCTACACTACAGGTGATTTTTTCTGTTCATTTTGATAACAATTATAGGTACATAAACTAGTTGATTTTAGACAAATATAAAATTACTTCAATCAACGTAATTACGAATCATTAGGATTCACATTTTAACAATTTTTAACAATAAATAAATTTAACTTCTTTCCAAACTAGATTGAAATACATGTTTTTATCAAACATAAAAACAACTAATTAGGATGTTTTGTATATCCTTATGCCATATTTTATGTTTTTCATATAAAATTTTATTCAAAACATTATAATTCCTAAGCAAATGAATTGTATGAATCATTGAAAACATCCTAATTATTAAAAGCTTCTTCACTAATTATTTTCTATCAACTCAGTTCACTTCACATTTCATTAGAAGTAAATTCGCGAAGCTCTTTTAACCTACTTATAAATTCTCAATTTTTCTTATAAACATTTTCAACCGTTGTTAAATGCACGAACTGAGATTTTTCTAATCAATTATATATACATAGTACAATTACAGAAAAAAATAAACAGCAAAGACATGTAAAAATCAGTATGATTTTATGGTTAATATGCATTTTAAAGGACACCAAGGGCGACTAGTACCTATTTAATTATTTAATTTCCTTTTAGTTGAAAGATTCTTATACAGCTGTTCGATGTTTCAATACAAAAAGGGGATCGTTTCATGCTATTATGAGCGATATGTTTTGCGAAAAAAATGTTTTCGTTTAAGATATATAAGCTTTTGTATATCTTAAACGAAATTATTTTATATCTTATTGTATTGCTTTTTGTATATCTTAAACGAATTTATATAAAGCCTTTTCGTTTAAGATATATAAGCTTTTTTTATATCTTAAACGAAATTATTTTATATCTTATTGTATTGCTTTTTGTATATCTTAAACGAACTTATATAAAGCCTTTTCGTTTAAGATATATAAGCTTTTTGTATATCTTAAACGAAATTATTGTATATCTTATTATATTGTTTTTTGTATATCTTAAACGAACTTATATAAAGCCTTTTTGTTCGATGTTTCAATACAAAAAGGGGATCGTTTCATGCTATTATGAGCGATATGTTTCGCGAAAAAAATGTTTTCGTTTAAGATATATAAGCAAACGGCATTTTAAATAGCTTAAATTTAACATATATGCCAAAAATTTTATAAATGATAAAATCGTTAATAAATGAATTAGAAAGGCTTTTTGTGTTGTAAATAATTTCCATTATCTGTAGAAGTATATAATGATACAGAATATTTTAAAGTTAGACTACAAAAAATGTACAAACATTTTATCAGTATTTTACACCAATAATTTATATTTTACCTCGATTGAATCATTGAAAATTTTCTTTTGCTGCGTTGGAACATAATCGGCAAAAGCAACCTGAGGCACACAAAGATATTATATTTTGATTGGAAAAATTCTATTACGATAATCTTTTTGCGTTTAAAGACATGTAACTTTACACAAAGAAACTTTATATGTTTCTTTCCCAAATAATTACTGGTACTGAAAATATTTCCTATTACGGAAATTCCTTTAAAAAACTTTTATCTTTAATGCTATTTAGCAGTTTTCGAAGAGAGATAAATATTTAATCTATGTGGAAATATTATTTATGTTTAATACCATTCTGAGTTGTTACAATTACTTAATAATGTATAAAAACATATTTGAAATCGTAGAATGGCTATACTATGGCATCGAGTAACGTGGTTACATCTCACATAGGAATTCCAAAATATATAATTTTTAAAATATATAATTAATTTTGTGAAAAACTAATTATATATTACTAATTCTGAGGTTAAAATAATTATATATTACTAATTCTGAGGTTGCAAATTCCAAAATATAATGTATAGCTTATTTACTTTTTTTTAGTTTCATAGAAATGATAAATAATTAATGAAAAACTGATTTTATTTTTAGTCATATGTATAAACTAGTGAGTGTCGAACTACATAATAATATCGTTTAAGTTTTTCTAGAATAACAATACTTGATGATGTTTGACAACCTCCAAAATTTTTTAAATAACGGAAATCTTTAACGGAAGACTGCAAAGCTTTATTATAAATCTCATTCCTTTATTGGGGAGATCTCTTTAAAAAAACATCTGTTTCAGGATCCCAGGGGCTCTGCATCAAGTAAGATTAATAATAAAATGATTTTATTTGCTTATAAATTGTTCTCTTCACAAAAAAGTTGAATTTTCTCAACGAGAATTGAAAGGAATGATACGGGTTGTACATTTTGTTAGACTTCTATATGCTCACTTTTTCACGAGGCAATTGCAAGTCCAAAGACTCCAAGTAAAGATTTTGATATATTAGAGCTTCTGAGCACTTAACCAGATGTAGAGTCAAAAACGAATTGAAACAATTAAAGGCAAAAAACCCAGTTTTATTTTATGAAAATGACCTGAACCATTTCGTTAGTAAGAAAACAACGACGTTCTTTAAACTTTTGGGGAGATACTATGCGAAAGAATAGCGCATTGATATTATAATACTGATGATATTCTAATATTGATATTCTAATACCATATGAATACTCTTAAAGTGGTCCATGATAATGCAAAAAGAAAATTGCTCAGATTAAAAAAAATAATGAATCGGTCAGGGAAGAACGAAAACATAATTCTTGCTGATAATAGGTGGGCATCATAGAAAAGTCGTCACCAAACGAACAGAAGAAGTGATTGCATCGTTCAAAGTTGATTACTAAACTCATAATTTTCTTTTTATACTAGCTACTAAACTTAGTGTCGAGTAAGAGTGTTATTTTAAATTTGAATTTTCTAGTTTTCAAATTAAACATAACCAACATTAAAAATAATATTTTTGACTACTTTTAGAAAAGTAACCAAAGTGTGCAACCTCTAAATATTATCCAATATTCTTAAAATTTGGCCTACAATATTTCATGTCACTGAAACTCGGGAAGCACAAAGTCTGAAAAAATTATATATATATATATATATAAAATTAAATATATATAAAAATTATATATATATATATATATATATAATACCATTAAAAGTAGACAAAATTCACCAATAGATTTTATCAATAAAACAATAAACCAAAACGAAGGATTTGAATAGAATTGAGTTATAAAAAAAAAAAATAGTGAAACGATAATATCTGAATAAATAAATAAATAAAATAAAATGAATGCAAAGGAAATTTGTAGTCCACAGAACAGAATCGTCAGGCCCCAAATGCTCTGGAACTACAAATGAAGTGTGCGGTTTCATCCACGTATTAGCCATGAAATAGCAAAATAATACGTAATTGGGGCTACCAGCACACAAAAACCATATTATTAAACAAGGAACATAGAAATAAATAGTTGAAAAAATGAAAATATACATATATTGAAACAATAGCGTGCAGCAAATAGTGTCAGTAACAAGAGTACAAATTAACCCTATTTATGCACGTGGAAATGATAAACATTACTTGCATATATAATTTCGATAAAAAGTATGAAAACAAGATATTGAGAGAGAAAAAAAAAAGAAACTTATCTGGTTATCACCATGAATGTAGAGGACAGCGCAATAGAATTATTAATAAATTATAAAAGCAAAAAGCAATACTTTACTATACGAGCTAAAACAGTATCACGTAGAAAAACCAGTTTGTTAGAAATTCAAGCATCGGATCGTAGCAGGAACAGCAGGGTTGCTCTTTTTTTTTTTTTTTTTTTTTTTTAAATAGAATGTCATGCGCGCCAAATGGCGAAAAAATAATTTGAAAAAGAAGAAAAAAAATTTGCTATGATTTATCCATAACGAACAAAAAAGATAAAGCTGAATGGAAATATAATTGAACCGGAGAAAATAATTAATGATCGATATTTACATAAAATTAAATTAATAAAATAATTAAATTAGAATTAGGTTATAACATTCATATTAACTTATAACTTTATATATATTAGGGTGGAGTGAAAAATCGAAAGTTGGAATTTTGATTTTGGATTGCAGCCAAAAGTTGCTTTTTACTACCTCTAATAAATGTGCAAAATTTAATGAATTTTCAAAAGCTCCTTCATCGCCCTATCAAAACATTTATATTTTTATTGATTTACACGATTGATTCTTACCCTAAACTCTACATTAACAGGATTTTCGGTAATCTCGTTTGACATTTTTATATTTAAAATGTTTAGTGTAGGATTTCATCATTTTTAAACTTTAAGTTTTTATTTTTAAACATTTGAAACGGTTTATTGAGTTTTGAAAATTGTTTGTTGTCATTTTCACAGTCAAAATGAGTGCATGTGAAAGCAAATCAAAGCTTACTGTTACTAGAAGTGCAATAGCACCTATATTTTGTGATTCTTCAAAACTAAATAGAGCTGTTTTGCAAACAATAGAAGACAATAAATGCAAGACTATGTTATACACAGCGGTTATTGTAAAGTTCGCCAAAATCAGAGGTAAAAAATATCCTAAGAGAAAACATCGAAGACATAATTTATTGTAGTTTCCCAAATACATATTGATTAAATGATAGACAACATTTTTTCTGAATTTCAGAAGCTTATTGAATTCCGCAAAAATCAAATGAAATGATGGAAAATTGAAGATAACCTACATGAAACAACTATAAGTAAAAAACACACATATTTCATTGAAGAGTCACATTAATTCTATTTGGGACACATTACACTATCATTTGGACCAGGAAAGATCATTGCAGGAAGTATTAAAATATTGTACTGAAAAAAAAATTAAACCTTGATAAATTTATGGCAAATGTTGTGACGGAACATCTGTAAACAGCAAGATAAAAAAATAATGCTAATAAATTTTTGAAACTAAGGTTGAAATTAAGCCCGTTATTAAGTTTGAAACTAAGTAACCATAGTAAGTGGTAACCATAGTAACCACCGTTGCAGTGGTTACTATGTCAGCTTTCTGGAAACGAACTGCCACTAAGTCATTGAATTTGATAAACAAAATAAAGGTTCACGAGCTTTTCCTGTTCTAATTGGAAAGTCGTTGGATCGATATGAACAATAGACAGTTATGGAAATAAAAAAATATCTGCTCATATCACCGAGCAATGAACTCTAGAAAATTATGTACAGACCAAAATTTTTTTAATGACACGTGTCAAAAATTTGGTTAATGCTCCTCAAATCTGGTAAATCGTAATCCAGCAAGAATGTCGCACTCTAAATGATTGACAACTGCCAATTTACTACTTGGTTTGCAGTTTGGAAGTAAGAATTCATCCCAAAATTATGGCCAAATTTGTAATGAAAGTACATTCGTCTATGTTGTTTCACTTTAAAGAAAATTGTCGATTCCGTTATTCAACGAAACGTATAATTCTGTTATTGAGATAAAAAATTACAGGAACGATAACTGATAAAAAAATTATGTTTGAGAATTCGGATTCCTAAGAATACTGAAAATAAAAGATATTTTATGTACAACATTAACGTGGTTTCATATTCCTATATTGAAACTTTGTGTTACAACTATATAAACATTACTGACTGGCAAGATCACCCCACATTCTTAATAGAGTACCTAGAGAGGAGCTGGAAATTCTCAGAAAAAGATCGGAAATCCCATTTTTTATTTGAAAAATTTCCCTGACAGATTCAAGCATTGGAAAGATGCGTAAATTTAGTTACTGAAGTGCCATTAGCGGCTGTAGTAGTAGAAGCAAGGAACGGATATATATGAGCAAAAATCAAATCATGAAAGGTAATACGTAATTTTGATGACAAAGGTTAATATGATTGGCTAACAAAGGCTGAAAGATCGTTTTACAATACATCGTATATATTCTTTTCATTACATTACTATATATTCAGAAAACTGCATTTCCTTTATATTTAGACAACTATCTTTCATCTGCATTCGAAAAATAAAAGTTAACTGCATGTCTTAACAAACATAAGCTATATCTTATACAGATGGCACTAATCTAAAGGGAGCGCAGGAACAAAAAATATTCTAAGAATGAGATTTTCGTGTTACTGAAGGACATAGAAACATGAAATTTGGCATGTTAATGGCTTATAAGACGTAAATAGTCTCTAAGAGCATTTATTTAAACAATACAAAATGTTAAAAAATGTTCTAAATAGCGTTTTTAAAACAATCTCGGGGAGTAACGCACCAATTAAAAAATAATGATGTCAAAATGACTGCAACAGTCCTTACTCTAACATACGCTATGTCTTATGTCGATTACATTACCCTAAACAGGATGCATAAGCGAAAAACACTCTAAAACTTCGATTTTTGTATTATTGAAGGGACTACAAACATGAAATTTGGCATGGTACTTACTTATACGATATAAATGATCTCTAATAATATTTCCTTAATAATTCGAAATTTAAATGGGGGTGAAAATGGGCAAAAAATCACCCTACATCGTTAAAAATCAACATGATTTGCTGCATCATCACCCCACTGCTTTGATTACATGCTAATATAATGAAGCATTCTCAATGGTCAAAATAAAAATAGTCTTTAAAGGTGGTAGAGTGACGATGTAGCACATTTTCAACTAAATAAAAATGTTCTAAACGGCGGTTTGTAAGCAACTTGAGCATCTATCAAACCGATTTCAAAAGTAAATTGGTGGTGATAGAAACTGTTAAAACATATCAAACATAATCTCCTTTTTTTTTTGGGGGGGGGGTAACGCTATCAACAGAATGTTGCAGGAGCTAAAATATTCAAAACGTTGATTTCTACTTCACTAAGGAGTCTAGAATCTTTAATTATGACATGGCAGTTACTTATATAATATAAATATAATCTAAGAACAGTCCGAAGTAAATTTTAAATTTAAAAGTTAAGAAATGAAGGGTTCGAGTGAAAAGTTTTAAAAAAATTACTAAATTATGCTTTCTATGCAAGTTCAGGAAATAATAACTCGATTATAAAAGTAATGCACTAGATTCATTTACAACACGATTTTTCAATCGGTAAATCAACTATAACAGATGAAAATTTTCCAGGTGGGTGAAAAAAGTCCGGGCCAGGATTCGAACCAGGGATCTGTTATAAAAGGGGGGGGGGGATCTGTTATAAAAGTAATGGTTTCGGATCAATGGTGACGCTCGCTGGTCCTTCATAGTCTATGTTCTATGCAGTGCTACTAACATCTGGGACGCGCAGGATCAAAAGGTTTTCTAAAAAAGCTTTTAAAAAATTTTAAATTACGTTTCTATACAATAAAAGGAAATATAAAACTGACTTCAAAAATAACATTTGTAAATTAATGGTGGCAGTCCCTTTTTTAACATAGGCAATATATCGCAGTGCCAAAAACTCTTGAGAGATGATAAACCCTTAAAAAATAAACTTAAATTTTGACATGAGGATTATTTTAAAAACGTAAATGCATACGGAGATTGTTTCTAAAAAATTAACTATTCTAGGTGAATACTAAAAGGAACGTATCAATTGAGCACAAAAGTTTCAAAATACATTCTAAATTACCATTTCTTTAGAATTATCTTTGCTTTTTATTATTAAGTCACATTTTGAAATAATGCATGTATAAAGAAAATTTAATCAAACTGTGGCTAATTTTTCTTTAATATATTAATACTTCTAATAAAAATCAGACATACAAACATCACTAAGGATATTTAAACTATCAGGTGAACAAAGCCGCGAGGTTTGCTAGCATTTATATATTTCTTTTGGATATTTAATTTCCGATTAATAAATTCATTTTTAAATTTACACATACCGGGTGTCCCAAAAATGATTGGTGGATTTTAAAATTCAATAACTTTCGAACGGTGACAGCTATTTAAAAAAATTTTGCAGGAGGGTTATGTATAATATCAGGAGTTTTTTTTTTTTTTTTTTTTTTTTTTTTTTTAACCGTAATTTTTTATTTTAGTTCGCATCTCAAACAATAGGTGGCGCTGACGTCGATTAAAGGCCAGGTGACCAATGCTGAGTGAAGCGTCGACCTGGCCTTCAATCGCCGTCAGCGCCACCTATTGTTTGAGATGCGAACTAAAATAAAAATTACGGTAAAAAAAAAAACGCCTGACATTATACATAACCCTCCTGCAAAAATTTATTAAACAGCTGTCACCGTTTGCAAGTTATTGAATTTTAAAGCCATCAGGCATTTTTGGGACACCCGGTACATATAGATTTTATACATTAATGAAATATAATTAAATGTATATAAATGCATTCTTCCAATAAGACGCTATGCGTATTTAGTATTTTTCGTGTATTTATCTGTTTTACTTAGAAATTTTTTGTCACTATAACTATTTTTTTTAATGTTATACATACACATAGTTGTCTGTATAAGTTGTCCGTTTAAGTTACTGCCCCACCAGTGGCCGAGAGGTTCTGACCTCTCAACTGGTAGACGGCAAGTGCTGGGTTCGAAAACAATCGCGGCTGTCGGCCTAACAGTTCGGAGTTTTCTTGGTTTTCTTCGAACCTTGAGTAAATACGGGTTAGGTACCCTTAAAAAGGCCTCCCACGAAGGGCACTCCCCCTGGGCATATATTCCTATTGTACATAATTGGCCGACAAAAATAAATCAAACAAAACCGTTTAAGCTACTTGATTTTTGTTATAAATAATTTTCAAGAGATATTTTATCTTATTTAATCACATTCATTCTTGTATTAAATAAGGCAAGGATTTCCCTCAAATGCAAGAGAAAAAAAACGCACATTTTTGCAGCTTGAAATAAATATCCAAAATGCTAGAATTGTTCTAATTAACATTGATGATAGCAGATAGTTTTCAATTAGCCTAAAACTGCATACGATTATTAAAAGAGCCTGGAAATTATTGGTAAGCAATGAGCAAACAAACTCTTCCAAGATGCTAAATTTGGAATTATGTTTCATATTGCACGACGCATGATGACAAACAATATTGGGCCAATATTGGCTACATCATGGAGCAATATTGGCACATTGGCACAATACTGGCATGGAATATTGCTCCGATATTGGGGTGTTTACATTTTTCCCTTGTTTAACCAATATTTGCATCCAATATTGAGGTTTCATTGGAAATATTGCCAATATTGGTTAAAAATTATGGTTTCATATGGATTATTTCCAATGTAACACCGACATTTGTACAATATTGGGAATTCGTTGGAAATATTTCCAATGTAACGTCAAAATTTGTACAATTTGGGGAATTCATTGGAAATATTTCCAATGAAATGCCAATATATAATGAATATTGGCATTTTATTGGCAATATTAACAATAAATGAAATATTGGCGAAACACTGGACCAATAATAGTTTTGCTACTAGGGATATATGTTCGTAGTAGAAAAAATAATAATAATACTAATAAAATTTTGCAAAATTCTATAAACCTTTTATGGTTAAATATCCCATTCAAAGTAAAGCGTCTATTTTATTAAGTTTGAATCATTAAGTCTGTATCATTCATCAAAAAGTGATCATTTATCGACGTGTTAAGCATTCTCAATTAAGAACTCGGTAAAGTCTCGTTATTATATAAGTGTCAGTGACAGCCTTTAAATAATGTCATTAAATGATACTTAATGCCGGGATATGTTGCATAATAAATTTCCTGACGCCCAATTTTGTTCCCAGTCGCTTATAAGTTAATATTGTGTGTTTTAAGACAGACTACGTTTTACACATTTTGTATCAAAGTTCAATCTATACGGTATTTAAATATTTACTACTGTAAACTTCCAGCAGATTTTGTTTTATTACTTAAATTTATTAAAAATAATTTAAATTATATCTTAATGAATTTTCGCATTTTAAATAAAGTAAGCATTTTTTATATTAATTATTTATTACCTTTCAGTAATAATCAAATATATTTTTGTTAGTTGGAAAATTGAAAGTATCATACAAAGTTCAAGAATAGATTTGTATATAAAAAATGGCAAAACTATGAAAACTGGTTCAGAAATTTGTTATGATAAAACAAAAGTGATTCTTATAATGGAAAGTTTTTTAAATAGAATATTGAAAAATATTAAATATAGCTTAGCTTAAGAAAATGAAATAGTTAGCTCATAAAGCATAAAGAAAATATTAAAAACACAGGACAACAAAAAAAAACTTTTTTTAAATGGTCTGACATGTTTTAATGAATTTAAGATATTTCAACCTCCAGGAACCCGAATATGGCATCCGTTTTCGTACATCAGGTAAGGTTTTGCTGTGAAGTTGAATTGAAAAAAACAAATATATACTGAAGAAGTGTAATTAACTGATTCGAAAAAAATTTACGTATGTTAACAGAAAACATGTTTACTTAATTACATAGTTAATTGACAACTAATAGACAGGAAAAAATTCGATTCGTTCACTGTTTCGTTATTATGCAACACTTATGGTAGGAATTTCCTCTTTGTTGAGGTCCGAGCATGGACGGCAGCAGGAATGTCTCTATGGAGATTCCAACAGTAATCCGCCATCATTACTGCATCCCAGCGACCTTGGTATCTGTTCTCCATCTCCTTGATCTCCTGATGAAAATGCTCTCCCTGTTCATCACTCATAGAGCCCAGGTTGTTAGGAAAGCGATCCAAATGCGAGAATAGGTAATGCATTTTGATGCTCATGTTACATCCGAGGTTTCTGAATGCTGTTATCATATTGTTCACCAGTTCAATGTAGTTAGTGGCCTTCGTGTTGCCGAGAAAGTTTTTCACAACAAGAACAAAAGCCTTCCATGCTTCCAGTTCCACTTCACTCATATGTGTTTCGAATTGCGTATCTCTCATTAGCTGACGAATCTGTGGACCATCAAAGATGCCAGCTTTCAGCTTCTCAATGCTCAATCTGGGAAAAACCTGGCACAAGTACGTGAAGCAATCACCATTTTTGTCGAGAGCTTTGGTGAATTGCTTCATCAACCCCAGCTTAATATGCAATGGAGGAAATATGATCTTCTCTCTGTTCACAAGAGGAGTGTTGATGATGTTCGATCTGCAGGGCACCAGGTCCTCCCTAAGAGGCCAGTCCTTGATTGTGTAATGATGAGCCCTGTCCCTACTGTCCCACATGCAGATGAAACAGGGGTACTTTGTAAACCCTGATTGTTGTCCCAATAAGATGTTCACCATTTTCAAATCCACACAAATGTACCACTGATGGTCATCATAATGAATTTTCTCCAGAGCATATTTCACTGATTCATACTTCTCCTTCAATGTAGTTGAATGAGCTAGTGGTACAGAGGCAAACTGGTTGCCATTGTGTAGCAAAACACATTTTAGTGAGGGCTTACTGCTGTCGATAAACAGCCGCCAATGTTCGGGGTCGTATTTTGCCACTCTCAGCGTGTACAGCAGCCGTGCGATATCATTACAGTACACCAAGTCAAGCTCTTCACAGAAATATTGTAGGAAGTCTTGATGTCTGTTACGGTAGAAGGTGATGCGAACACTCTCAGTGAGACAGTTTTTTTCCTTTAATCTGGATGCCAATAGTTAGGCAGATGATTTGGAGAGGTTAAGATCGCGAACGAGATCATTTAGCTCCATTTGTGTGAACGGAACTGGAGTACTACATTCTGGAACCACATAGTCGTCGTCATCAGCAGCAACCCTGATGGGGGAGGATGATTCTTCGTCAATGTCCGGAAGTTCTTTAAACACGGGAACAGGAATGGCTTCAGAATGGGCTACAGGACGACGTGCTGACTGCAGATCTGGATATACCAGGCTACTCCGGTTGTTTCTGTTTATACCAGTCAGATCTACAGCGCAGAAGTAACAATCTGTGACATGGTTGGTAGGCTCCCTCCAGACCATAGGAATTCCAAATTTCAGAGCCGTCTTCTGGCCTTTGGTCCACGCACGAAGATACTCGGTGCATTTCTTGCATACTATATGTGGTGCCCAACCTTTATCTTGGTCACCTAGTGCCATTTGGAAGTAAGCAAGGTAGGTGCGCTTTATAAAACTGGTGATTGCTTCCTGTTTCGTACAAGGGTGTATTCGCCACAGATGTAGCAAAATACATCCGGATTATTCCTACATGATCTTTTTGAAGACGCCATTTACTTCACATAGATCCTGTAATAAAAGAAAATCTATCATTAGTAATCCAGGGCAACGAAATACGACTTCACGGAATGAAACACACACAAGTACTGCAATGAAGTATAGGCATTTATGCTGGAAATCACTTAGCCTAAAATGGACATTTGCATAAAAAATTGACCTGATAGAGCGAAACCGTTTTGTGTTTTGGATTCAGGGTATGAAAATGGACATATATCAGCTGAAAAAAGTTAGACCATTTTTTGGCTGTTGACCAGTGAAATATATACATATATGACAGATATGGGTAACTTTAAACAGATAATTATTAAGGAGCTAAATACGATTAAACATGTACGATATGTTATTTAAATACGATTTAAACATGTAAATATGCACCAATCACTATTACGTTATTCTTTGATAAAAAGTTTATTAAATCCAATAGATTTTTTTAATCACAAGATTTTAAGAGATTCACCTTTTATATAAACATTGTAATAAAAATTTTATATTACTTAAGTAAGGTGATATTAAAATTAAAAAGAAATGACATTTACATGTTTCAAATCCGTCTAATAAGATCCATAATCATAATAAAAATAAAATTCAAAATATTTCACGGTCAATACAAATGACACGGGACAATGAGATATAAACAACAAAAATCAGGCGCTCTATTGTAAGAAATTAAATTAAAATAGACCATGATATAAAATATTTCCCAACTTGGTTCATCCCATTCAAGCTCTCACGAGGTATTTATTCATTAATTCTAACCATAGCTTAGGAATAATAAAAGAAACGGTATCATTGCAAACAAAATTTTTTTGCGTATAAATTTCAATGGACTTTCTTATAATAGACTTACGACAACAATTTGATATGAAACATAATTTGCTTTCACTAAACATTATTTTTATCCCCTCATTTAAATATGTCCTAGATAAGGCCGTGTCGCGTAACATTTGTATTGACCGTGAAATGTTTTGTATTTTATTTTTATTTTTATTATGATTATGGATCTTATTAGACGGATCCGAAACATTTCAATGTCATTCCTTTTAAATTTTTATAAAACTTTTCTTAAGTAATATAAAATTTTTATTAAAATGTTATTAAAATACGTTATTCTTTATTTTTTGGGGCAAAATTCACTGATTCAGATTGTTGATTGCTTGTTTTCCTTGTTTTGCTTCTACTCTTGATCGCTTAAATTTGTTTTGGAAATATTTTGACAATGACGCGCGCGCTGCTATAAATAAATTCTTGAAATAATAATAAGTAATAAATGAATGACAACAAAAATTCTTTCTAAAAAAAATAATTCAGTATTTATTAGCCTTGTTTAGATTTCTAGATAAATTATACAAATTATATTGCAAATTATATACATTATAAAATCAGTTTTACATTTCAAAATTTCTTTAACAAACGTAAATTCTCAGCGTACCCTGCTTACTAAGGTATGTTATACGCTAGGTTGATGCTAGGTTATAACGCTAATAACGCTAGGTTGAGTATTAGTGCCAAATGCTATTATTACGCATAACTATGAAGAAATGCATGAGTTTGCACTTACAGGTTTTGCTCAGAAGACACTGAGTCATTTGAATAAAAAACAACCGAAAGTCAGTTTGCTCCATTTGTAGAACTTATCCCTGGAAGATTCATGTAAGATTCAACGCCCTATCTAAAATTTACGAGGTAAGTTCTGGAATCTGTTGTTGTATGTATGTCGGCCAATTATCTACACTATGGGATATAGGCCCTAAGGGGTGGAATGCCCTCCGTGGGGGTCTTTCTAAGGGAACCTAACCCGTATTTACGCAAGGTTCGAAGAAAACCACGGAAAACTCTGAACGGTTAGGTCGACGGTCGCGATTGGGTTCGAACCCAGCACCTACCGTCTACCAGTTTGAGATCAGAACCTCTCGGCCACTGGTGGGGCGTTCTGGAATCTGAAGAAAATATATTTGTCAGGAAATATTTTGTTTATTACATTAATCTGTAGTGTATCTCATGTACATTCAAAATATTGTGAAAGATTTTGGAAACCTTGCGTTTGCAAAGTATTTTGTAGTTTGAACTATACTGCACAATATGTTTACTGGCGTAATAATGCCATCCACTAGCGTTATACCCCGGTTGAAAAAAAACTGCAAGGAAATATATGACCTTTACTATTCTGACTCTGAAGTTTCTGGATGATTCTACGTGATCATCATTCTCAGGATAATTCCAAATAACCAACATTAATTTCATCCAGTTCAATTAAAATTTAAAAACTTTTAATGGGGAAAAGAAAAATAGTTAATATTATAGGTAATCTAAAAGCTAAATAATTCAATTGGGAAAGAAATGTATAAAAGCAAAAGCTCTGGGGGGATTTATGGGATTTATATGGGGGAGGGTGAATTTAGGAAACACAAAGTATTACGAAAAAAAAAAAAAAACATGAATTACATTTTGTCCAAAAAACACTAATTGCATTTATTTTTATTTATATTTAACTTAAGTATAATACAAATCTTCACTAAATAGTTTCAGAAGATGAAGTTTGGCTTCTTAGAGGTTTAAAAATGTCTCTATCAGAATAAGCGTAGCAATCATGGTTGTCGAGAATATTAGTAAAACAATATTTCTTTTTTCATTTTGTCATATAGGGGTACATATAAAAAAATGTGAATGTGCGAGATTAATTTGCACTACAAAAGAAAAATTTCAGAATATTTAATACATGAATTTTCACATTGTTAACTAAGCGTAGAAACAACTTAACCAAAAATGTCCAAACCGGGGATCGAACCCGGAACACTCGAAATAGCGCTCCAAATGCTCCACCAATGAAGTTACGAGGACGATGCCCAGCTTAGCATTTCTCATTTTATATGGTGGTTAGGCTGCAATTCGCAGCATGAAATGGAACTGTCATCATGAGCACACAATCTTGCCGCGACACCAAGAAACCCAGTAAATCACATACATTTAATACTAATCAATTTCAAAATTGAAATTGATTAATATTAAATAAAAAAAGAATTAAAAAATTTCATTTTTGAAAAATAGTATAGAAAAGTTGTCTTAAACGAATCTTATCGCAGATTGTTACAGGCATTGTACTGTTCTGTCTTTTTAGAGAGTTTAAGGAATTCGGTTCCAAAAATTTGGACATAAAAATATATTACAGTCAAAATAACATTATACAAATAATCAACGAATAAAAGAATTTTGTCAATCGTCAAAAAAATCATTAACTTTGTCAAATTAATAATAATAATAATAATGATAATGCTAATAATAATAATAATAATAATAATAATAATAATAATAATAAAATCCAAATTTCTAAAAATTCCCAACTCTTTCCCTCCCCACACAATTTATCAAAAAAAAAAAAAAAGTACATTGCTGAAAGAAAAGCTAATTTTATCAAACAATTGCATAAAAAATGCAAATTTCGTCAAAAGATTGCAGAAAAAACACGATTTTTTTCAGGGAATCGCATAAATACTTACTTCAGAAAATTGCGAAAAAACAAACAAACAAACAAACAACAACAACAACAAAAAAAACGCAGTTTTTATGAGATTATCGCGAATTAATTTTGTTTAAAAAATCACAGGCAAAAATGCAATATTCGGAAAAGATGGTGATTTTGACACCAAATACTAGTTGCCAAAGCAAAAAAATTAATCATCATATGGTAATTGACAACCGTGAATCGGCACCTATAGTTAATATATATATATATATATTCTTATTAGTTTTTTTAATCACAAAGTTTTGTTCCCAAAATCTGAAACTAAAGTGGATATAATTAGCAATTATCGGTACGTAATTTGCATTTAGATTGGAAACTTTTCTCAATTGTAATATTATTTCCATTAAGATGTCAAACATATATGATTTATGATGGAGGAATATGCAAAAATGTTGAACTAGTGCATTAATCATTATTTCTAAATCGTTCGCTAACAATATTATTTAAGGATTATTAGAAAGAGTCATCAATTTTAAAATTGCACTTAGTGTATTATTTAATATTTAGCAAATATTTTTGGCATAAAGAATAATAATAAAATTAAAATATTTTAAATTGTTATTGAAATTATATTTAATCATTTTTAACTTATCTTAAATATTATGAAAATAAATTTTTCTGTGATATGTTTGCTTTTGAAATCGAAATGTAACTTTAAGAATGGTTTTTAAGTATGCTATTTTTATTTATTTTTTTTTTTTAACTTTCTTTGAAAATTGATATGAGTTTGTTAAGTTAAGAATATCCAAATACATTTTTCTTTCCACATGTTTTGCGGAGATAACCATTAGGGGTCATCCATAAATGATATTGCGTATTTTTTGAATATTTATTACTCCCCCCCCCCCTTTGTCCCATGTCACGATATATTATGTAAACATATACTTCCAGCTCAGAAACAAAACTGTACGTTTTAGATCACATTTCAAATTTTAATTTTAAAGTTTAACAATGTGTTTTAATGACATTTGCCAGCTGAACAGTAAAAAATTTTCATTTTTTATAAAATAAGGTTTAAAAATAACAATAATAAATTAGAATAATAATAAATTATTAATATGAAAGAGCAATTGAAAGCAATAGTATTTTGGAATTTCAAATGGAATTTATTTCACATATTTGGCTTTAAATATTATGTTTATGAACACAAAATATTTCAATTTTATAATAACTTCAATCTTCATAAAATTTAATCCATTTAATTTTAATTCTTTCATTTTAACCAAAATGTGTGATGTCACACTTTTCTTTGCCTCCTTGTCACTAACTGTCACAATTTCATTGTTCTCCCTCCCACCCCTTTAAGCGTGACATCATTATTAGACGGCCGCTTATTTAAATATATTTTTCCTGAATCATAACAAAATTGCTTTTGATTTTAATTTTAGACTTATTAGTACAACCGATTATCTGTAAAATATTGAAGCTACTGCTGCATTCATTTTTGCAGGTCTTCATTAATACCGCGGCAAGATTTTACCATGTTGAAAGTTTCTCTCTATTGAGACTCATCATTAATGAAATTTTCTGTCAAAATTAATGTCCAAAATTGGTATTAATTTTTACCGGTGGAAGTTTACTGCATCTAGAGTTATTGCGCCATACTATGACAACACAGTAGTACAACCGACTAACTTTAAAGTAGTAAAGCTTCTGTTGTGTTCACTTTCGCAGGTGTTCATTAGCACCGCGGCAAGCTTTTACCATGTTGGAAATTTCTCTTTATTGAGACTCCTCTTCATGAAAAATTTTAATCCAAAATTTGTGTTAATTTCAACAGTTGGAAGTTTACTGTAGCTATCTGTCAGTGTCAGGGGAAAGATTATAATACCTAGAAATACTGGCACCAATAACTGATTTTTAAATCATATTTGTGTCATAAATTTCCCTATCAATAAACCGATAGAATAAGGCAAAATTATTAGTTGAAATTTTTACGAATTGTAAACAGAATTTTTTTTTCGATTTAAAAAATCAGCTTGTCGCCATCTTGTGACACTCTCTATTGCTAGTCGATACATTATATGTCTCCTCCTCTTTATTTACAACTCCATTATTTCAACATGTATCTGGCGAATAAGAATCAGTTGAAACAACAATAAGGAATACTCACGAGTTTCTGAATACATATTAACAGGAAAAAGAAAAAATATTGGCCCTGGTTCTAAAATGATTATTTGATAACAACAAGATAATACGTCACCTGAGAATAATAAAGTTCTATCTGTTTTTTGTTTTTTTTTTGTTTTTTTTTTATTGACTTATCGATATAGACAGGCCCTATTTGTATCTATGAAGGCATTTTTGCATTAAATGACGTTATGTATAATTTACATATGACCTTACAATCATAATATGGCATTATATTAATCCAGAAATGCCTTCATAGATGCAAATAGAACATTTCTATATCGGTAAGTCAATTTTTTCAAAAACGCAGGTAGAACCTTATTATTCTCAGATAACGAATAGTGGATAAAGGCACAATTATCGTGGATACGATAAAATAAGGAAGCAATCAAGAAAACTATTCAGAAGTTTCGTCACTAAGGTTAAAGTATGTACCTATCCTCAAATAATTCTTTTTGCTTAAAAAATAAATTATTTTGCTTCTTATTTTAAATTGAAATTCAAACATTTAGGGTTCCTAAAATGCCTTACTTTTAATCAGAACTACCTTACAGAATTGCTTTACTTAATCAGAAATAATTAAAAGTTTTTTTTTTTTATTTTTTTTTTATACAAAACATGAACCGAAAGTGAGCTTTTAGAAACCGGACGTGACAGTTTAAATGGCCACATAAATATATATTAATAAAAAGTATATTTGAATATTATTTGAAATTATACATGAATAACAAGAAAGAATCATCTCTAGTTCAATGTCTTTGTTTAACTAAGTACATTGTCTAGACACAAATAATACATTTTTATCACAAAAATGCCATGTGATTGATGACGAACATAAATACAAAGAATCAATAAACAAATATCTTTGAACAACAGCCATTAAGCTCCTACTTAAAAGAAGTGATTATCTAACTGCTTAAAAGAATCGAACTCTTATTGGCACATTACCTAGATGAATTAATACAATATTTTTTATACAGTTTAGAACATTTAAATTGTATGTGACGATAATGAATTTTTAAGCATAATGTAAGTAACAGATTATTAAATTTTCCAAAGTTTCCAGACGAATTTTTCTAGAATTCATTTCTTATACATATATAAATATGTATGTGACGATTTCAGGAGAACTCGAATTATTTCCACTGGTTAAACAGAAACACGCAGTCATGGCAAGCGAGGGAAAAAACAAAAATAATAAATAAATGTAGAAGATCCAATAATTAGTCATGGGCTGCTGTAAATTCATTTATTAAATTCGTGATAATGAGGAAGGAAAAGCTCCTTGTTGCAAAAATTCCATCATTATTTCAGCGAGCTGTCCTCATCGAAGAAGCAACCCAAGAAATCTTCAGAATCTTCCTTTCATCTCGAGACTTCCCCTTTTTAAACTGAAAAGAAAGTTCTGGAACCTTCGGTAACCTCAAACCATCATTCTTTTATGTAAACAGAATTCTTGTCCAGTTACGAGGCTATTTTAAACAGACGATAAATTTATTTAAAAAAAAATATTATTTAACCAATTTATAATTGACTCCGAATTTTAAATATCTTAGGCAGACGATTTTTATACATGATTAATTTTAAGAGAAGAAGAAAAGAAATGAATTTATTAATGTGCACATTATCGTTGACGGCGGAAAAATAAATAAATAGATAAAATAAAATAATGATATTTTTTGAAAGGTATGGTTTTGGAATAAATTTAATAAGACTTTCTTAAAAGGGTTGATAAAAACATAGAAGAAATCAGTTTTATTTGGAATATTAAGAAATAAAGTTTTAATTAAGAATATTTTTAATTTAGAGCCATCTTTTTAAATTTACGCATACTGGATTAATGTTTTTTAAGGCAAATTAAGAATTTATATCGTCTGCATAAGGATTAACAGATTAGATTTAGAAACAAGATTTTAATTTAATAATTTGAAGTAAGTACGAAATATTATTATAAGAAAATTAAGATAGTATAAAGGTTAGTTTTGGCGAAAAATTTTTAAATTTGTAATATTATCCCCCCTCCCCAAGACTTTGTATGAAATTGATAGTTAAAAAAACTACAAGTTCAGACAACAGAAATATAATAATTTAGAAAAGTTAAATTTTGGAATAAAACTGTCAAATCCAGGAAGCCAAGAGATGGAAGAAAAGAAAATTAACGCAATATAAAAATATTAGCGATTACAATAATATATTTAAGAGAAAATTAATCTGAATTAAATTTAGGTAGGAGCATTTCCCTGAAAGAAATACAATAATGTTACAATATCACTTACCATTTGTAAGTGCATAGGAGATAATACATACAATAACAGTAATAAGTTATGAATATTAATAAGCAAAAGACATTAAAGATATAATAAAAACAAAAAGATATCTCTTTCATGGGAGTCTATAGAATTTACGTGACTTAATTAGTAGTAATTTCAGTTCAGAAATTAAATTTGTTCGTATAGTCCTTGTTGTAAACATAGTCTTTAACCGCTAAAATAAACGTTCTTCTCAAACTTAGTTGACTACATAGTCCTTCAAATCAAAAGTCTCTAATAGTTTTAAAAATGCAATTCTTCAATGTAGTTCATTATCAATAGTTAATTTAAATAAGAATTTCCGGAAAGTTTACTAAATACTGTCCTTCACATAAAACATCTTCAATCCAGTTTACTAGTGAACTACATAATTTTTCCATTTTGGTTTAATGTTATGTTGGAATCTTTGTTGGATCCAACATCTCTTAAACAATCAATCAAATTTTTCCTTCAATAATATATCAATTTTTTTAATAATAAATAGCATCACTCTCAATATCAATAATAAATAATATAGAAAAATTTAAATAATAATAATAACAACAATAATAAGTGATAGTATAATAAGACTCCATATCCTAATATTTTTCAATAAGAGTATAATTAATACTAAACTTCATTATAGAAATCATAATAATAATAATAATAGTAAAACAAGAGTATAATCAAAAGAAAATATCACAATTTGTTTATTATTGATAGGGAAAATATTGGTTGAGGATAAAAATAATTAGATAGCAACTAAATAATTTTCTTATCTTCTAATAGCATAAGAAAGTATTTTTTGCTAGCCGAAAGTATAAATAAAAAAAATCATAATAATTCCAAAATCCAAATAAAATTAAATCTAACTACTTAGAAAATGGACTCTCAACCAGTATTTCCTTACAATAATTCCTCTCTGATACTCTTTTACAAAATTGTCAAATTTGGTTATAAGTTTTCAAATGCCAAATGTAGAATAATGTTTTATCCACACATGGTTTATAAACTTTAATAATAAAATACAATAGGAATAAAAGGTGTCATTCTTAATTGAGAAATGGAAATAAAAAAAGTGTGCTTTTTTGAAAAACTTTTAATCTGTAGTTTTCACAATCACTGAAAATCACATATTATGTTATAGGTTTGAGTAGAATCATTAGATTTTGTAACTATTATCATATAATATCTGCTGAATAAATAGAGTAATACTAATGTCAAATAAATGAGTAAATATAGTTAGACTTAAACACCCTTAAAATTAATTTATCAACATCAATTTGAAAGCTTTTACAATCAAAGTGTTCACCTTATGCCTGCATAAGGAGCCCAATTTAATCCCAAAAACTCCCAAAAACAAGTAATATTCTTGTAGCGCTCCAAGAACATACCCGCTGATGTTGAAAATTATGGTTTTTTTATGGTAAATTTAATCTATTATCTTGACTTTAGTTTGATCTAGTGATTGTATCTGAGGTTTTGTTTGTTTTTTGGATTGCTCATGAAACAGTTTAAAATCTTCGGGTGAAAAATAGGGTCTTAATTTAGAAACATGCACAATAACGGAATTCTGTCCTGTCTCATAATTAAATTTATCTATTTCATAAGTTACATCAGAAAGTTTATTTATAATTTTATATGGTCCAGAGAAAGTAGGTTCTAATTTTCGAGTGTTAGGGTATTTAAATTCTTCATAAATTACAGAGTCTTGTATTTTTAATGGGCATTCAACAAAATTTCGATCATAGAGTCTTTTACATTTAAGGTGAAATTCATGAGTTCGCGCTTTCGCAATTTTGAGGGCTTTGTCTACTGATGTTGTATACATTTTAATTGCCTCACACAAAACCATTACCCACCATTTAAAAAAAAATCTGAATCAAAATTATCGCGAAAATTATAACTATATTTAGCTGCTAACTTTAACCAGAAATTTTATCTAAAACAGAAATTGTAAATATCATAGATATACCTTAAATTGGGATCAACTTTTAATTCTATTATTTTATAGATCATAAACAGATTCAAAATTTTAACTATAGGTAATTTCTTACTTAAAATCACAAAATTTACTGACAAAATTAATCATATTTATCAGTCAAAATTCTAACAACAGCCTTGCACAGTTCCATCTTTCTTACTGAATTTAAATAAATTATAAGAATCCGGGAACCAAAGCTCACTGTAACCAGAAATTCTAACAAATAAAATGAAAAACATAAATGTTAACTTAATTTTCAGCTCAAATGTCTAGTTGTAGTAACATTTTCATGAAAATACTGCATTCTGAGAATAGTTTTTGATAACAAACAATATCAATAAATTAGAAAATGTACCTTTTAAAAAATAACTTGAGCTTCTGAGTTCTTTTATACTTCATTATTATTACGAACTTATCTTTAAACGTGCATAAAAATATCATAATAATCTTAATAAGTAACAGTAAATATCTTAAGAACATCATACTCCTCAATTAAATTTTTAAGAACAAACATGTTTTCACTCCAAAAAGTAATAATAATAATAAGACTCATAACTAGATAAAAAGATAAATAAATAAGGCTCACAGAAAAATAATCAAATAAATAAATAAATTAGTAAATTAATAAATTAACTTCAAATTACTCTCATCAATAAAATAATAAATAAATAAATAAATAAATAATAAATACTTTCCATCAATCATAAATAGAATTGAAATAATAATCAAAACATTTAATAAAATAAACTTACAGTTCAAGAACAATCTTCAATAAAATCCAATCTTCATTAACTTCCTCATCAAATACCTTTCGCATACTCACCACTTTGAAGTTATTAATTTTCAAAAATTTGTCATTATGACCATGATTATCTTGAGTCATCAGTTACACATAAACAGCAAAAAGGTGGAATATCAGGCCTCAGGAATTCACGAGATATTTAGAAGAAATCTTTCAAACCACTCGGACAGAAAGCTGTTTAACATTAAAATCTCCTCTGTTACATTCACTCGAGGAATCAAAAGATAATGGCAATTCTTGCTTAATAACACTTTCAACCATGGCGGGAAAAATTTTCGGCGATTCATATTTTTGTCATCACTTCGTTTCAGTAGATTCATTAGATTCATTTACATAGCATTTTACTTCTTCAGTAGATTCATTTCAAAATCCGAAACAGGCACTAGCACAGGCATTACCTATCCTGTCGACTTTTCGATTAGTTGCATGATCTATTATTATGTGTAAGAATTTTTTTGTTGAGTTGTAATAGTTAAATCCACCAACAGTATCAATAGAAAGACATTCAAAAGGTTGATCTGTTGCTGGCATAGCTTGTAATAAGCCGAATCTTTTCTGTTTTGGTTTTTTATTTTTCATATTCCCAATAAAACTCATTTTACCCCGTTTTTACCAACCTTTTTTTAAGACAGTCGTATTAAATTTATTTCAAAACCATATCTTTCAAAAATATCATTATTTTTATTTATTTTTATATTTTCTTCGCGTTTGATGTTATTGCGTATCAATAAATTCATTTCTTTTCTTTATACTTTAAAATTAATCGTCTGTAACTGAATATCATCTGCAGAATATTAGAATTCTGATTTTGATTATAAATTAGTTAAAAAATAATCTTTTAAAATAAAAATTATCGTCTGAAAGATTCGAGAATGATATGTTTAACCTCAGCACTGGATATGAAATTCTGCTTACATGGAAAAATCATGGTCAGAGATTATAGAATGTTCTGCAAGCTTTTAGTTTTTAGATTTAAGTGAGGAAGCCGAGAGATGATGGGCTATTCTTTTTTTTTTCTTTTGATGATTTGGTTCAAGACGACTTGCGAAAAGAGCATTTCCCGCTCTTTATGGCTGCATTTTAATAAGCTGATTTGCAGCAGCCAATGTGTAGTTTAATGAAACTTCTACACTTATTTTTAATTTTTTTGTCTCGCTTGCCATGACTTCTGTGCTGTAAAACGGAAAAACCGGTGATGATGCTTCTGGCTCCTAAATTCAAAATGTCATACATATATATATATATATTTATTTACAATTTATGTTAATTCATATTTGTGATTTTCAGTTTATGATTTTTTATAACGAAATAGTACAATAGTATAATAGTATACAAATAGTACAATAGTATAACAGTACATCTAAAATAGCATCTTATTCTATTCGAAAATCTTTAAAGAATACAGAAAGCGACTTTAGAAAACGATTTCGTTCATTTTTCATAACACATATTTTGTAACAAATGTACTCTGATACAGAATTTTCCAACCTTTTTTTCATTCACGAAACTCTTTCTTAGACTTTTCAGGTCAATATACCGCGATTTATCATAAATAGAATTTTTTTTTATTCGGATTATCTTAACGTGGCTAGGAGTCAGTCCAACTGGCTTTCATTAGAGAGTCGGATATTCAGGACGTTGGTTGGGACTTGTGGAACTGCCTTCCGTTAGAGATTCGGATATTCGAATCGTGACTAGAGACCGTTTGAACTGTGTTCCACTAGAGAGTCAGATATTCCGGACATTGCTTAGTACTTGTCGAACTGTCTTCCACTAGAGTGTCGGATATTCCGGACATTGCTTGGTACTTGTCGAACTGTCTTCCACTAGAGTGTCGGATATTCCGGACATTGCTTGGTACTTGTCGAACTGTCTTCCATTAGTGTATCGGATATTCCGGACATTGCTTGGTACTTGTCGAACTGTCTTCCACTAGAGAGTCGGATATTCCGGACATTGCTTGGTAGTTGTCGAACTGTCTTCCACTAGAGAGTCGGATATTCAGAATATTGTTTGGGACTTGTAGAACCGTCTCCGGCTAGACAATAGGATATTCGAGTCTTGACTAGGGATCTGTCGAACTGGTTTCCACTAGAGAGTTCGATATTCAGGACCTTTTACAAATACCTTTGACGAATTGTCTTCCGCTAGGGAGTTGGATATTCGAGTCGTGACTAATGACCTGTTGAACTGTCTTCCACTAGAGAGTTTGATATTCGAGTGTATATATGCTCCCTTAAATTTTGACAGTTGTATTTTATGAGATTTTTTTTATGACTGGTTTAATGAAAAAAAATGTAGTTGGGGGCCTACCGTAATATTTACCCATCATAGATGTGCTTTATATAAAATATGAAAACAAAACATAAGTAAACTATTAATAAAATGCTTTGCAATTCCAAAGTATAGTTTCATGCTTATTTAAATGTTTTAATACATAATAATACTTTTTTCTGAATTGCGGGTGCTACACAATTATTCTTTTGACAATTTTTTGCAAATTTCGACAA